>CP092875.1:81133247-81339219 GCA_030710605.1 Cordylochernes scorpioides
TCGACATGGAGATCCGCGCTTCACAACTTGGCCAGGAGAAATTATCTATAGATACTTCCTTATTTTAGAACTGGGGTCAGGAAACTACCCCGATCTCATGGTACTATGGAGGAGGACTCTACCCAGATGTATCTATAGATACTTCCTGATGTTAGAGCTGGGGTCAGGAAACTACCCCGATCTCATGGTACTATGGAGGAGGACTCTACCCAGATGTATCTATTGATACTTCCTGATGTTAGAGCTGGGGTCAGGAAACTACCCCGATCTCATGGTACTATGGAGGAGGACTCTACCCAGATGTATCTATAGATACTTCCTGATGTTAGAGCTGGGGTCAGGAAACTACCCCGATCTCATGGTACTATGGAGGAGGACTCTACCCAGATGTATCTATAGATACTTCCTGGTGTTAGAGCTGGGGTCAGGAAACTACCCCGATCTCATGGTACTATGGAGGAGGACTCTACCCAGATGTATCTATTGATACTTCCTGATGTTAGAGCTGGGGTCAGGAAACTACCCCGATCTCATGGTACTATGGAGGAGGACTCTACCCAGATGTATCTATAGATACTTCCTGATGTTAGAGCTGGGGTCAGGAAACTACCCCGATCTCATGATACTATGGAGGAGGACTCTACCCAGATGTATCTATAGATACTTCCTGATGTTAGAGCTGGAGTCAGAAAACTAAACCGATCTCATGGTACTATGGAGGAGGACTCTACCCAGATGTATCTATAGATACTTCCTGGTGTTAGAGATGGGATCAGGAAACTACCCCGATCTCATGGTACTATGGAGGAAGACTCTACCCAGGTGTATCTATAGATACTTCCTGATGTTAGAGCCGGGGTCAGGAAACAACCCCAATCTCATGGTACTATGGAAAAGGACTCTATATACCCAGATGTATCTATAGATACTTCCTGATGTTAGAACTGGGGTCAGGAAACTACACCGATCTCATGGTACTATGGAGGAGGACTCTACCCAGATGTATCTATAGATACTTCCTGATGTTAGAGCTGGGGTCAGGAAACTACCCCGATCTCATGGTACTATGGAGGAGGACTTTACTACCCAGATGAATCTATAGATACTTCCTGTTGTTAGAGCTGGAGTCAGAAAACTACACCGATCTCATGGTACTATGGAGGAGGACTTTACTACCCAGATGTATCTATAGATACTTCCTGATGTTAGAGCTGGAGTCAGAAAACTACACCGATCTCATGGTACTATGGAGGAGGACTCTACCCAGATGTATCTATAGATACTTCCTGATGTTAGAGCTGGGGTCAGGAAACTACCCCGATCTCATGGTACTATGGAAGAGGACTCTACACAGATGTATCTATAGATACTTCCTGATGTTAGAGCTGGGGTCAGGAAACTACCCCGATCTCATGGTACTATGGAAGAGGACTCTACACAGATGTATCTATAGATACTTCCTGATGTTAGAGCTGGGGTCAGGAAACTACCCCGATCTCATGGTACTATGGAAGAGGACTCTACACAGATGTATCTATAGATACTTCCTGATGTTAGAGCTGGGGTCAGGAAACTACCCCGATCTCATGATACTATGGAGGAGGACTCTACCCAGATGTATCTATAGATACTTCCTGATGTTAGAGCTGGGGTCAGGAAACTACCCCGATCTCATGGTACTATGGAGGAGGACTCTACCCAGATGTATCTATAGATACTTCCTGATGTTAGAGCTGGGTTCAGGAAACTACCCCGATCTCAGGGTACTATGGAGGAGGACTCTACCCAGATGTATCTATAGATACTTCCTGATGTTAGAGCCGGGGTCAGGAAACTACCCCGATCTCAGGGTACTATGGAGGAGGACTCTACCCAGATGTATCTATAGATACTTCCTGATGTTAGAGCCGGGGTCAGGAAACTACCCCGATCTCATGGTACTATGGAGGAGGACTCTACCCAGATGTATCTATAGATACTTCCTGATGTTAGAGCTGGGGTCAGGAAACTACCCCGATCTCATGGTACTATGGAGGAGGACTCTACCCAGATGTATCTATAGATACTTCCTGATGTTAGAGCTGGGGTCAGGAAACTACCCCGATCTCATGGTACTATGGAGGAGGACTCTACCCAGATGTATCTATAGATACTTCCTGATGTTAGAGCTGGGGTCAGGAAACTACCCCGATCTCATGGTACTATGGAGGAGGACTCTACCCAGATGTATCTATAGATACTTCCTGATGTTAGAGCTGGGGTCAGGAAACTACCCCGATCTCATGGTACTATGGAGGAGGACTCTACCCAGATGTATCTATAGATACTTCCTGATGTTAGAGCTGGGGTCAGGAAACTACCCCGATCTCATGGTACTATGGAGGAGGACTCTACCCAGATGTATCTATAGATACTTCCTGATGTTAGAGCTGGGGTCAGGAAACTACCCCGATCTCATGGTACTATGGAGGAGGACTCTACCCAGATGTATCTATAGATACTTCCTGATGTTAGAGCTGGGGTCAGGAAACTACCCCGATCTCATGGTACTATGGAGGAGGACTCTACCCAGATGTATCTATAGATACTTCCTGATGTTAGAGCTGGGGTCAGGAAACTACCCCGATCTCATGGTACTATGGAGGAGGACTCTACCCAGATGTATCTATAGATACTTCCTGATGTTAGAGCTGGGGTCAGGAAACTACCCCGATCTCATGGTACTATGGAGGAGGACTCTACCCAGATGTATCTATAGATACTTCCTGATGTTAGAGCCGGGGTCAGGAAACTACCCCGATATCATGGTACTATGGAGGAGGACTCTACCCAGATGTATCTATAGATACTTCCTGATGTTAGAGCTGGGGTCAGGAAACTACCCCGATCTCATGATACTATGGAGGAGGACTCTACCCAGATGTATCTATAGATACTTCCTGATGTTAGAGCCGGGGTCAGGAAACTACCCCGATCTCATGGTACTATGGAGGAGGACTCTACCCAGATGTATCTATAGATACTTCCTGATGTTAGTGCTGGGGTCAGGAAACTACCCCGATCTCATGGTACTATGGAGGAGGACTCTACCCAGATGTATCTATAGATACTTCCTGATGTTAGAGCTGGGGTCAGGAAACTACCCCGATCTCATGGTACTATGGAGGAGGACTCTACCCAGATGTATCTATAGATACTTCCTGATGTTAGAGCTGGGGTCAGGAAACTACCCCGATCTCATGGTACTATGGAGGAGGACTCTACCCAGATGTATCTATAGATACTTCCTGATGTTAGAGCTGGGGTCAGGAAACTACCCCGATCTCATGGTACTATGGAGGAGGACTCTACCCAGATGTACCTATAGATACTTCCTGATGTTAGAGCTGGGGTCAGGAAACTACCCCGATCTCATGGTACTATGGAGGAGGACTCTACCCAGATGTATCTATAGATACTTCCTGATGTTAGAGCTGGGGTCAGGAAACTACCCCGATCTCATGGTACTATGGAGGAGGACTCTACCCAGATGTATCTATAGATACTTCCTGATGTTAGAGCTGGGGTCAGGAAACTACCCCGATCTCATGGTACTATGGAGGAGGACTCTACCCAGATGTATCTATAGATACTTCCTGATGTTAGAGCTGGGGTCAGGAAACTACCCCGATCTCATGGTACTATGGAGGAGGACTCTACCCAGATGTATCTATAGATACTTCCTGATGTTAGAGCTGGGGTCAGGAAACTACCCCGATCTCATGGTACTATGGAGGAGGACTCTACCCAGATGTATCTATAGATACTTCCTGATGTTAGAGCCGGGGTCAGGAAACTACCCCGATCTCATGGTACTATGGAGGAGGACTCTACCCAGATGTATCTATAGATACTTCCTGATGTTAGAGCCGGGGTCAGGAAACTACCCCGATCTCATGGTACTATGGAGGAGGACTCTACCCAGATGTATCTATAGATACTTCCTGATGTTAGAGCCGGGGTCAGGAAACTACCCCGATCTCATGGTACTATGGAGAAGAACTCTACCCAGATGTATCTATAGATACTTCCTGATGTTAGTGCTGGGGTAAGAATTTTTCACACTTGGTTATCCCATGTGTCTTCAATAAAGGTCACTGTAATATCTTTCAGAGTAATTGTCATAATCCCGATATAGGTGCTGAATGGTACAACTTCCTTAATTTATTTTGTTCATAAGTGTATTCATTGCAATAGTGTAATGGTCGAAATATATTTTTAATTAATGCTATAAAAGTTCGAATCATGGAATATTGTAGGCAAGATGCAAATATATTCTAATAAAAAAGGTAAAAATAACTTACCCGCAACTTTATAGAGCATTTTCGGCTGACATAGAAGATAGTAAAGGTACAAAACGTAGTAAGGATTTGAGAGGATCTTGGTAGAGAACAATTATTTGATAAACACTTATTTGGTTCAGTTCGGGGTTTTTATAAAGACTATAGAACTTTTTAAAGCATAAATAAATAACAAAGAACAAAATTGAATAATAAAATTCCACATTGAAATTGGAATCATACTATCAATCACCACTATCAATTTGCTTCCATACAATGTCTTCCATAATTTTCTCCATTTTCTTAAGCATAAAGAGAGAGAGCATGTGAATGCTAGTTTTGGATAATGCGAAAGTAGCGTGGTAATTGTTTTGTTGGCAAAAAAGAGGATATTCATAGATCAAAATTTAGAAAGCTGAAATCTCATATTTATATTTGAATCACTCTATAACCCTTCTATCAAATTACTTCCATACAACGTCTTCCATACTTTTCTTAAGCAGAAGGGGAGCATGCGAATGCTAGTTTCGGATAATGCGAGTGGGACATGGTAATTGTTTTCAAGGCCAAAAAGAGGATTATCAAGGATAAAAATTTAAATTTCTAAAATCTCACATTAATAATTGAATCATTCTATCACCCATTCTATTCATTTGCTACCCCACAATGTCTTAAACAGAAAGAAAGAGCATGCGAATGTAGGTTTTGGATAATGCGAGTGGCGTGGAAATTGCTTTCTAGGCAAAAAAGAGGATAATCCTAAATCATTATTTATATCAATGGTTCCCAAATTCTTTTCACCAGCAATAACTTCAAATTTCAAATCATTTTGTGATACTCCACAATCTTACAAATTGACAAGAATCCGACGCTAATGCGTATAAGGGAGGCATATAATCGAGCAGGCCAGTTTCAAGTGCTACTATGTTTCTATCTTTGATTGATTTCATTATATCAGATTTTTCAAGTAATATTTGTGAGGCCATACCGGAGTAAATGACCTCTTGTGAATCATTTTTCTTGATCATGTAGAATTCAACATGATAGTACATCGAGGCCTTTTTCAAGGTCAGATTAGGAACACATTATCCATGGTAGAAACAGTTTGCTGATAGTTTGATGGTAGATTTGAGATTTCATTTTTCGCTGAGACTCATCAGACCAATGTATTCTTTCAATAGTTATCACAGAGTTTACGAGTAGTAAAATAGTATTTTCTCTAATTCCTGGCATTCCTCTGGATTTATCGACAGAAATAATTTGATTCTGATCAACAATGGTGAACGAAACGATTCCTTGGAAGCCATCTGGAAGAAATGGTATTCCGAAGATTTACTCAAGATAATCTACTAATCATATCTTTATAACTTGATTAACTTCAAAGAATAAAATTCTCATCAACAATGGTAAACAAAACGATTCCTTGGAATTTATCTTTAAGAAATGGTATTCAGTGATTCATAAAATGATCAAATTTTTAAAGATAATCTGTTAACCATATATCCATATCTTTTTTACTTCAGAAAAATCTCTCATCAACAATGGTGGACAAAAGGATGTCTTGAAAATCATATGGAAAAGAAATAGTATCAGGATTATTCATAAATTGATAAAATTACTCGAAATAACATGTTAACCATATATCGATATCTAGATTACTTCAAAGAATAAAATTCTCATCAACAATGGTAAAAAAAAGAATTCTTTGAAAGCCATCTTGAAGAAATGGTATTCAGTGATTCAAAAAATTATCAAATTACCCAAGAAAACCTGTTAACCATATATCTTGATTACTTCAGAAAAAAATCTCATCAATGGTGAACAAAACGATTCCTTGGAATTCATATGGAAGAAATGGTATTTAGTGATTCACAAAATGATCAAATTTTACTCAAGATAATCTAACCATATCTATATCTTGATTATACTTCAGAGAGATTAGTCATCAACAATGGCGATCAGAACGTTTCCTTAGTATTAAGTTGAAAATTTCTAACGACAGAATAAGTAAGAAATTTAAATTTCATCAAATATATTGTATTTACACCTTTTTAGTTGTCTCATAATTCTCTATATTAGACTTTAGTGGTTTTCATACATACAATTGTAGAAATTATAAATATTTTTAGGGATAAACTAAATAAACTATTGAAAAAACATAAAACATGGCAAGCTAGATAAGATTAAAAACTTACTTTATATATAAAACTTCTTTTTATTTATTTTCTACGTTTCGGTAATACAATGTTAACCTTGTCAAAGAAACCAATTCTATGTTGCTTATTCTTTGTGACCTTCTTAATGAAGATTTTCAAAGAATTCTTAATTTTCATAAAGAGACAAAAAATAAGAAACATAGTCGCTTAATAATGGTGGATTCTATCTCGATCAAACATGTTTCCAATTGTTCATAATTTAGTTTTCTTTGACCTAATATTTTCCTTAAGAGGTTCTTTATCTTTCGAATCATTCGTTCCCAGAATCCTCCTCACCATGCCGCTATAGGTGGATTTAACTTGCAGCTTATTCTCATGATAAGAATGCCAAGAGGGGTCGGTGGAAGGTTGGTTAAACCGTTTGGTTTTCGACCACTACGACTCGGGTTCGATTCCCGCATTGGTTACTTTTTTCTGTTTAAAAATAAAATGCTCCAATGGCCCCCGATTCTTGCAAAAGTCCAACCCCACCAGCGAGTGCAAGTAACCAAACGGGGCTCTGGCACATCTGTAAGTGCAAAGTCGAACTGCTTTTCACATGTGTAGACATGTGGTGCGCTTACAGTAAAAGCAGTCGCTAATTACCCCCATGATTATCATGGCTTTGAGATAAGAAAGAAGAAGAAGACAAGAATGCCAGTGGGTCACTGGCACGTTGAAAATAAATTTGAAAGAAAGTATTAGAGAGAGAGATGGGTTTTTAATCTTATAATAAACAAACTGTATACAATTCTGGAATATAAGAGATATGAGTGTTGTCATATGTGATGTTTTATTTCACTAAAATACTTTATTTCCGATGATCATTTGATGGTTTGAAGTAGATTTAGAAAAAATATATAGCCTCATCAACAAATGATATATTTAATACCTGACGTTTAAATCCTACAGGAACTGCAATAACTGTCACAACACCTAACTCATTCCGGATCACATATACAGTTGCCCGGATATCCTTGCAGCCCTCTATATGGAAGACATCAATCCAGAAGAAAACATTCATACGAACAAGGCACCTTTGTTGGCCGGTATTGTGATCAGAGTGCACGGACCGATCTGATCTTCTCCATGGACAAGACATCACCACCATCACCAATACCTGACGTTTCAGTGACCTTTAGTGACCAGAGACGTTTAGATCCTACACAAACTGCAATAACTGTCACAACACCCAACTCACTCCAGACCATATATACTCAACCATCCTTGCGGCCCTCTATATGGCAGAAATCAATCCAGAAGAGGACATCCATACGAACAAGGCACCTTTGTCGGCCGATATTGTGATCAGGGTACATGGACCGATCTGATCTCCATGGACAAGACACCACCACCACCTCAGTTGGCCGGTATTGTGATCAGGGTGCATGGACCGATATGATCTGCTCCATGGACAAGACACCACCACCTCAGTTGGCCGGTATTGTGATCAGGGTGCTTGGACCGATCTGATCTGCTCCATGGACAAGACACCACCACCTCAGTTGGCCGGTATTGTGATCAGGGTGCATGGACCGATCTGATCTGATCCATGAACAAGACACCATCACCACCTCAGTTGGCCAGTATTGTGATCAGGGTGCATGGACCGATCTGATCTGCTCCATGGACAAGACACCACCACCACCTCAGTTGGCCGGTATTGTGATCAGGGTGCATGGACCGATCTGATCTGATCCATGAACAAGACACCACCACCACCTCAGTTGGCCGGTATTGTGATCAGGGTCCATGGACCGATCTGATCTGATCCATGGACAAGACACCACTACCACCTCAGTTGGCCGGTATTGTGATCAGGGTGCATGTACCGATCTGATCTACTTCATGGACAAGACACCACCACCACCTCAGTTGGCCGGTATTGTGATCAGGGTCCATGGACCGATCTGATCTGATCCATGAACAAGACACCACCATCACCTCAGTTGGCCGGTATTGTGATCAAGGTGCATGGACCGATATGATCTGCTCCATGAACAAGACACCATCACCACCTCAGTTGGCCGGTATTGTGATCAGGGTGCATGGACCGATCTGATCTGCTCCATGGACAAGACACCACCACCACCTCAGTTGGCCGGTATTGTGATCAGGGTGCATGGACCGATCTGATCTGATCCATGAACAAGACACCACCACCACCTCAGTTGGCCGGTATTGTGATCAGGGTCCATGGAAACAACCGGAACAACCGGAAATATATGAATTAATGAATACACGCCAATAGGAATCAAAAAATACAACAAACACCTATGCAAAAATCAGGCATTAAAAATAAATTTAAATATTTACATAAAAATGATAAAACTAATTACTCGCTACATAATATTGTTTCGGTTGTTCTTATTTTGATCTCGGTTTGTTTATGTAGCGAGTAATTAGTTTTATCATTTTTATGTAAATATTTACATAAAAATGATAAAACTAATTACTCGCTACATAGCCCCCCTCTCAAAGGACATCGACCCGATGTTCAGCAGGAGACCTGCGCCTCCAGTCTACGAGCTCGCGACCGCGTAATAGGGCCAGGGATATCCAGGTCTCTTGGTCTGGGGACCTCCTCCTGGGCCAAGGGTGGTTGCCTCCCTTCCGCTGGAACTTCTTCCTTTTGAGGACTTGATAAGTTGTCTTCCATGTCCTCCTCTAGGTGGTCCTCCCGCTTCTCTGGATCTAAATAGGGCTTCATCCTGCAGATGTGAACTATGTCCTTTGTTTTACGACGACCATGCTGGTCTCCGAATGTCTCCACTTCATATGTCACATCGGATATTTTTCTTGTCACCCTATACGGGCCGAAATAACGTCGGCCGAAATAAATTAATTAACGACGTTACATTGCTCCCTCCCACAAAATAGAGCGTCCTCGCTGTCAGACAATGTTATCCTCGGTCGGCTTGTTGTTCGTCCAGGTCAAGGTGAACAATATCCTTTAGTAGACGGAGATTTCCTCTCTGCAGACTTCGATGTCATCTCATCAGACGGCGTTCTCATCTCTGCAGACTGCGATTACATCCCCGAAGAAGACGTCCCCATCCCCGCCGACGGCGTTTCCATCTCCGCAGACGACGTTCCCATCTCCGCAGACGGCGATTCTCTGCAGGCGGCAAATTCTGCAGGCGGCAATTTCTGCAGGCGGCAAATTCTGCAGACGACGGTCTCAAATCCGCAAAAGACGGTCTCACCCTCGCAGAAGACGGTGCCATCCTCGCAGAAGACGGTCTCACCTTCGCAGAGAGAGACCAGAGAGTTGCTCCAAGCCTTGTTTGCGAAGGCCTCCTTCCATCAAGTTATCCGTGAGGGCATCGGTACCCAGCATTTTCACCAGTTGTAGCGTAGCAAAAAGGTAGAGTCGGTGATCCGCAAACGAAGAACGTTATTTTAATAACCAAACAAAACGAGATCAAAAGAAGAACAACCGGAAATATATGAATTAATGAATACACGCCAATAGGAATCAAAAAATACAACAAACACCTATGCAAAAATCAGGCATTAAAAATAAATTTAAATATTTACATAAAAATGATAAAACTAATTACTCGCTACATTTTTTTTTTTTTTTTTTTTTTTTCCGCAAACACCGCTACCACCTCAGTTGGCCGGTATTGTGATCAGGGTGCATGTACCGATCTGATCTACTTCATGGACAAGACACCACCACCACCTCAGTTGGCCGGTATTGTGATCAGGGTCCATGGACCGATCTGATCTGATCCATGAACAAGACACCACCATCACCTCAGTTGGCCGGTATTGTGATCAGGGTGCATGGACCGATCTGATCTGATCCATGAACAAGACACCACCATCACCTCAGTTGGCCGGTATTGTGATCAGGGTGCATGGACCGATCTGATCTGATCCATGAACAAGACACCATCACCACCTCAGTTGGCCGGTAATGTGATCAGGGTGCATGGACCGATCTGATCTGCTCCATGGACAAGACACCACCACCACCTCAGTTGGCTGGTATTATGATCAGGGTGCATGGACCGATCTGATCTGCTCCATGAACAAGACACCATCACCACCAATACATGACGTTTCAGTGGCCTGCTATCACTCCCCAAAGGGAATGATTATTTTAAAACCAGTTCTACGACTACTTCATATTAAAACTAGGATTCAAAATAAAACTTTTGCCCTGAAGAGAGTCACAGAGAATCACTGGAACGTCAGGAGTTGAATAAATCATTGGTTGATATAACTCCGTCTTTGCCGGTCCCAAGCCCGGATGAAAAAGGAGGAGGGGGAGCAGTAACAAGCTCACTAAAAAACCTGGGCTCAACTTGCCCGGCTGATAGTACCCTGTAAGGGCTCCTGATCCAGGTATACAGGATGAGCAGCGTTTGTACTCCATGTTAGGAGCGGCTGCACATGGCGTCTGTTCCTCATGTCAGAGGCGGCCATTTCTTTTGGAGTTAAGTCGGCCTGCTACTGAGTAGTGCTCCCAGTCTTGATGACAAAGGCAGACGCATTCTACTTCACCCTGTGTGGAGATAAGAAATAAGAAGATTGATCTGGCTGTATATTTTCTGAACACAATTTATTATTCTACAATACAATTAAAATACGACACAGGTGTCTATACCACTATACGCTTATTAATTATAAAGCAATAACACGCCATCTATTCCCTAGAAAATTGAAGCATTAAAGCGCTAATTTTTCTTTTACACATTAAACAAACTTCTACTATCCTTACTGCGATTTAAAAATATTGGGAGTGCTTAGCTCATTAGTGTTGAACCTTACCAGCGGTTCCACCAATTTAATCTACCAGACCGGTTTTTAGATCTTTAATATTGTATTGTACGAATCTGATTATATATGCTACACTGAAGGGTGGAATCTCAGAAATGGTATTCAAGAAAACTATGGACATAATCTTTTAGGACTCTATAATTACATATAAAATTTTGCATAGAGCAATGCTCTTTCCGAAACAATAAGGTCAAGGCCAGTTAGGCATAAATTAATATCATAAAAAGTGTGAAATCAATTTTTTTTTTTATTATTTTGCCGAGTTTTCAAACATTACTGCCTTTCCACAGGAGAAAAATAGAAAACGTAAAAGAAGAAGAATTGTTTACATATATATCTGCATATTTACATATATTAAGAGATATGCATTTAAAGAAAAAAGGAAAGACAGAAATATAAAATTATAAGAGTATATATGTAAAATTGTATTTAGTAGAAAATAAACTATGGGGAAAATTGTACAATGGCGACCATTTTGCTGTATAATTAAACAAAAATCGATGAAGGCTGTGACAGAGAGCTATGTGTGAAGCTATTAAGGGAATATATTGGACAGGCAGTTCAATGCTTCTAATGATGCCATTGAGTCCTTGTACTCAACAATAACGCACCGTCTATATACAGTTAAACCTGTCCATAGCGCCCCCTCTTGAGACTCATTAAAATAGGGTGCTATAGAGAGGGGATGCTATAGACAGGTCACTTTTAATGTAAATCGCATCGTACTACGTATTTAAAATAGGGTGCTATAGAGAGGGGGTGCTATAGACATGTCACTTTTAATGTAAATCGCATCGTACTACGTATTTAAAATAGGGTGCTATAGAGAGGGGGTGCTATAGACATGTCACTTTTAATGTAAATCGCATCGTACTACGTATTTAAAATAGGGTGCTATAGAGAGGGGGTGCTATAGACAGGTCACTTTTAATGTAAATCGCATCGTACTACGTATTTAAAATCGGGCGCTATAGAGAGGGGATGCTATAGACAGGTCACTTTTAATGTAAATCGCATCGTACTACGTATTTAAAATAGGGTGCTATAGAGAGGGGGTGCTATAGACAGGTCGCTTTTAATGTAAATCGCATCGTACTACGTATTTAAAATCGGGCGCTATAGAGAGGGGGTGCTATAGACAGGTCACTTTTAATGTAAATCGCATCGTACTACGTATTTAAAATCGGGCGCTATAGAGAGGGGGTGCTATAGACAGGTCACTTTTAATGTAAATCGCATCGTACTACGTATTTAAAATCGGGCGCTATAGAGAGGGGGTGCTATAGACAGGTCACTTTTAATGTAAATCGCATCGTACTACGTATTTAAAATCGGGCGCTATAGAGAGGGGGTGCTATAGACAGGTCACTTTTAATGTAAATCGCATCGTACTACGTATTTAAAATCGGGCGCTATAGAGAGGGGGTGCTATAGACAGGTCACTTTTAATGTAAATCGCATCGTACTACGTATTTAAAATCGGGCGCTATAGAGAGGGAAGCGGTATAGACAGGTTTAACTGTATATAGGGAATGTTTTTGTTGTGTTTCGCGTCCAAAGAAGAGCCTCAGATGTCTCCATGCATCTCCATCACAGCAGCAGCAATGCCCACTATCTTGGGTGTGTAAAGCTGCTGCTCTGGGTCCATGTCAATTTTCTGTTGTTGTGTCCAATGAAGAGCCTCAGATGTCTCCATGCATCTCCATCATAGCAGAAGCAATGTACTCTATCGTATATATCGTATATAGGGAAGGATAACATTAATACACGAATATTTCTTTCACACAAAAAACTAACTTCAACTATCCTTACTTCTTCTCTACTTCTTATCGTTTTTTTATGCATCTTTGTATGGATGTGTGGAAATCACCAGACGATGCGTTCAAGTTTGGTTGTATATAGACGAACTTGCTAAGCCTAAGGGCCAGTATACTTCCTTCCTGGACAAATAAACACTTTTATTTTTGGCAGCCGTGTGTGGTGAGCTTGCTCTAGAGTTAGCCTATCATTCATTTAGACATCTTCAAACATCTAATTACACAATTTTATAAGATTTTAAACTATTTTAATACAATAGAGCCTCTCTGTAAAGGACAACACCTAATTACAGAGCCAAAGTGTCTTTTAGGGAGAAGTGTCCTCTTACCGGAGAGTTACTAAATAGTAAAAATGATAATTTTGGCAATGAAAACTGTCCTTTATAGAGAGGTGTCCTCTAGCGTGAGTGTCATCTCATGGAGGTTTTACTGTATGTCAAATCATTTAAAAGTATCGTGTTATTGTTCCTCTTTTATCTCATTTTAAAATTATTGAAAAAGATAATCAAATTAAAGACAAAATCTTTTGTCGAAACGTCGAGGCAATAAAAAAGATTTACTGGCCGAAGTGTCTTTTATTTGAAGAACTATGAATACCGGCCAGTCAGCCTCTATCTTTACGATGAAAAGGTTATATATATATATATAAGTATAATAAAACTTGTTTTAAGAGTACATTCAAGGAAGTGACAAAATAAATAAATAGAGCAAGTTGCCCACTTTAAAAAGTTCAAATATGTTATTTTAACCGCAAAAAAAGAAAAAAAAAAACACATCTTCGCTTGACATCAAAATTGGTTAAGAAAATTTATTAAATTGACTAAAATATCTCTCTATAGAACTTTGACCATATTTTGGTGGATCACTTGATTAAAAAATAATTTAATGGATTAGAAAAAAGGCATCTTCTGAGCGTGCAACTAATTTCATAATTTTCCAAATACACCTATCCCCCGATTTACACGGTAGATACGTTCCTGAGAAAAACGTGTAAATCGGGGGATAGGTGTACACAGAAATAAAAATAAAATGCATTGATAGGTTAAAATATGTAGTCTGCACATAAGCTCGGGATTCCTCGTGAGATGTGTACACAGCGCATGTGTTCAATTACAGTAGCATTTAGTATAGTGCGATAAAAAAAAAAAACGTATTTGGAAAACCGTGTAAAAGTGAAAACGTGTAAAACAAGTACCGTGTAAATCGGGGGATATATGTGTACCTATTCTTGATTAATCATTAAAAACTAACCACGGTATAACTTAATAAAGCATGGGTATTTCGACAATTCATCAATAATTAAAAATCAACAATTATTTTATATTTATTCCGATAGATGGCGCAAGCCATCATCAAATTTTAGTTGCATCAGGAGATGCCTTTTTCCCCAATTTATCCCCCTGATTCCATTATTATTTCACCTTTTTACTATTTTTCAACTTTATTGTATGTTTGCAATGGGGGTCGGTAGAAGGCTGGTTAAACCGTTTGGTTTTCGACCACTACGACCCGGGTTCGATTCCCGCATTGAACACTTTTTTCTGATTAAAAAAAATGCTTCAATGGACCCCGATTCTTGCAAAAGTCCAACCCCACCAGCAAGTGCAAGTAACCAAACGGGGCTCTGGCACATTTGTAAGTGCAAAGTCGAACTGCTTTTCACATGTGTAGACATGTGGTGCGCTTAGAGTAAAAGCAGTCGCTAACTACCCACCATGTTTATCATAGCCTGTACCACGTGTACTAGGGATAAGCAAAAAAAAAAAAATTGTATGTTTGCAAAACTCTTCATTTTATAGTTTGATTAATATCTCTGATCCATAGGTAATGTGCGGCTATACCCTACTTCTCATTCTTGAAGCTTGTACTCCCATTCTGTGTACTCCTGGCATGTCGTGATGATAGATGATTGGACAGCGTGAAGAGGTTTGGAACGCTTTTATTTAGAAATTAATTCTTTTTAGTATTGTTTTAATTGAATAATTCTCTAATATCTAGCATATCTTCATTCTAAAATATTCCTTAAAACCTTTTTTAAATCGGTAAATTGCTTTTCTCGAAAATACACGCAATACTTGACAATTTGATTTTATTCAACTAAATTTGCATACCAACCCTTTGTACATATATAAATTGTGTTGATATATATTTTTTATTTTTTCATCTAACTAACTTGCATACTAATTATGTACATATTTAAAATATCTTTCTTTCTTTTTTTTTCAAAATTTTTGTTTATCTTTAAAGTGCAAGTGCCCCTAGGGGGACATAGCGTTCTAAGTCGAAATAAAGAAGAGGTCAGAGTTGCATATTACAAAGGTGAGATAAAATCATATTTAAAGTTGGTAATGAGGTGTGATGGTGAAGAATCAATATTTGTAGAACGCTTTGAGGAACTTTGTCAAGTTTCAATTATGTATATAGCTATTATTTTTATCTATTCTTTTACAATCTTTATTTGACCTTTAATTCTTTACATTTTATGGTAGTTTATTCTTAGCTCTCCCATTACTGTAAGTTCATGACCTTACTAATTAATTTTCTTTACTTTGTTATGCCTCTTGCATTCTTTCTTGTCTCTTCCAAGGTTAGTCCGTTGATTGATGCAATTTTTGTTAGTCCATCTTCCTTTAGGTCTTCCTTACCATTTTTTAACCATTGGACAATGCCAGTAAGGTTGTTTTTTACTTTTCAAATTCCTAATTTTACAAATATTAGCGAAGAAATCTGATCAAATCTCAAGATATATTATAAAGATTTTTTTTCTTTTTCCTAGTACACGTGGTACAGACCATGATAATAATGGTGGGTAGAGGTAGGCGACTGCTTTTACTGTATGTACACCACTTATCTACACATGTGAAAAGCAGTTCAACTTTGTACTTACAAATGTGTCAGAGCCCCGTTTGGTTACTTGCATTCGCTGATGAGGTTGAACTTTTGTAAGAATCGGGGGCCATTGGAGCCTTTTTTTTTATCGGAAAAAAGTGCCCAATGCGGGAATCGAACCCGTGTCGTAGCGGTCGAAAACAAACGGTTTCGACCATCCTTCCATCGACCCCCGATACATTATAAAGAGGACTCTGATTACCAATGGTGTAAAACATCCAAGAATAGTGAAACGCTACATCAGAAACAAATAGTTGAACCACTCGAATGTTATATTCACTAATGAACAAAACTTAAGAAATTTTTATCTTTTAGCATGTATTTCGGAATTCAGATAATCGGAAAGATATTTTATACAAAGTAACCTGGTTTTGTCCATGTTGTGTCTTTACATATTTTCTCTTTGCATATTTGTTCTTTGTGTAGCCCAATTTACATAGTTTTAATTTAGATAATAAAAGGCATATTTTGGATTTTATAAAATATTTATTTTGCCAATATTTCGGCCGGCTGAACGCCAACCTTTATCGAGGCATTACATTTTTGTATACAAAATGTAATGCCTCGATAAAGGTTGGCGTTCAGCCGGCCGAAATATTGGCAAAATAAATATTTTATAAAATCCAAAATATGCCTTTTATTATCTAATGAATTAAATATGGATTGCTCTATTTTCAAATAGTTTTAATTAAACATATTTGTGCTATAAATGGGCGTATGAATAAAGTTAGTCAGTCCAGCCTGAGTAATAGAGTATTCTTGTTGCATTAAAACTTCATTTGCTACTGTAGTTTTTAGCTCGACAGATAAAGATTTTTTTTTAAGTATAAGAGTGGTTTCGTGGCCCAGAGCGACACGACAGTCCATGTGTGTATATAACCTAAAGGTTTACTTGATTTTATTTAATCATTTTCAACCTAAGTTTTAATTACAATCAATTTACTTGAAGACAAATATCAGTAAGCAAATCTAAGGAATGGTATTTTTATTATTATGTGCACTGTGTGACAAGGAAATTACTGAAGAACTCCCCCATTACTTACTTAAAAAAACACATAGATAGAAATAAATAGAAAGCCTACTTAATGATTAGCTATTTTATAACATTAGTCTATTTTAATTGTAAATAAACCTCGGCTGACGTCACCAAAAATTGCCGTTATACGACGGTATTGCACGTCGTCAAGGCGGGGTATTGGGTAAAGTTTTCAACTAGCAATAATCGCGCCTCGGAAGTTCCTCACTGGCTACGATATCGCCTCTGCGCAAAGCTACCGAAAATTTATTTATTTATTTCATCTCAATTTGCAGGTGTTACATTCGAGCACAGCTCGCGAGTCACCTTGTCCAGATTATTTACACATGGCGAGTTGTGATGCTGGAGTGGCCCCCCGAACCTTACAGGAGGGCAGTTGTTGGGTGTTTGGCTGTCAGCTAGCCATTGGGTCCAGGTCGTCGGATTCGGTGGCTGAGGTCACCTTGGTTTTGAACAATTTCTTGTATAGTTGGATTTGAGGATTTTTGAAATTGCGAGAATAGTCTTGTAGCAGAGTCTTGATAAATCTCTTCTATATTAGGCTGGTTGAGATCTTCTTTGAGAATTTTGTTTGAAAGATTGAATGGGGCTCCTATAGTGGTTCGTAAGCAAATCCTCATGAAGGCATCTATTCTTTTTTTATCCGTAGGTGTGATATATTTGCCCCAGACTGGTAGTGCGTACGTGATTATGGGTAGAATACAGGTTTTGTACAACGTGAATTTATGCTTTGTTGTTAAATTACTTTTAAAATTAAGCAGGCTTGATAGAGATATTTTGGCTATCTTTGCCATTTTTATGGTGTTTTGGACATGTAGGTTAAATTTTAATTTCGAATCCAAAGTGACACCAAGATACTTGGCATGGTCGGCCCAACTAATAGTGCTTGAGTTTACTGTCAAGTTGGTTTGTGGCTTGAATTTTTTGTTATCTCTTGGGGGAAAAACTATTGCTTGAGTCTTAGTTGGGTTAATGTCTAGTTTCCACTCATCGCACCATTTGATTATGTCATTTAGGTAACTCTGAAGCTGAGTAACCAATAGGTTGACTGATTTAGAGTTGAATAAAATTGCTGTGTCATCTGCGAAGAGCTTAAGTTTACATTTAGAGTGCAGTGGGATGTCATTAATGTAAATATTGAAAAGGTAGGGTCCGAGGATAGAGCCTTGAGGTACTCCAGTCTGGATTGGCTTTGGTTCAGTTATAAAATTTCCTTGCTTGACTGAAAATGTCCTGCCCTGTAGATAATTCTGCATAAAATTGATAATGTCACTTGGGAACTGGTGTTTTGTGAGTTTCTTTATAAGGCCATTATGCCAAACTTTATCAAATGCTTTCGCAAAATCTAGAAAGACAGCACCTACCACTTCCTTGTGGGATCTTCTTATCTGGATGTAGTCCAGAACTGTAATGAGTTGGTGAGTTGTTGAATGCCCCCTTCTAAATCCGAATTGCTGCGGGATGATGAAGTTAGAGTTGTCCAAGTACATCTGAAGTCTACGTAGAATAATTCTTTCGTAAATTTTGCCGATGGTGGAGAGGAGGCTGATAGGTCTTAGATCTTCAGGGGATTTAGCGGATTTTTTTGGAATTGGAATTATGATAGCATGCTTCCAGACTTTGGGGTAGTAACACAAGTGCAGTGCGGCGTTGAATACTCCAGCTAGAAATACAATCCATTTGATGGGAAGATTCTTGGCCATTTGCGGAGTGATATTGTCATGGCCAGGAGCTTTGTGGTTAGCTAAGTATTTAATCACTTCTTTGACTTCATTTGGTGTCGTCATTGTGAGCATTTTTTCTTGTTGGTGATTATAAGTTATATTTGGTTGGTCTTCTTCTTTTTCCTTGGAGAACTGGTTGGAGAAGTGTTCTGCAAGTTCATTTCCGATTTCTTTGTCGGTCAATAAGGTTTTGCCGTTCGTTACTAAACTTGAGATCCTTTCCGTTTTTTTCCTGATGGGTTTTGTTTTTCTCCAGAAGTCCTTTGGGCTTGATTCAATCTTGTGTATGAATTGATTCCAGTTCTCGGTGGAGTCGGATTTGAGGGCTTTGTTAACTTTTCCCTGTAGGTTTAAATAAATGGCTCTATGGGCTGGATCCCAGGTTGCTTGCCATCTCTTACGAGCTTTATTCTTTTCTTTTATCAAGGCCTTGGTTGAGGGGTTCTGTTTTGATGAAGAGGATGATATAACTGTGTTTTTTGAGTAGCTGTTGTAGATTTTATCATTTAGTATGGTCACTGCTGAGTCAATATTGGCTTCCGTTTTCAAGGGTACTCTAGGAGGCGTACTGGAAATTAAGTCTTGTTGGAAGTGTACCCAGTTAGTGAGTCGGCAAGCCCTAGTCGTGAATTCATCCTTCGGGCAGGTCAGCTCTAGGATTACTGGGAGGTGATCTGAAGATAAGGCATCCAGGGTCTTAATCCTCGAAGTCCAGGGGATGTTTCTAAGAATTGCGATGTCTAAAAAGTCTGGATTTCCCAAAGGACTGTAGTGCGTGGGTGAAGAAGGTGCGACAATGTCCAGGTTTTCTTTTTCGGAAAAATTATGAAGCACGGTTCCACTATTATTGGAGGTTCTTGAGCCCCAAAGAGGGTGCTTGGAGTTCCAGTCTCCTGCAGCGATTACTGATTGATTATTCTCTAACAAGAGATTCAGATCTTCCTCCTGGAGTGGTAGATCGGGTTTCTTATATATCGACGATATCTGCACTACTGCCCTTCCATCTGGTTTCATTAGAATTGTGGTGTTTTCCATGTTAGATGTTTGAATCAGCACTTTTTTATATTTAAGATAGTTTTTTAGAATTATTGCCGTTCCACCGCCCCTTCCAACGATTCTATCGTCTCTTATTGTCTGATAGTTTCTGAGTTTGAGGTCGACAGATGGTTTTAAGTGTGTTTCACTGAGAAGTGCCATGTCTATTGAGTTTTCTTCTAAAAACTGTAGGAATTCTTCTTTTTTTCAGTTTGATTCCGTTGCAATTCCAGAAAACGATTTTTAAAGGTAATTTTACTTTCATTGTAAGTAAGTTTTGATAATTTCTAATAACTTTTCGCACAGTTCCCTGGTGTCAGAACGAGTAGTTTTCTTTTTTGTAGTTTCTGCGTAACTTGCCTTTAGTTTTTCAACAGTTGCTTCTTCTGTTTTAGTGGAGCTTGCTTGATGTATGGTGTTAGAGGAGTTTTGTCTGGGAGGTTTTAGCTGCTGTTGTTGTGGCTTCGGAAAATTTGGGCATCCGCGGTAATTGGCTGTGTGCGCCTCTCCACAGTTAGCGCACTTTGGTGGGAGCTGTTTCGACTTTCTTGGACAATCCTTCGAATGATGTTCTTCAGCACACTTGACGCATTTGGGCTTCAAAAAGCAGTTTAGCTGGCCATGCCCAAAACCCTGGCAGTTAAAGCATTGGGTCACTCGTTTTGTAGTCCTGAATGATTCCACGACTATTTTTTGGTAAAGTATTTCGGTTATTCCATAGATTCGTTTATTGTGTTCATTTTTCGGTAGCTCTACTAGGACTATATTCATCGGTATTTTGGTCGATTGTCTATGGAGTCTTTTGACAATGACCTCAGTGAAGCCCATTGAGACCAGTTCAGTTACGACGTCTTCTTCTTTGAAGGCTGTTGTTACCCCCTTCAATACCACTTTCAGTGGTTTTTCCTCCTGTAGTCTGTAGGAATATCCTCCATTATTTTTCTGTACATACTCCCTGATTTTTTTGAAGTCGCCTATGTTTTTCGATTTAATTATGTGCTTTTTGCCAGAAATCGTGACTTGGAATGGTTCCGTGCACAAGCCTTTTAGTTCTTGGCAAAGAAGCTTCCAATCTGCTACATTTTCTGCAATAACAGGAGGAATTCTCGGTTTTTTCACGTTAGTGACTGTGGTCCATGGGCCATCGTTGTCGTTATTTTCTTCATCGTCTTGCGGTGGGTGAGCTACGTTCATTTGTTGAGAAATTTCAGTGGCGGGACTTTGTTCGTCGATGTCCATTCTAGGCGTCTTCAGATTACGCTCGCTCCTAGTTGGCGATCTTGAGTCATCCGATTGGGAGCCGCGAGTTCTCTTCTTTGATTGAACCGTTTCCTCAAGTTTATACTCGATTCCACATTTTTCTAGGATCTTCGTTATTAAGGAGGCTTCGATTATGCAAAGTTTCTCGCCGGTTGGTCCGATCGTCGATTTAATTACAATCGGTGGCATATTATTACATAGACAAAATATATTTCTGCTACCGAAAAATTACCATTCTACCATCTTCCATCATTTCCTGAATATGATTATTGGGTATTTAACAAAATAATTGATATAACTAATTATTTAATTAATATTACTGTTTAATACTTTATAAAACTAAATAATATTTTAAAATCTAAATGAATAATTACGAATTTATCGGTATTAATTGAAAGAGAAAAAATATATACCATGCTGCCATCTATGATCATATTTTGAAACTAAAAATAAATTCTAAATATATATATGTTTTTATTTATATAAAACAATTTTTTAAATTTGAATCATAAGTGTCAATTGTACCACGGAATGGTACAGACACTAAACAATTACTATGGAAGATTAAATAATATTGTAACTACGCTGCCTCATACCCTATTTGCCACGCGTACTACACCCCATGGGACAATAGAACTAATATCAGCCAAGTTAATGATAAGGCACAATTTGGATTATTCTATATACAGTTACGAGCGTCATGCGTTCTTAATAATTCTTCATCTCTGTCACCGTTTGCTTTTTTTTTTTTTGGAATGGCGCTCTCCTATTGGTTGGCTACGATCACGCCACCAATAATCGCGCCTCGGAAGTTCCTCACTGGCTACGATATCGCCTCTGCGCAAAGCTAACGAACTGGTTGGTTCAAAATCACATTAATAGGTACCGCTCAGCAAGAGCAACTTAGTTTATGATAATTGAAACAGTGAATAATATGTGAAGGTTATTCACATATTAAACAAAATTCAACGCGGGATTCAATCCCGGTTCATGACTCTCGGGAATCGAGCGTGTTACCCTCTCATCCACCAACTTATTGGTGTATATACTATTTTTACTCTTAAAAGAAACCTCCATTGAGGTTTACAAGAAAAAATAATAAATAATAATAATAATATTATAATAAATGCAAATGTTTCGGCCATCCTCCATCATTTCTAGAATATGCCTATTGGGTAATTAACAAAAAAATTGATATAACTAATTATTTAATTAATATTACTGTTTAATACTTTATAAAACTAAATTATATTTGAAAATTTTAATTAAAATTTTTGAATTTATAGGTTTTAATTGAAATAGAAAAATGTATATATTATGCTGCCATCTATGATCTTATTTTGAAACTAAAAATAAATTCTAAATATATATATATTTTTTTTACAAAACATATTTTTTAATTTTGAATCACAAGTCAATTGTACCATGGTCAATGGTACAGACACTAAACAATTACTATGGAAGAATAAATAATATTGTAACTATGCTGCCTCATACCCTATTTTCCACGCATACTACACCCCATGGACTAACATCAGCCAAGTTAATGATAAGACACAATTTGGATTATAGATTATAAACACAAGGTAATAAGACCAAATCCAATAAATAGTGTGTGACGTTTTGGTAACAGTGTTGTTACCATATTCAGACAAATTCTTTCAGCACTTTTGTCTGAAGATGGTAACAATGATGTTACCAAAACGTCACACACTTTTTATTTATTTGGTCTTATTACCTTATGTTTTATCAGCCAAGTTAGTGATGGGCCATAGATGAACTTCCAGAATGACTGCATACTAAAAAATAACGAAGATATGGATGGAAAGTAAAATTTCCTAAACAATTTCAAGTCTCAAGAGAGCACACATATGTTTGTGCATATTTAATGAAAAGTGATAATCTGGAATCATCAAGCGACACGTGGACTCATGATGTGATAAAAAAAGAAGGAATGACAATGAAATCTGTGAATTAAAAGCTTGTGATATGTGACATCAACAATTTCCTGTTGTACAAGATCAGGGGAGCTACTTTTAAAAAGAATTTTAGCTCTATTAAAAAAATTTCATTAATTAAAAAGGCATATATTGTATAAAAATATAATATATTTTACCAATAATTCTGTTGGCTGAACGCCAACCTTTATCAAGGTGTTCTAACATTTTAATGTGCACTATTATAATATCTTGATAAAGGTTGGCGTTCAGCCAACTGAAATATAGGTAAAATAAATGATATTTTGATCCAATATATGTCTTTTTAATTAAAGATTTATTTATGGATTGCTCTTTTTTTCAAAAATATTTGGTCATGTTTCTGATATGGCACAATTCAGATTATAGATGAACACAAGGTAATAAGATCAAATCCGCATGAACAGTGTGTGACGTTTCCATAACAATGCTGTTAATATCATCAGACAAAAGAACTAAATTATCATGTCTATTGAAACATTTTTTCGATTGAAAAAAAAAAGCATTCAGTAAGATCTAGGTGTTTTAATGACGCGACAAGGCGTTGTACTTTTGATATGAAATTGTGGTTCTAACAATCACTTGAATAAAATGAGGGGGTCGGTGGAAGGGTCGTCTAAGCAGTTGGTTTTCGACCGCTACGACCCAGGAACAAATCCCTCATTGGACAATTTATTTCTGCGTGGCAAGGATAAAATACTCAGGAGATAAGTTTCTTCATTGATTTATTAAGACATCAAGCTTTCGGGCACAGCGTGGCCCTTCTACAGGATCAATTGTATAAGAAAAATGATACACTATATACACGAAGAATAAATTTGCATATGTATTATTAGAAATTAGTTGTAAAATTTTGAAATAATCGGTAATACTTAGGATTTTTGTTTAAAAAGAACATCGAGACTTAAGCAAATTAATAAAATTTGTTAAGAAGAAAAAATATACGAATATTAAAAGGTATTAAGATAAAAGCATAATAAGACTAAAAGGACGTTCCCACGGTTCGACGGAAACTGTGCTAAAACTATGAGTATTTACAAGGTAAAACAGTTTAAAAGGATATTAAAATAAATTAACAAAACAGGGAATTCATGGGGTACATCAATGGCTATTTATGTAATAAGCTTATATACGGCTCAGGTACATCAATATGTCTGTTTATACTGTTAAACCTCAGAGATAGCAAGGCCTCGACAACCAATCTTTTGTGTTTATGTGGTATATTAGAATAATGTGATTTTGGATCGGTTATGTTGAAACTATGTCCTGTCTGTGAAATGTGCTGGACAATAAGTGATTTCGGATCGTTATGTCTGATGTTTCTGTCGTGTTCCTGTATTCTTTCTTTAATGTAACGGCCAGTTTCACCTACATAAACACTGTCGCAATCGTTGCATTTTATGGAATAAACAGCATTGTTTCTTTGAACAGTGTTCCGAGGCGTATTGTTTTTAGTGATAGGGTTCCTTAAGATAGTGCCTATACTGGGATTGTTGGAAAAGTAAGTGCGGATATAAAAAATTTATATGCGGATAAAAAAAAATACTTCAATGGCCCCCGTTTCTTGCAAAAGTCTAACCCCAAGTTACAAACGGGGTTCTGTCACATTTGTAAGTGCAAAAGTCGAACCTCTTTACGCCTGTGTAGACATGTGATACACTTCCAAGTTCCAATATAACTTTATTAGGTGCCGCTCAAAAAGAGAAACCTTGTTTCTATGTTATTTACTTCGAATTATATTAAAAACAAAGTAAGCATATCCTGACCAAGAGCACATGTGCTTTTCAGAAGGCAGAGCGCCATGTGGTAGAACAGAAATCAACTATTCATTGATTTAACCTGTTCCCTGATATTTGGCCAACCCAATTTTGTGATAAATCAAGAAAAGCCATCCACGAACGCGTATCGCGTTTTTTGGTGCTCGTCAGCGTGGAGTAGGCTGATGAATGATATGTACACGTTCTTCACATTTACAGTGTATTTACATATTGACAAGGTTAGAGCCTTGTGAGGGGTTTTGAATTTGGTGTGTGATGAACTTATATTAAAAGCAGTCGCCAACTTCTACCCGCCATGATTGTCATGGCCTATACCACGTGTACTAGAGATAATTAATTGTATAGCCTTTGATGAATAAAGGAAGGCCCTATATCAACAAATTAAATGTACCAACATTTCACACTACGTATTGCTTTCAAAAATATCAGCAAAAATATCTAAGGCAATAGCTTACTATATATTTTTTATATCATCATTATGTAAGGACCAGTCAACAATTGAATGACTTTGAGACGAAGAGTAAAGCCAGTTCAATTTCTATCTTACTACCTATGTAAATAATACAAGATGATTATTACCTTACCCAATTGGGAGAATCTGTATTGGGCATGTCCCTAATAAAAGCTTTTGTGTGTGTGTGTGTGTATGTTTACTTGAAGACTTCTCGCCAAGTGTTGAAACACTAGATCAGAATGTAGAGATTTCTATATTCCAGCTTCTAGTGTATTAATAGAGATAGATAGTGTACGCTCGAGCACATGTTCTCAAGTTATTACAGTAGGTATAGGATTCTCCAGGTCAGTGTAGCCAGCTTGAATGTGCCAGCTTAGCTTCTCGTGTTACCTCGGATTAGATTACAGCTCTGATGGAAGCCGCTCCGTTTCCTCTCTCTCTCTCTAGCTAACTGTCTGTCTATATAGACTGATGTCCTAGCAGATCTTGTCCTCTCTCTAGCTTACTGTCTTTCTATATAGACTGATGTCCTAGCAGATCTTGTCCTCTCTCTAGCTAACTGTGTGTCTCTATAGACAGATGTCCTAGCAGATCTTGTCCTCTCTCTAGCTAACTGTCTGTCTATATAGACTGATGTTCTAGCAGATCTTGTCCTCTCTCTAGCTTACTGTCTGTTTATATAGACTGATGTCCTAGCAGATCTTGTCCTCTCTCTAGCTAACTGTCTGTCTATATAGACTGATGTCCTAGCAGATCTTGCCCTCTCTCTAGCTAACTGTCTGTCTATATAGACTGATGTCCTAGCAGATCTTGTCCTCTCTCTAGCTAACTGTCTGTCTATATAGACTGATGTCCTAGCAGATCTTGTCCTCTCTCTAGCTAACTGTCTTTCTATATAGACAGATGTCCTAGCAGATCTTGTCCTCTCTCTAGCTAACTGTCTTTCTATATAGACTGATGTCCTGGCAGATCTTACCCTCTCTCTAGCTAACTGTCTGTCTATATAGATAGATGTCCTGGCAGATCTTGTCCTCTCTCTAGCTAACTGTGTGTCTCTATAGACAGATATCCTGGCAGATCTTGTCCTCTCTCTAGCTAACTGTCTTTCTATATAGACTGATGTCCTAGCAGATCTTGTCCTCTCTCTAGCTAACTGTCTGTCTATATAGACTGATGTCCTGGCAGATCTTTCCCTCTCTCTAGCTAACTGTCTGTCTATATAGACATACTATTATGTCCTGGCAGATCTTTCCCTCTCTCTAGCTAACTGTCTGTCTATATAGACTGATGTCCTGGCAGATCTTTCCCTCTCTCTAGCTAACTGTCTGTCTATATAGACAGATGTCCTGGCAGATCTTGTCCTCTTTCTAGCTAACTGTCTGTCTATATAGACATATGTCCTGGCAGAGCTTTCCCTCTCTCTAGCTAACTGTCTGTCTATATAGACAGATGTCCTGTCAGATCCTGCTCTCTCTCTAGCTAACTGTCTGTCTATATAGACAGATGTCCTGGCAGATCTTGTCCTCTCTCTCTCTAGCTAACTGTCTGTCTATATAGACTGATGTCCTGGCAGTTCTTGTACTCTCTCTCTCTAGCTAACTGTCTGTCTATATAGACAGATGTCCTGGCAGTTCTTGCCCTATCTCTCTCTAGCTAACTGTCTGTCTATATAGACAGATGTCCTGGCAGATCTTGTCCTCTCTCTCTCTCTAGCTAACTGTCTGTCTATATAGACAGATGTCCTGGCAGTTCTTGCCCTCTCTCTCTAGCTAACTGTCTGGCTATATAGACAGATGTCCTGGCAGTTCTTGCCCTCTCTCTCTAGCTAACTGTCTGGCTATATAGACAGATGTCCTAGCAGATCTTTCCCTCTCTCTAGCTAACTGTCTGTCTATATAGACATACTATTATGTCCTGGCAGATCTTTCCCTCTCTCTAGCTAACTGTCTATCTATATAGACAGATGTCCTGTCAGATCCTGCTCTCTCTCTAGCTAACTGTCTGTCTATATAGACAGATGTCCTGGCAGATCTTGTCCTCTCTCTCTCTAGCTAACTGTCTGTCTATATAGACTGATGTCCTGGCAGTTCTTGTACTCTCTCTCTCTAGCTAACTGTCTGTCTATATAGACAGATGTCCTGGCAGTTCTTGCCCTCTCTCTCTCTAGCTAACTGTCTGTCTATATAGACAGATGTCCTGGCAGATCTTGTCCTCTCTCTCTCTCTAGCTAACTGTCTGTCTATATAGACAGATGTCCTGGCAGATCTTGTCCTCTCTCTCTCTCTAGCTAACTGTCTGTCTATATAGACAGATGTCCTGGCAGTTCTTGCCCTCTCTCTCTCTAGCTAACTGTCTGGCTATATAGACAGATGTCCTAGCAGATCTTTCCCTCTCTCTAGCTAACTGTCTGTCTATATAGACATACTATTATGTCCTGGCAGATCTTTCCCTCTCTCTAGCTAACTGTCTGTCTATATAGACTGATGTCCTGGCAGATCTTTCCCTCTCTCTAGCTAACTGTCTATCTATATAGACAGATGTCCTGTCAGATCTTGCTCTCTCTCTAGCTAACTGTCTGTCTATATAGACAGATGTCCTGGCAGATCTTGTCCTCTCTCTCTCTAGCTAACTGTCTGTCTATATAGACTGATGTCCTGGCAGTTCTTGTACTCTCTCTCTCTAGCTAACTGTCTGTCTATATAGACAGATGTCCTGGCAGTTCTTGCCCTCTCTCTCTCTAGCTAACTGTCTGTCTATATAGACAGATGTCCTGGCAGATCTTGTCCTCTCTCTCTCTCTCTAACTAACTGTCTGTCTATATAGACAGATGTCCTGGCAGTTCTTGCCCTCTCTCTCTAGCTAACTGTCTGGCTATATAGACAGATGTCCTAGCAGATCTTGTCCTCTCTCTAGCTAACTGTCTTTCTATATAGACTGATGTCCTAGCAGATCTTGTCCTCTCTCTAGCTAACTGTCTGTCTATATAGACAGATGTCCTGGCAGATCTTGTCCTCTCTCTCTCTAGCTAACTGTCTGTCTATATAGACTGATGTCCTGGCAGTTCTTGTACTCTCTCTCTCTAGCTAACTGTCTGTCTATATAGACAGATGTCCTGGCAGTTCTTGCCCTCTCTCTCTCTAGCTAACTGTCTGTCTATATAGACAGATGTCCTGGCAGATCTTGTCCTCTCTCTCTCTCTCTAACTAACTTTCATCCATAATTGACTTGTAGTCAATAAAGAATGTTTAACCGTCTAGCTAACTGTCTGTCTATATAGACAGATGTCCTGGCAGATCTTGTCCTCTCTCTCTCTAGCTAACTGTCTGTCTATATAGACAGATGTCCTGGCAGTTCTTGCCCTCTCTCTCTCTAGCTAACTGTCTGTCTATATAGACTGATGTCCTGGCAGATCTTGTACTCTCTCTAGCTAACTGTCTGTCTATATAGACAGATGTCCTGGCAGATCTTGCCCTCTCTCTCTCTAGCTAACTGTCTGTCTATATAGACAGATGTCCTGGCAGATCTTGTCCTCTCTCTCTCTCTAGCTAACTGTCTGTCTATATAGACAGATGTCCTTGCAGATCTTGCCCTCTCTCTCTCTAGCTAACTGTCTGTCTATATAGACAGATGTCCTGGCAGTTCTTGCCCTCTCTCTCTCTAGCTAACTGTCTGTGTATATTGTTACACCAGGTTGCGGCTTGGCAGACTCTTCAGCCTGGATTCTCTCCTGTGCTGGGTCTTGCATCTTACCAGAGCGTGTTTCAACCATCCTACAAATTTATAAAAGGGAATAACGAGATAAGTCTTCTTTAAGTAGCCACCAGAATCCTTTTTTTATTTTCTCACATCAAAGAGAGCAGTGAAGTCACAGTGTACCTAAATACAAATGATGATAAATTAATAATCTGTTTTAAATAAATATCATAGAATATTTTATATAAAAATAAATAAATATATAATTTAAATTTCAAATATATTAAAACTAATATAAGAAATACGCCATTAATCATGATGTAACACTTCCCCCTCTCCAGAGGTCGTCACGTCCTCGTGATTGACCTCATCAATTCTTTCAAAATAGGGTTTGATTCTTGAGACATGGACAATCAATGGGTCTTGGCCAGGATTATCTTTTGGTTCAATTAAGTAATTTACGTTGGACAGCTTCTTTAATATTCTATATGGGCCAAAATATTTTCTCAGTAGTTTCTCACACTTTCCTATTTTCCTAATTGGTGTCCAAACTGCTACTAATTCTCCTGGTTCGTAGCTTCTTTCCATGTGTTTCTTGTCATAGTTCTTTTTCATTCTTTCTTGAGTCTTTATTGTGTTGTTAATAACTAATTTTCTTGTTCTGTTTATTTTGTCTAAGTGATGTTTTATGTATTCATCATAATCATCTTTGTCAATGTCCACCGAGATATTCCTGTCGTCCAAAAGAGACGTGGGTTCTCTTCCAAACATCAGGAAAAAGGGAGAATATCCTGTGGTTTCCTGAATTGTAGTATTGTAAGCGTGAGTGATGAATGGGAGTATTTCGTCCCAATTTTTCTGATCAGTGTTCACATACATACTGAGCATATTGATCAATGTTCTATTTAACCGCTCTGTCAATCCATTAATTTGGGGATGATAGCTCGTTGTGAAGCAATGTTTAATCTTGCACGTTTTCATCACCTCTTTCATTAAATTACTGGTAAATTGAGAGCCTCTGTCACTAATAAGATATTGTGGGGCTCCGTGCCGAAGAAAAATATCCTCTACTAGAAATTTAGAAACTTCTTTCACTGTTGCTTCCGAGACTGCTCTTGTTTCTGCATATCTAGTGTAGTAGTCCGACAGCACGATTACCCATTTTTTCCTGTTTTTCGTAGATGGTAGTGGACCAACAAAGTCAATTCCAATTCTTTCGAAAGGAAAGTTGGCTGGGGGGATGGGCTGTAGTAGTCCAGAAGGTAATTGGTTTGAGCCTTTCCTACTTTGGCAAAGGTGACACGTCCTAACGAATTCTGAGACATCCTTTAGCATGGATGGCCAAAAGTATTTACTCTTTATTCGGTACATGGTTCTGGCGACGCCCAGATGGCCATTCGACATATGATTGTGATATTCTTTCATAATTTCTCTCTTTTTATTCTCTGGAACCACAAGCAACCACGCCCTGCCTTCAGGGTTCGGGTTTTTCTTAAAGAGGCATCCATCTTCTTCTTTAAAGTTTTGCGCAATTGATCGCCTGCTTCCATTAAGGTTTTTCTTAACACTTTCGATAAATTTATCCTCTTCGTCTGTTATTTGATTTAAAAATAGCCTTTCAAAATCCTCATCCCAATCAGTTTCTGGTAAGGGCCCCCTAGATAAGCCATCGGCGTCCAGATGCTTCTTTCCCGATTTATGTATTATATCGAAGTCATATTCTTGAATTTTCAATGCCCATCTTGCCAATCGACCTGTTGGATCCTTCAAGTTTTTGAGCTAGCATAAGGCGTGATGGTCTGTTACTATTTTAAAGTGTCTTCCATAAAGGTAGGGTCGTAATTTTGACATTGACCAGACAACGGCCAGACATTCTTTTTCAGTGGTTGAATAATTTTGCTCCGCTTTACTTAGGGTACGACTCAAATATGAGATCACCTTCTCTTCACCACCGATGTCTTGGACAAGTGTTGCACCTATGCCGATGTTGGACGCATCAGTATGAACATAAGTAGGTGCATTTGGATTGAAGTGACCTAAAATTGGTGGACTTAATAGTGCTGTTTTTAGGGTTTGAAACGCTTCCTCTTGTCTTTCTGTCCAGGTAAATGATACACTTTTTTTTATAAGGTTGGTCAAAGGGTCAGCAATTTTTGAAAAGTCTTTGATAAATTTTCTATAATATGAACACATTCCCAAAAAGGATTGTACTTCTTTGACCTTTTTGGGTCGAGGAAAATTTCTGACAGCTTTGATGTTATGTTCCGCGGGTTTTATACCATGTTTGCTCGTTATATAGCCGAGAATCTCCAATTCTTCAAAAGCAAATCGGCATTTTTTGTCGTTTAACCTTAAATTAGATTCACGAAAACATCTAAAAACAGCTTCAAGTCTTTTGAGGTGCGTTGGAAAATCCGGGCTATATATGATAACATCATCCAGATAACACAAACAAATTTGCCATCTCAGATTTCCAAGCATATTCTCCATATTTCTCTCAAAGGTAGCAGGCGCGTTACAAAGTCCAAAAGGCATCACGTTGAATTCATATAATCCATGCGCTGTAGTGAAAGCTGTTTTCTCTTTGTCTCTTTCTTCGACTTCAACTTGCCAATATCCAGATCTGAGGTCTATTGCTGAGAAGTGTGTAGATCCTTGGAGAGTATCCATAACTTCGTCTATTCTAGGGATCGGATAGACATCTTTTACTGTCACATTATTCAGTTTTCTGTAGTCCACACAAAATCTGTATTTACCATCTCGCTTCTTGACCAATATTACTGGAAAAGACCAGGGGCTAGAAGATGGCCTAATTATGCCTTCTGTAAGCATCTCGTCAATTTTCTCTTTTATAATATCTCGTTCTTTAGCACCTACCCGGTAAGGCTTGTGTTTAATTGGCTTCGCGTCTTCTGTGTCTATCCGATGTTTTGCCAAATTGGTTCTCCCTAATCTCGATGAAAAAAGATCTCCATACCTTTCTAAAACGTGTTTTAACTCCTTCTGTTCCTTTGGTGAAAGATTTTCGTTTATTTGGAATCTAGGTTCTTCGTTCTTTTCTACCTCTCTTTCTCGACTCACATTTATTTTCGCTGGACTACTTCCAAAAGCCAATGTTTGGTTTTTCATTATTTTTAACGGTCGAGGATACGGATTAGTTATCCAGATGTGTGTTTCTCTATTTATAACATTGATCAAGCTTCTTGCTAGACGAAGTCCATTTGTTTGAAACATTTTGCTGCTCTCCTCGATAATATATTCTCCATCCTCTGTTTCTACCAATGCCTTGATCAATTTCATGGAACATTCCGGTACAATGGAATCCTTGGCACTCTTTATTTTCAACATTTCAAAATTGATTTCGTCATGATTATTCGTCAAATCATATTTTATAGTTTCTTGCTTACAATCTATTTTTGCGTTCATTTTCTTAAGGAAATCTCTCCCAAGAATTAATGTCCGTAAATGCGTTTTCAATATCACAAAGTTGTGTGATAATGTTTCGTCATCAATTTTTATATTTAAAAATATACTTCCTACCATGTCCAATTTTTTTCCATCGGGTCCTGCACAAATTTTTGCGAGTTTACTTATACCATGGCCTGTATCGAGGGCCGTTCTGAGGTCGACCACTGAGAGGTCAGCACCTGTATCAACCAAAGCTTCAAAAGTCCCTATCTTGTCCACATTAATTTTTAATTTGTATTTAGGGTCCAACTTCTTGATTCCGTTTATGGTCGACTTGCTTTGATTGACAGATTCAGGCGCGACGCTTAGTTTAAATCTTCCAACACGGAATATCTATTCCGGGTAGGAATATTTGTCTGTGTGCTATGACATACATCAGCATAAAGCCGAGGTCCTGATTTCTCTGATATTTCATTCATTTGGCATTTTTCTTCGACCTTCTCTTGGGTATCTGCTGGATCCTCTTCTAGGATTCTTATAAACTTGACCCTACAATAACGGGCCACGTGCCCTGGCTTGTTACATTTAAAGCAGATTGGTCTTCCATCTTCCGTCCTATTTTTGCTCACTTCTTGGCTTTTATTGTAAGTGTTTCTCTGAAGGTTTGGTTTCGGCACAAAGTTAGGATTATAAGGACGTCTAGGGGTAGAGGGCTGGGGAAAGTTGTTTCGATACTGTCTGGGGGTAGGATGGGAGTCGTTCTTGTAATTATTGGAAACAGGGGCTTGGGGCCTGGAAGTGGTCTGGTAGTTTCGTGCGGCAGTCGGCGGCACGTACCTCGATTGTTGTTGGGGTCTAGAATAGCGTGGACCGTTATATAGGTTTCTGGATTTCTCCACACGTTCCCGATACTTCTTTTCAAAAGAATCCATTTTCTTGCACACGACAAGAAGGTCATCGGTCTTTTTAGGAGGGTTCAGGTAGAGCGCGAATGAGTACTCTTTTTTCAGTCCTCCAATAACATGTTCAATTTTTGTTTCTTCTTCCATTGCGGGGTCAACCTTGTTGCACAACACTAGAATGTCTTCCGCGAACCTGATTGCTGGTTCATTCCAGTGTTGCATTCTGTTGAGCTTCATTCTAAGTTCTTCTTTCTTCGCGTCCAAAGAAAAATCCTGAATGAAGCGGATTTTAATATTTTCCCAGCTCGTGAAACTAGCTTTGTGTAAATTCAACCAGGTTTTAGCGCTTCCCGTCATGTTCATGGCGGCATAACGAGAGATAATGTAGTCTGCCCAATGGTACAAGAAGCCAATTTCTTCAAGAGATTCAATCCATGGGCGAGGGTCTTCCGTTCCATCATACTTGGGGATGTCGATGTTGGGATTCAGGACAACTGGGTCGGAACTAGCATCTCTACCAATTGTTACACCAGGTTGCGGCTTGGCAGACTCTTCAGCCTGGATTCTCTCCTGTGCTGGGTCTTGCATCTTACCAGAGCGTGTTTCAACCATCCTACAAATTTATAAAAGGGAATAACGAGATAAGTCTTCTTTAAGTAGCCACCAGAATCCTTTTTTTATTTTCTCACATCAAAGAGAGCAGTGAAGTCACAGTGTACCTAAATACAAATGATGATAAATTAATAATCTGTTTTAAATAAATATCATAGAATATTTTATATAAAAATAAATAAATATATAATTTAAATTTCAAATATATTAAAACTAATATAAGAAATACGCCATTAATCATGATGTAACAATATAGACAGATGTCCTGGCAGATCTTGTCCTCTCTCTCTCTAGCTAACTGCCTGTCTATATAGACTGATGTCCTGGCAGTTCTTGCCCTCTCTCTCTCTCTAGCTAACTGTCTGTCTATATAGACAGATGTCCTGGCAGATCTTGTACTCTCTCTAGCTAACTGTCTGTCTATATAGACAGATGTCCTGGCAGTTCTTGCCCTCTCTCTCTCTAGCTAACTGTCTGTCTATATAGACAGATGTCCTGGCAGATCTTGTCCTCTCTCTCTCTCTCTAGCTAACTGTCTGTCTATATAGACAGATGTCCTTGCAGATCTTGCCCTCTCTCTCTCTAGCTAACTGTCTGTCTATATAGACAGATGTCCTGGCAGTTCTTGCCCTCTCTCTCTCTAGCTAACTGTCTGTCTATATATACAGATGTCCTTGCAGATCTTGCCCTCTCTCTCTCTAGCTAACTGTCTGTCTATATAGACAGATGTCCTGGCAGATCTTGTCCTCTCTCTCTCTAGCTAACTGTCTGTCTATATAGACAGATGTCCTGGCAGTTCTTGCCCTCTCTCTCTCTAGCTAACTGTCTGTCTATATAGACAGATGTCCTGGCAGATCTTGTCCTCTCTCTCTCTAGCTAACTGTCTGTCTATATAGACAGATGTCCTGGCAGATCTTGTCCTCTCTCTAGCTAACTGTCTGTCTATATAGACAGATGTCCTGGCAGTTCTTGCCCTCTCTCTCTAGCTAACTGTCTGGCTATATAGACAGATGTCCTGGCAGATCTTGTACTCTCTCTCTCTAGCTAACTGTCTGTCTATATAGACATATGTCCTGGTAGATCTTGTCCTCTCTCTCTCTCTCTAGCTAACTGTCTGTCTATATAGACAGATGTCCTTGCAGATCTTGCCCTCTCTCTCTCTCTAGCTAACTGTCTGTCTATATAGACAGATGTCCTGGCAGATCTTGCCCTCTCTCTAGCTTACTGTCTGTCTATATAGACAGATGTCCTGGCAGATCTTGTACTCTCTCTCTCTAGCTAACTGTCTGTCTATATAGACATATGTCCTGGTAGATCTTGTCCTCTCTCTAGCTAACTGTCTGTCTATATAGACATATGTCCTGGTAGATCTTGTCCTCTCTCTAGCTAACTGTCTGTCTATATAGACATATGTCCTGGTAGATCTTGTCCTCTCTCTAGCTAACTGTCTGTCTATATAGACATATGTCCTGGCAGATCTTGTCCTCTCTCTAGCTAACTGTCTGTCTATATAGACATATGTCCTGGTAGATCTTGTCCTCTCTCTAGCTAACTGTCTGTCTATATAGACATATGTCCTGGCAGATCTTGTTCTCTCTCTAGATAACTGTCTGTCTATATAGACTGATGTCCTGGCAGATCTTGTCCTCTCTCTAGCTAAATATTTAAAAAAGGCCTAATGGTACCAGGTACGCTCTTTTTTATATAAATATATTCAATAGTTCGCCTTTTGACTTAATATATTTTATATTTGATCAAAATAGATTCACTTCACAAAAAATAGGTATTAAAAATAAAAGAAAGAAATGGGATAAAACAGGTTAATAAAATTATATATATTTTCTCTCTGTACGAATTCCTCGGCGATGTAATTGAGCACGTTGGGGACAGAAACCCCTTTATAATCACGGGCCTTTCCGAACTCAGGGCGGCCTTGAACATTTGACATTGTCCAGACGTCCCTTCAGAGAAGGCTCATGTCTGATGTAAATATAAATATAGATTATTATAATTATTTATTTATTTATTATTAGCCGAATGACCCGGGCAACGCCCGGGTTTTACCCGATTAAATGTTTTTATTCAAATACTATTCGTTACAATTATAAATTGGCGCCGTGGATGTCACTCTTGTGAAACGTCCCGCTCCAATTTTTGTGTCAGAGAAGCGATATTTTTATAAAGAGATGATCTGGCTTTGTGTCTTCTGCTCGAATGAATGTTTTTCTGTTAGAATTTTGTTCCTGCACACTAAAAATGAACTGGCCTTACCCGTGATCTCTGCTTTTTGCAATTTTTCCCGATATAATTTTGTACCTGATAATCAAACATGATACAGCAATATTGTCATCATCATTTTCTGACTAAAAAAACAACTATTTTTGCCCAGAACCTGTCAATTTTATTTTTTTATTGGCTAAAAATCCGATAAATATCTTTTCCAGATTTTTCTCTATGTCCTGTCAAAACACGTTTTACATGTACATTAGGTCAGCTGATTTTACCTCCCATCTTCACCGCTAGAGGCGCTGCTTGCGAGCGAAAAGGCAAATTTGCAACGCAATTTGCAAATAACTCGAAGAATATTCGGGATAGAGACCTGAAATTTTCACTATAAGTATTTCCAGATTCTACTCTATATACTGTTAAAATTTCAGTCAGATTAGTTACGTATTCTGGACGTGTATAGCCGACATAGATACCCACATACATACATACACTGACTTTTATATATATAGGGATTATAATTTTAAATTTGGCACTATACAATATCATATGAACGGTTAATAAATCGGTTTCAATCTCAATCTCTCTATGTGAATAAAAATAATATATTCTAGTTATATTGGCTATTGACTCTGATATGATTGACGCCATTCTTCTAAGGTTTCTTCGACGTATTGTTAGCTGACCGCCTTTAGTAGATGTATGAAAAAGTGAAAGTTCTATAAGCTTATGATTTTGCTTTGTTTTAAAAATGAATCGATGTTGGTTCCATATGCTTGAATTGAATATTAAACCTTAGTTCTACTGTGTATATATTTCATTGCTTAAAAAAAGAACACAACAAAACAAAAAAGAAACTACAATTGCAAAATGATTTGATAACTATCTAAGAAAAAAAATATATATATAGAACTAAGGTGTAATATTCAATTCAAGCGTATGGAAACAACATCGATTTATTTTTAAAACAAAGCATAAATCATAAGTTTATACAACTTTCACTTTTTCAAAATAGTAGGTTTGTTTCTTTTTGCAGCGTATAAACGTTTTGTCGTTGTGACAATTGACAATTAGAACACTTTTATTGACTTCCTAGTCAATATTTACAATAAAAAGATCAAGAGAACAATCAGCCATGTCCCCCCCGTGTCCTCCTCCAGGTGATGACCTCGATGGTCTGGACCAGTCCGACCTGGATGAAGTATCGGTTGATTCTTGATTTCGCCGATGCGAGGATAGCCAGCTCGTCTTCTATCAGGCCTGTCCCGAAGATCCAGGACTGGAGGTCAGGGGACCTTCCTATGATGTTGAATGCCTCCCGGACGAGAGGCCTGATGTGAGGGCAGCTCCAGTACCGATGGCCTAGGGAAACGTTTTGTCGTCGTTGCTTTAATAACAAATTTCTTCTTTGAATTGGCGTAGAGAATTTAATCTAGCCAGCTCAACGTCTCATCTTCTTGGAATCGGGATACAAGGCCACGGATGTCTATATCATCTCTGGTCACGTAGCCAAATCTCTATTATGTCTTCTTTGAAAAGAAGCCTTGGCTTCGATAGATAAAGCATTTTATTCATGATCGAACATTGTAGCCCACTGTACGTATTACATCCCAAACACGACGCCAGCCATCTCTGTCTTCAGCTCGATGCACCATCTCGGCAACCGTTAAGCCAGTGAATTCTTGGCTTATATACCGCAGCGGAATTCTAAAATTAGTCAAGACTAAATGAAGTCCATTCACCTATTGACTTCAAGTTCCGATAAGAGATCTTTATAAGTTGAATAAAGACCTTGAGTACTGATCATCAAAAGAAGAACATTATCAGGTGAAGAGTCTCTTTTAGAGTTTTTATTTAAAAAACTTCTTACCTTTAATTCTGTTGAAGAGGAAAGAATTGCTCGAAAGTTTGTTTGAATAAAAAAAACCTACAAAAGACTTTTCATCTTATGATGATATTCTTCTTCAGATATCTTTAGTGTTGGACCTTTTCATCCTACTCAGCATTTTCGCCAATGAGTCGTATAGAACAATTAAAGAATTACATGGAAATTTATTTGAATCAATTCTGCTATCTCAGATAAAATACTTTTTCAAAGAGTCTATCTACAGTATCAGAATTAAAGGAAAACAGCAAAATACAATAATAAAGCAGTATGGTAGATTAAACTAACGAAACCGCTGGGATAGTTCACTACGGATGAGTTAGGCCATCCCAATATTTTTATCATTGCAGTAAAGGCATTAGAAATTTTATTTTATTTAAAGGAATCATAGAAAATAAGAAACACAAGTCGGAGAAAAGAGCTTTTTCATATAAGGAAACAATCGTACAAGGAGGAGGGGGAGCAGTAACAAGCTCAGTAAAAAACCTGGGCTCAGCTGGCCTGGCTGATAGTACCCTGTAAGGGCTCCAGGGATACAAGATGAGCTGCATTTGTACTCCATGTTAGGAGCAGCTACACATGGTGTCTGTTCCTCATGTCAGAGGCGGCCATTTCTTTTGGAGCTAAGTCGGCCTGCCACTGAGTAGTGCTCCCAGTCTTAATGACAAAGGCAGATGCATTCTACTTCACCCAGTCATGATGGTTGTCAAACAATCACCATCAAGGGTCACAACTTGATACCCTAATATGATTGAGTGGAGATAAGAAAGAAGAAGAAGATCTTACAAGCTTTCGGGAAAGACATCCTTTTATAGGTACAGCTGTACCCTTAGAAAGGTCTCTTGCCTGAAAGCTTTTAAAATAGTTTTCTTATATAGAAATTCGTCCTATGTGGGATTAGAACGTTTCCTGATTAATTCCATAATTAACATACAGATGACGCTGTATGTTCTGTTTACAATATATTACTAATATTTGGATCAACAACAACAACAAAAACCTTTATTAAGACACTATTGTCTTTCGTAACTGTATATAGAATAACCTTTTAGGGGAATCCCCTTGTAAGAACGCATGACGCTCGTAACTGTATAAATTTTTCATCTCTGTCACCGTTTGCTTTTTTTTTTTGGAATGGCGCTCTCCTATTGGTTGGCTACGATCACGCCACCTTTGCCCCCCCCCCCCCCCCCCCCCCACTCGCTTTTTCGTTTTTGTAACTATTGTGTTGGAGCGGGTCGCTCCTTAAATAAATGCATATATTAGTTAATAACTAAATGGAATCCTCTTTTTCTTTTTCCCAGTAAGAGACGCCTACGGAAGCCAACAGTACATAGACAGATAAAGCACATAGGCTATAGTTATTAACTAACATATGCATTTATTTAAGGCGCCAATCTATAATTGTAACAAATAGTATTTGAATCAAAACATTCAATCGGGTAAAACACGGGCGTTGCCCGAGTCATTCGGCAAGGGGATTCCCCTAAAAGGTTATATATGTACATGAGTGAGGAGGAAAAGCAATTTAGAGGGAAGAGGGAGTAATCAGCCGTTGTCTGTGGAGTTGAGCACTTCTTCTCTCATTTTATCAATCGCTCGAAAAATTTTAAAATACTTATAAACAAATGTTTTATCCAGCAATAGAGTAGTGAAGATTTTATATACATGTTGTTCATTGTAGTGAGTTTGCCCCGAAATTTCGCGAATTTCCAGTCTCTTTTCATGTAGGAATGGGCAATGGAATAGATAGTGGACCAAATTGTCTTGGATGCCAACATTGCAGAAGTAGCAATTTAAAGGGTCGCTGTTCCAAAATCTCGTGATATCCTCTCTCGCGGAAAAGTAGCCATAGAATCCTTTGATCTTTGAATCAAATGGTCTAAATATTCCGTTACAAGGATTCCCAGTAAGACCAAAGTACTGTAGAACTTACCACGTTGGAGCTTCAGTGTAAAGAGAACACCGTTTAAAACTGAATACAGATGGTACCAATTAACTCTATTAGATAACAGCTGCGATACATTTTACCTATTTCCATATTCCAACCTTGCCTCTATGCAACTTTTATCTCACCACGTGTTCATTTAGAAGTAACGATATCTCTTCGCCAAACTCATTCTTTTAATGGAAATGACAAAATGATTAAATTATACGTTATGTACAGTGTACCTGTTTGTATTTGGAAAAGAGACTGAAAATTCGCGAAATTTCGAGGCTAACTCACTACAATGAACAACATGTATATAAAAATTTTACTACTCTCCTGCTGGATAAAACATTTGTTTATAAATTTTTTAAATTTTTCAAGGCGATTGATAAAATGAGGGAAGAAGTGCTCAACTCCACAGACAACGGCTGATTGCTCCCCCTCCCCTCTAAATTGCTTTTCCTCCTCACTCATGTACATATATAACATTTTATGGGAATCCCCTTGTAAGACAATAGTGTCTTAATAAAGGTTATTGTTGCTGTTGTTTGTATTTGAGATTTTACTTCTGATATTAATTATAGATTTACCTTATATATTCACCTACAATCATTTTATCTTAAAATTGATATTTCTGTGCACCTTTGTCTGTCGGTATCCTCATGTCAGAGGGTCTCATTCCAAACTTTCTAAATCAATTTTTGTTCGTTCCAGAGTTTGTTCAACAAGATCATTAATGTGATCCGTTCATCTTTTCCTTAGTCATCTCTTTTTATTCTTGGTCTTTTTTATCTTGTCTTGTAGACTTTGTTATTTTCCAGTCCCCTCAAAGGAATTGTCTCTAGCGATATGTCTGTAATATTCCAATAGTGATAATGAATCACTTAGTTTTATCGAAGATGCTGCTTTCATTGGTTTTAGATTCACCTTATATATTCCTCTAGAGTTATTATCTCTTGAAATACATATTTCTGTGCACTTTCATATGTCAGTCTCCTCATGTCAGAGGGTCTCACTCCAAACTTTCTAAATTGACTCTTGTTTGTCCAGGAGTTTGTCCAATAACCTCTTTGATGTGATTCGCCCATTTTTTGCTTGATCGTCTCCCACTTCTTACTCCCTCTATCCTATCTTCTAAACTTTGTCATTTCCAGTCCTTCAAGAAATGGTCTAATTCAGACTCTTCGAGTGATGGGTCTGCAATATTCAAGATATCCTGTCCCAATTGTGCTAACAAACCACTCAGTTATATCGAAGATGCTGCTTTCATTGGTGGTAGATTCAACTTAACTTAATCTACAGTTTTTTCTCTTAATTTTCATATTTCTGTGCACTTTCATATGTCAGTCTCCTCATGTCAGAGGGTTTCATTCCAAACTTTCTAAATCGATTCTTCTTTGTTCCAGAGTTTGTTCAACAAGATCATTAATGTGATCCGTTCATCTTTCCCTTAGTCATCTCTTTTTATTCTTGGTCTTTTTTATCTTGTCTTGTAGACTTCTTTTATTTTCCAGTCCTCGAAGAAATGGTCTCTATTGATATGTCTGTAATATTCAAAACATCCTGTACCAATCGTGATAATGAACCACTTAGTTTTATCAAAGAAGCTGCTTTCATTGGTTGTGAATTCACCTTATATATATTCCCCTACAATTTTTTCTCTTAAAATACATATTTCAGTGCACTTTCATATGTCAGTCTTCTCATGTCAGAGAGTTTCACTCCAAACTTTCTAAATCCCTTCTTGTTTGTTCCAGAGTTTGTCCAACAAGCTCGTTGATGTGATCCGTCCATCTTTTGTTTGATCGTCTCCCACTTCTTATTCCCTCTATCCTGTTTTATAGACTTTTTAATATCCAGTTCTCCAAGAAATGGTCTCATCCAGCCTTTTAGAGTGATGTGTCTGTAATATTCAAGACATCCTGTTTCAATCGTATTAATAAACCACTTAGTTATATCGAAGATGCTGCTTTCATTGGTTGTAGATTCACCTTAACTTAATCTACAGTTTTTTTTCTTGAAATTCATATTTCTGTGAACTTTCATATGTGTCTCCTCATGTCAGAGGGTTTCATTCCAAACTTTCTAAATCGATTCTTGTTTATTCCAGAGTTTGTTCAACAAGATCATTAATGTGATCCGTTCATCTTTTCCTTAGTCATCTCTTTTTATTCTTGGTCTTTCTATCCTGTCTTGAAGACTTTTTATTTTCCATTCTCCCAAGAAATGGTCTCTAGCGATATGGCTGTAATATTCCGATCGTGATAATGAATCACTTAGTTTTATCGAAGATGCTGCTTTCATTGGTCGTAGATTCACCTTATATATATATTCCCCTACAGTTATTTTCTCTTAAAATGCATATTTCTGTGCAGTTCCATATATGAGTCTCCTCGTGTCAGAGATTTTCACTCTGAACTTTCTAAATCGATTCTTGTTTGTTCCAGAGTTTGTACAAGAAGATCGTTGATGTGATCCGTCCATCTTTTGCTTGATCGTCTCTTTCTTCCTGGCCCCTCTATCCTGTCTAGTAGACTTTGTATTTTCCAGTTTTCCAAGAAATGGTCTCATCCAGACTCTTCGAGTGATAGGTCTGTAGTATTCATGACATCCTGTTTCAATTGTGCTAACAAACCACTCAGTTATATCGAAGATGCTGCTTTCATTGGTTGTAGATTCACCTTAACTTAATCTACAGTTTTTTCTCTTGAAATTCATATTTCTGTTCACTTTCATATGTCAGTCTCCTCATGTCAGAGGGTTTCATTCCAAACTTTCTAAATCGATTCTTGTTTGTTCCAGAGTTTGTTCAACAAGATCATTAATGTGATCCGTTCATCTTTTCCTTAGTCATCTCTTTTATTCTTGGTCTTTCTATCCTGTCTTGTAGACTTTTTATTTTCCATTCTTCCAAGAAATGGTCTCGAGTGATGTATCTGTAATATTAAAGACATTCTGTTCCAATCATGTTAATAAACCACTTAGTTATATCGAAGATGCTGCTTTCATTGGTTATGAATTCACCTTATATATTACCCTACAGTTATTTTCTCTTAAAATGCATATTTCTATGAACGTTCATATGTCAGTTTTCTCATGTCAGAGAGTTTCACTCCAAACTTTCAAAACCCATTCTTGTTTGTTCCAGAGTTTGTCCAACAAGATCATTTATGTGATCCGTCCATCTTTTCCTTGATCCTCTCTTTCTTCTAGCGACTTCTATCCTCTCTTATAGACATTTTAATATCCAGTTCTCCAAGAAATGGTCTCATCCAGCCTTTTAGAGTGATGTGTCTGTAATATTCAAGACATCCTGTTTCAATCGTATTAATAAACCACTTAGTTATATCGAAGATGCTGTTTTTTCATTGGTTGTAGATTCACCTTAACTTAATCTACAATTTTTTTTCTCTTGAAATTCATATTTCTGTGCACTTTCATATTTTAGTCATTTTATTCAAATCTCTAATTTTCGAATACAAGAACCCTTCTACAGAAGAAAATATACGAGAGAGAAATAATAAAATGATAAATTTATTGTATCGTATTTCTCCTGCAGAAGGACTTTCATGTCCGAAAGCTTAGAGACCTTCATTTAAATGTTTTAAAAGAAACCTATCCCCGAAAGCCTAATAATTTCTCACCTCAAATTATTAAAGGGCTATATCTTCTTCTTCTTCTTTCTTATCTACACTCAATCATATTAGGGTATCAATTTGTGAACCTTGATGGTATCTGTTTGACAACCATCATGACTGGGTGAAGTAGAATGTGTCTGCCTTTGTCATTAAGACTGGGAGCACTACTCAGTGGCAGGCCGACTTAGCAACAAAAGAAATGGCCGCCTCGAACATGAGGAACAGACGTCATGTGCAGCTGCTCCTAACATGGAGTACAAACACTGCTCATCCTGTATCCCTGGATCAGGAGCCCTTACAGGGTACTATCATCAGGGCCAGCTAAACCCAGAAGGACTATATAAATTTGTTTTATTAATTTCTTATACAAGGAAATAGTTGGATTATATATTCTTCTTTTTCTTTCTTATCTCCACACTGGGTGAAGTAGAATGCGTCTGCCTTTGTCATTAAAACTGGGAGAACTACTCTGTGGCAGGCCGACTTAGCTACAAAAGAAATGGCCGCCTCTGACATGAGGAACAGACGCCATGCGCAGCCGCTCCTAACATGGAGTACAAACGCTGCTCATCCTGTATCCCTGGATTAGGAGCCCTTACAGGGTACTATCAGCCGGGCCAGCTAAACCCAGAAGGAATATATAAATTTGTTTTATTAATTTCTTATACAAGGAAATAGTTGGATTATATACATTTTATAAATGATATATTTTGCCAATTGTGCATTATATATACACCTATCCCCCGATTTACACGGTAGATACGTTCCTGAGAAAAACGTGTAAACAGGGGGATAGGTGTACACAGAAATAAAAATAAAATGCATTGACAGGTTAAAATATGTAGTCAGCACATAAGTTCGGGATTCCTCGTGAGATCTGTACACAGCGTATGTGTTCAATCACAGTAGCATTTAGTATAGTGCGATAAAAACAAAAAAAAACTTATTTGGAAAACCGTGTAAAAGCGAAAACGTGTAAAACAAGTACCGTGTAAATCGGGGATAGGTGTTTTTTTTTATTTCAAAGAAAGTTTCAAACAAATATGGTGAAACGTTTTTAGTTAGCTGAAGAAGGGTTTGCCAGAAAGCTTCTTTAATCAAGTAAATAAAAATATTTGCGGCGTCTTATGCCTTTTTTTTTTTGTATAATATGAGTATTTAAACAAATAATATATGTGATTATACAGTAGAACCTCCCTTTAACGGACACCTCTCTACAAAGAACAGTTTTCATTTGTGGTGGTGGTGGTGCTTATCTCCATGGTTAAACCAATTCCTGAAGTCCACTCCTCTCCAATTTTGCGAGTTTTCATTTGTAAAATTACCATATTCATAATGCGGCTGCACATGGCGTCTGTTCCTTATGTCAGAGGCGGCCATTTTTTTTTGGAGCTAAGTCGGCCTGCCACTGAGTAGTGCTCCCAGTCTTAATGACAAAGGCAGACGCATTCTACTTCACCCAGTCATGATGGTTGTCAAGTCTCAAGCTCTAAAAGCTTGATACCCTAATATGATTGAGTGGAGATAAGAAGGAAGAAGAAGAAGATATTCACAATTAAGCAACTCTACAGTAAGAGGACACTTCTCCCTAAAGGACACTTTGTCTCTGCAACTAGGTGTTGTCCTTTACAGGGAGGTTCTACTGTATTATCTCTATAGAATTTGCTTTTAATCTTTGCTTATTTTCACTTCTTTGTGATAATTTTATAAACATTTGCATGTTTCTTGACTTTTCTGCCGTGTTATCTACTAAATTAGTGATATAAACGTATGGATATATCAAAATTGGAAACTATTATAGACGCGTATGATTCTTTTTAAAATAAACAATTTCTACTGCACTTACTGCAACGGAAAAATTAATGGGAGGGGCCTAGCTCATCAGTGGTGAACCCTCCCAGCGGTTTCGCCAGTTTAATCTACCATACCGCTGTTATATTGCATTTTTGGAACTTCCTTTTATAGTGATACTGATGCTAGACTCTTTGAATGGGTATTTTAGAAGAACTATGGACGTAAGCTTTGACGACAGTAGAATTACATACAATTATAAATATATAAAATTATATATGAATATATAAAAATAGTTTCCAAAAGATAATTCTAAAGAAGAGTGTTAAAAAGACAAAAGAAATCCTCAAACACAGCAGAAGAACAATTAAATAAATAACACAAGACAAACCTTGTATAATCGTAAAGAGGGAATTGACCTTAATTAGGAAAAGAAGTTGTATTCAACTTTGAGATAATTACTATTAGGTAATTATTTGTTTGATTATCAGATAATCTAACCTAATTTTTGCCTAATAAAAGTAAATAAAAAGTAAAATCATTTCTCGAATTGCAGATTAAAAAAAAAAAAACATTACTATAAAGAAGATATTGTTATTTCCAGTTGTAAGTTGTAATTACTGTCGAATTTTCCCCTTGAACAATAGAAAAGTGAAAAAAATCGTCTGCTTTGTTATTAAATTGCGCGGGAATTTGGTAGCTTCAGGGTTACAGCCTTGCGTTACCGGTTACAGAGTAGCATACGCCCTCTTTTTTGTCAAATATTGAATATCTTTTATGATGGCAAATACTCAGGCAAAATGGAAATTTAGTGTTTCTCTATACAAAGAAAACAATAGTCATTGAAACGGACAATATGCATTGTGTGTGATTTTTTTTTTTTGGGTACAAAAACCAATTCAATATAATATCCATAATTTCTTAAATATAAATTCTAAAAGAGTTTAACTTCCTAAAAATTTATCTTTATTTCTCATCATTGAAAATATTATTGTATATTGGTCAAATTCTTTTTTTTTTTCAGTGGTGCCAAACGAAACTAAAAAAAAAGTTAAATGTAAACAAACAAAATCAAAATATCGTTTGATAATTTTAAAATTATTTTATAATTTAAATAATAATATAATAAAATGTTTTTTTAATTATTTTATTCGATGATTTATACAATATTTATTATATACAGTGGTATTTTAATAATTAAATGAATAAAATGTATATTTATATGAAATAAACAGACGATTTAAGGTGGATATAGCCTTGTCAAGAGTGCGTTTGGTGTAAATAACCTACCGGCTTTAGGTGGGAGATGTCATGAGTTAAACGCCTCCAAACGATACCACACAAAGTTCGTCTGCCAACCACGCACGCCATCTAGCGTAGTCCCCAAAACCTAATTTTTCTTTTATTATTTTAATCGAATAAAAGGCTTTGGGCGCGCCTCTTCTTTTATTATTTTTCTTCTTTTGTTGTTCCAACTTTTATATAGAATATTGTTTAGGCCCTTACATTACACGTTAGGCTTTTATTGTTATGGTTTGATGACCATGTATGCTACTATATCTTTAGGTTGTTTACAATCTTTTGGATGGTAAATTTGCATAGAACTACATTAGTTGTGTCGTTTATGTTTATATATGTACTTACAATCAATACATATTATATAGAATATTGTTTAGGGGGGCCTTACATTACACGTTAGGCTTTTATTGTAACGGTTTGGTGATTATGTATGCTACTATATCTTTAGGTTGTTTACAATCTTTTGGATGGTAAATTTGCATAGAACTACATTGGTTGAGTCGTTTATGTTTGCGTTTTATATGTACTTATAATCATTACATTGATACTTGGAAGAAGTTATACTAAAACGTATATATATTTTTATATAAAAAGGTTTTATAATATTTAAGGAAAGTTATAGAAAGTTTCGATGTCGAATTAAGAGTATAATGTCAGTATAGCAAGCTATTACTGAACGATAAAGTAGAATTAAATATAATTTATATGAAAGAGAGAGAGAGAGATAGTTGTAAATTAATGATAATTAAAAACAAATTATAAAATATTACTATTTGGGTATCAAAAAGGTTTGAATTTTTTATGTCACAATATTTATTATATATTTATATATATTTTTAATAGAGTAATCCATATTTAAATATTTAGATAATAAATAGGAATATATTTTATTGAATAAAAAGATGTATTTGCTAATATATCGGTTGGCTGAATGTCAAATCTTTGTCAAGGCATTACAACGTATTTATTTTGGATAAAAAAACTCAGTAATCTAATGACACTATGCGGCGCTGAGTTTGTTTATACAAAATGTAATGCCTTGATAAAAGTTGGCATTCAGCCAACCGAAATATGGGTAAATATATATTTTTATTCAATCTAATACCTAAAAATATATATTTCTCTTTTTCTATTTGCTTCTTTTTCTATTATTACTTTTATGTCTTTATAAATATTATGTTTTTTTATTATTATTATTATCCCTAGTACATGATAATTGGCCATGATAATCATGGTGGGTAGTTATCGACTACTTTTACTGTAAGTGCACCACATGTCTACACATGTGAAAAGCAATTCTACTTTTGCACTTACATATGTTTTAGAGCCCCGTTTGGTTACTTGTACTTGCTGTTGGGATTGGACTTTTGTAAGAATCGGAGCCATTGGAGCATATTTTTTTATTATAGAAAAAGTGCCTAATGCGGGATTCATTCCCGGGTCGTAGCGGTCCAAAAGCCAATGGTTCAGACTACCCTTCCACCAACCCCAATGTTATATGTTTATCTGGGAAGACATATATGTTTGGAATTTGCATAATCTGGTAATATTTGCATATCCAAACTTTTGAATGAAACTGAATCATTCAACTCTTCTTTTTTTACAAATGTTTCAAGTTGTTCTTTCTTCACAAATAAACTAAGTTCTTCAACGATCTTTTTAAATAAATTAACTAAATTATCTTTTGTAACAGAATCTTGAAACTTTGCCATTGTCAATAAAAAGGTTTGTACAAATCTTTTGGAAACTGCATCTTTATCTTCTGTAGCCTCGTTCAAGTTAAAAATGACTTTCTGCTTATAATCAAATTTCTCTTTGTAAAGAATCTGTAATTCTCCTTCAATTCGTTATATATTTATTTATTACCAGTTGCAAACAAGACACGCTATATTCGATCTGAATAATTGCGCGTGAAACTATTTACAATAATTGTAGTAGAGTAGGTAACAGAATTATCAAAAAGAAAATAAACAATTAAGAAAAAGAGCATTGAATAAACATATCCATTAAACAAATAAGCAACAACATAAGCAGATAGAAGAAATCGCAAGTAGTTATTTACAATATGTTAAGCAATGATGGAAGTTGATTTAATAAAGTTATCTGTAATAATTAGTATCGTGGAGAGAGAAAGTTGATCAAGTTGAACTATTTACAAAGAGTTATATTCTAAAGTAACTTATTAATTATTTACATTGATGTAAATCAAGTCGCATAGTAGTGTAGTTCCTCAAGCTGCATGAAGCTGTCTATTTATAATTAAGAATCTGCAGAATATTCGTGATATATATATTTGCACTTAATGTCTGCTGGTAATGTCTTTTGACGTGGACTATACATTTAAATAAGTTAAGAAACCATGTGCCTTTGCCGGTCACAAGCCCAGATATAAAAGTAGGGGGAGCAGTAACAAGCTCACTAAAAAACCTAGGCTCAGCTGGCCTGGCTGATAGTACCCTGTAAGGGCTCCTAATCCAGGGATACAGGAGTTAGAAGCGTCTGTACATGACATCTGTTCCTCATGTCAGAGGCGGCCATTTCATATGGGAACTAAGTCAGTAGCCTGCTACTGAGTAGTTCTCCCAGTCTTAATGACAAAAGCAGACACATTCTACTTCACGCAGTCATGATGATTGTCAAAAACCACATCATTGAATGCCTTGACTCATCCATTGATGATCTCTCCTCATCCTCAGCAGACACCATTAACAAGCTCCACAGACTTAATATCCTAATATGATTGAGTGGAGATAAGAAAGAAGAAGTAACATACCCAAACCACATCATTGACTGTATTGGTTCATCTATTGATGAGCTCTACTCATCCCCAGCAGACACCATCAACAAGCTCTACAAGCTTGATACCCTAATATGATTGAGTGAAGCAAAGAAAGAAGAAGAAGAAACCATGTTGTCCTTCACAATGATTAATAATAGTTTTTGACTAACTGTTGTTACTTTAAAAAGAGGTTACCTTGCTAACAGTGGTATTTATTGTTAGGAAACGGCTCTTACAGCCAGAAAATACATTTTACTTTATCAAAGTTTCGACAAAATTATTTTTTACTAGTCAAGATGAAATTCATAAAATAAATACAGTAGAACCTCCATGAGAGGACACTCACGCTAGAGGACACCTCTCTACAAAGGACAGTTTTCATTACCAATATAGTAGAACCTCCATGAGAGGACACTCACGTTAGAGGACACCTCTCAAAAAAGGACAGTTTTTATTACCAATATAGTAGAACCTCGATGAGAGGACACTCACACTATAAGACACCTCTCTACAAAGGACAGTTTTCATTACCAATATAGTAGAACCTCCATGAGAGGATACTCACACTAGAAGACACCTCTCTAAAAAGGACAGTTTTCATTTGTAAAATTACCATTTTTACTGTTTTGTAACTCTCCGGTAAGAGGATACCTCTCTCTAAAGGACACTTTGGCTCTGCAATTAGATGTCTTTTACAGGTAGGTAGTTCTACTGTACTGTAGGTAGTAATGTGTAAAAGTTTAGGGAAAAAAAGTATATGTCATAATTTGTATAGTTAATCACAAGAGATATGATTTATTTTCGTCAGAATAAGTATGTAAATATGTTACGCTTGTGTTAAAATGTAAATATGTAAATTCATCCATGTATAAAAGCTGGACAAAAATTAAAGGTGGCAGACATCGCGGGTGCGCTGTTCGCTAGGCATAACGGCTGCGCCTCTTCATTTAGCTACGACATATATCATTGTAGGTGAAAAATAGAAAAAGAAAACAGAAAAGAAAGGTCAGGTGTTAATATTAAAAACAACAAAAAAAAGCATATCCTGACCTCTCAAATAAGCATTTCAGATGACAGAGCGCCATCTAGTAGAACAAAACTCAATTAAACGTCGATTTAACGTTGATTTGGGGCATCTTGAAAAACAATGAAACAGGTATTTAAACCGAAATGGCGTGAGAACGCCAATCAATGTGAAAAATAGTACAAAAATGAATTTGTACTTGGATAAGTTGGATAAATTAAGAAAAAGGGCATTTCCTGATCTTGCAATTAAAAGTTGCATGCTTGTTGAGAATTAAACTAGAAACGAAACATAAAGTTAATAACATTATAGAAAATTCTAAAGCAAAATTTATAAAGAGAAAAATTGTACACATCATTAAAGGTTTAATCAATTACCATAATTATATAGTGCAATGTGTGTTGTCAAAATTTGAAACTATTATAGACGCGTATGATTCTTTTTTCAAAAATAAACAATTTCTACTGCCCTTACTGTAATGGAAAAATTAATGGGAGGGCCTGGCTCATCAGTAGTGAAGTATAGCATTAGTATCACTATAAAAAGAAGTTCAAAAAATGCAATAAAACAGCGGTATGGTAGATTAAACTGGTGAAACCGCTGGGTGGGTTCACCACTAATGAGCCAGGCCCTCCCATTAATTTTTCCATTGCAGTAAGGACAGTATTGTTGATGTTAATTATTTAAAATGTTAATTTTCATTCTGTGATTGAATTAATCTGTGACTTAATTTATTCTGTGGTGTTGAGCGTATATAAATATATGTATTTCTTTGAGAGTAGTGTGGGAGAGAATATATGTGGAGACGTTTAGGTGTAAGAGTTATTTAGGTTTATTTTAGAAATTTAAATTCATTGTTTTTGTGCCTTCAATAAAGAAGTTTTATGTTTTAATAGAGAGTATTTATTACGATTCTCCCAACAAGTATAAATTGTTTATTTTTAAAAAAGAATCATACCCGTCTATAATAGTTTCAAATTTTGATAACAGATGGAGCGCTAATGCATCATAATATAATGTGTGTTGTAATAAAATATAAAGGCATATCATAACGTTGTGTGCTTGGCCTACTGTCTTGCATATGTACAGTTTGCATATTTGCATAAGGTGTGAATAGTTTAAAAGGTAGTGTGCACTACTTAAATGGCAGAGAATAATTAAGGTGATTAAATTCATAATACAATATAATGCTGCTTATGATTGTAGAACGACATTTGAAAATTATCCCGCATGTGTTTCTTTTGAACGAAAAATCGAAATTTATTTCAAGTAGAAATAACGATTATTTCTTACCTTAGGGAAAAAGTATGAAAGGATTAATTGTGAAGAGTAATGATAAACAGAAAAATAAAGTGTCCAGGGATGGGAATCGAACCCACAGTGTTCCGCTTACCGGGCAGATGCCATGTCCACTAGGCTATCCTGGACATATTTTTCCGTTCGCAAATATTATATGAGGTAATTTATAATACAATATAATTTTGTTCATTTTTAATTTAGGTGATGATTAAATTGTTATTAAAATGATCTGATAAACAAGGGGAATGTACATATTGTCAGACACTTCTTTCTTTTGTACAAAGTTCTCGTTTTTTTATATATATCTTTCTCGTTTTTAACATCATATGACTATCCTATTCACGGCCTAAAAGTATTATATATATATATATGTATAGACATATGTAAAGACATTACATGTATGACATGTCCCTAGGGGGACATAGTACTTTATATTGAAATAAATAAATAAAACAAAGGGAATAGTTAAAGATAAATAGACGGTTGAAGACCGTTGAAAACCAAGGGAAGGGGGAGAAGTCCGTCCACACCTCCCTGCGGTCCCCCCTGGATCCTTAGAATATTTGACTAAATTCTGGTTCATTTCCAAAGTGACTAACGTTGCAATTGGATTTTCCAGTGAAGAGAAAATTGACATGGACCCAGAGCAGCAGCTTTACACACCCAAGATAGTGGACATTGCTGCTGCTGTGATAGAGATGTATAGAGACATCTGAGGCTCTTCATTGGACACGACAACCACAACAACAACGGTTAAAACCATACTTCTTTTTCTTTCCCATCCCCACTCAATCATATTAGGGTATCAAGCCTGTAGAGCTTGAGACTTGACAACCATCATGACTGGGTGAAGTAGAAAGCGACTGCCTTTGTCATTAAGACTGGGAGCACTACTCAGTGGCAGGCCGACTTAGCTCCAAAAGAAATGGCCGCCTCTGACATGAGGAACAGATGTCATGTACAGCCGCTCCTAACATGGAGTACAAACGCTGCACATCCTGTATCCCTGGATTAGGAGCCCTTACAGGGTACTATCAGCCAGGCCAGCTGAGCCCAGGTTTTTCAGTGAGCTTGTTACTGCTCCTCCTTTTTCATCCGGGCTTGGGCCGGCAAAGGCGGAGTTTTGAAAACCATTGAAAAGCATGAGTGAAAATCTGAAATGTCAAAATTGGTTGAAATGCGTACAATGGTATAAACAAAGTAAAATGTACCTTGGGAATGCTGAAGTTGGTTGGAGTTTCTGGTTGGCATCAGATGGTGATGTATTTGGAAATGTCCGGAGTTGGCTAACATTGTAGCTATCGTTGGAGAAAGCTGACTTCTGGTTACATTAGACCGGATGATAGCAGATGTTGATTGCCATTGTTACTTGGAGATGGCCCATACATGGCTAGATATACCATTATTGATTAATGAATTCCTTAATTTCTTCAGATTTTGATCATTTTTTATATAGATCACAGATCCTATCGACTTCTGTTATAATTTCGAGATAGAAATTTACTGAGATAGGATTATTAGCTGATTACGGACTACATCTGTTATATTAAATTTTGCTGGTTATGTTGTTGTTGTTGGAACGATACAGATAATATTAGCATTGCCCCTGCGCAAGGATGACACGCAGAATCGTAAAGCGTTCTACAGTAGCGTACGGTTGGGATAGGAAACGGACAACATCCTCGCCTTACAGTACCCATCCAACAACTCCCATCTTCTGATACATTCAGATGCTAAAGAGCAAGTACGATGGTACTATTAGCCAATTTGTACTCTACTTTGACATAATAATAAACGGGGGGTCGGTGGAAGGCTGGTATAAACCGTTGGGTTTCGACCTCTACGACCCGGGTTCGATTCCCGCATTCGGCACTTTTTTCTGATAAAAAAAAAATGCTCCAATGTCCCCCTATTCTTGCAAAATTCCAACCCCACCAGCGAGTTCAAGTAACCAAACGGGGCTTTGGCATAGTTATTTGTAAATTAAATTTTATTGCCCTCTATCGTTAAAATTTTACACAAATAAATTTACTGGCAATGCGTTTCTTTTTTTTTTTTTTTTTAAATCTCTACAGACCTTACTGCAATGATATGATTTAATGAATGAGAGGGCTTGGCTCATCAGTAGTGAACCCTCTCAGCGGTTTCGCCAAATTAATCTCTAGACCGCTCTACTATTGTATTGGACTGGTTTTGTTATATACCCTGCATTTTCTATGGAAGGCAGCTAAATGGTGTTTAGTGAACTATGGACATAAGCTTATAGGTCTGTAGAGGTACATACATATAAATTTCAAGGTATTGCATCGAGCAAAGCTCTTCCGCGCAAAACATGTTTTCATAACCATTATATACTAGTAAATTAAATTTTATTGCCCTCTATCGTTAAAATTTTACACAAATAAATTTACTGGCAATGCGTTTCTTTTTTTTTTTATTATTATTTTTTTTTTAAATCTCTACAGACCTTACTGCAATAAGGTCTGTAGAGATTTATAAAAAAAAAAATAAATAAAAAAAAAAGAAACGCATTGCCAGTAAATTTATTTGTGTAAAATTTTAATTATAGTTATTTGTAAGTGGAAAGTCGAACTGCTTTTCACCTGTGTAGACATGTAGTGCACTTACAGTAAAAGCAGTTGCTAACTACCCACCATGATTATCATGGCCTGTATCACATGTACTATGTGTATTCCTGCACTCCATATATAACAAGGTGGTCAGGATGGATATCATACTCGCTATTACGAAGAAGAAACGGAGCACCTCCTCGGGCTACTCACGCCTGAAGACAAGATTCTTCTCGACAAATTCTTCGACATTATCATCAAACATGTTCCGAACATGAACTCCCCAAATGGCAGGGATCTGTCTAGATTCAAGGCGGCTTTAAGCTCCTAATCCGGACGTGCCCTCGGAGAGGGCTACGTCGATTGTAAATATCTCTCTTCATTCCTACCATTATTATTACCTTATAACTCCCTTTGAGTGTAAAGATTGACGAGATGTCAACAACAATAGCCTTTATTGGGCACACGTGCCATACAGGATTCTCCCTGTAGAACAAAATAAACAAATAACAAATCAGCATCGTAGTTATATACAAATATTGGGTATTGACCTCGACCAATTATCGAGTTGGATCCGGTGTCTGTGCTAAATATTTTGATTGAGCTGATTTCCAGTATTTATAAAAGGCGAATGCAAAGGGTCTGGATTTTACGACTTTTGCCATTAAAACATAAGGCGAATTGCTATTATAGCCGGTCTCTTGACGAAGAATAATTGACGAGATGTCAATAAAGTTGTATAATTTTCAAATTGTCACGTGTACTAGGGATAAGCAAAAAAAAAAATAATAATAATAATAAACGCCGTTAGATACTATTCGATTTTATTAATATTCGTTTTATGAACTCCTGTAGATGGGCAGAGATCCCAGAAAACTTGAGATTCCATTAATAAAAATGAAAAAGAAACTTCATCTCCAGATAAACCTGTTGTATTATTTAATTTATATCAGATTTTAATCAATTGATTTCGAAAATTTTACAGAAAATATAAATTGATGCTTTTGTGCTTTCGAATAAATAAAACATCATTCAAATCCCACGTTTCTAGGGATAGACAATGTCGTGTTTGCGGTCCTATACCCCAATCTTAGGGAGCATTTCCTCGCGGAAATCTCGCCTAAACACAAGATCATTCTTGTCAAATTGTTTAACACAGTCATCGAGAATGCTGGGTACATGGATTCCATAATCCGCAACGGACTGTCCGAACTCAAGGCGGCTTTAAGCTCCTGATGAAATCCAGACGTCCCTCCGTCTGTTGTATATATTTCTTCCTATTTTGACCAGTAACCACTCTCCCTACTGTTGCCTAGATGTTAATAAACTGTTTTTAATTGTCAAATCCCACGTTTCTTTTAAGAATGAACATCTTCTGTATAAATGCGTATATCGAAATAAGATCCTGAAAGAGCTGATACAAAAGTAGATAGATTTAACGCTGTTTCAATTTTCATTAGAAGCTTATCACAAATATTCTCTATATCTGTAGCACCAGATAGAATTGAATGTCTATGGGTACTATTAAATGAAGGCGTTGTTAAAAATCAAGCAGACGTTCCACCGCCTTTGACGGTCCCAAGCCTGGATGAAAAAGGAGGAGGGGGAGCAGTAACAAGCTCACTAAAAAACCTGGGCTCAGCTGGCCCGGCTGAGAGTACCCTGTTAGGGCTCCTAATCTAGGGATACAGGATGAGCTGCATTTGTACTCCATTTTAGGGGCAATACGCCTCTCTTTATCAAGGCTTTTCTTTGATTTAAACTAAATCACGCGGGCATGTGATCCACTCACGCTATACAAGACTAAAGCGAGGAACCATTTAAATAAAATATATATAACTGTAAATACATGATTACTTGAAATTGTATCTAATATTCCTGTAGAAGGGCAGCTTGCGCCCGAAAGCTCGAATGATTTTTCAAATAAAGAAACTTATCCTTTTTGAATCTATTCGTTATTATATTTGTACTCCATGTTAGGAGTCGCTGTACAAGGCGTCTGTTCCCAGTGTCAGAGGCGGCCATTTATTTTGGAGCTAAGTCGGCCTGCCACTGAGTAGAGCTCCCAGTCTTAATGACAAAGGCAGACGCATTCTACTTCATCCAGTCATGATGGTTGTCAAACAGACACCATCAAGGGTCACAACTTGATACCCTAATATAATTGAGTGGAGATAAGAAAGAAGAACAAGCAGACGTTCCAAATTTGCTAAAGCTAATGTTGAACTAAATTACTAAAACAATATTGACCGGGCAAACATTCATTCGAGCAGAAAACGCGCGTCAAATTCATGTAGTATATATATATTTAGTGTGAATAGCACATTTTTGAAATTTATTTTGATAATACAAATCCTTGATATGTATAATTTTAGTGTATTAATTATATTTTATAGAAATTAATAGATTTAAATATATTATAATTAAAATATATTTTGAAACACAAAAATCAATGTAAAAAATATATAAAAATATAAGAAATGAATAGAGTTTAGTTCGGCTAGTCTAAATAGTTATAAAGGTACTTCATAGATGGCGTTAGCTCCGTGTATAAAAATCGCTATGGCAATTCTAAGATGTATAACTTGCATACACCCTTCTTATAGATTAAATAACAAAAGATAAAATTCACAGCATTTTTATATATATAATTTAGAACATATTTATATATATTTTTATCTTAATAAAATTAATGTATTATTTGAAGTTTAATATTTGGAATAATTTATTACAAAATATGTCTATAAATAATAAAAAATCCTACCAAGAGGTCTTTATTAAATAAAGGTTTTATTTGTAGTTTAATATTTGTAATCAATACTAAATTTGTCTATAGAATATCACAAAAACAAATCCTACCAACAGGTTTTTAAAAGCTTTTATCTAACTTGCCCTAACTCCACCCTTGCCAGTCCCAAGCCCGGATGAAAAAGGAGGAGGGGGAGCAGTAACAAGCTTGCTAAAAAACCTGGGCTCAGCTGGTCCGGCTGATAGTACCCTGTAAGGGCTCCTAATCCAGGGATACAGGATGAGCAGTGTTTGTACTCCATGTTAGAAGCGGCTGCACATGGCGTCTGTTCCTCATGTCAGAGGGGGCCATTTCTTTTGGAGTTAAGTTGGCCTGCCACTGAGTAGTGCTCCCAGTCTTAATGACAAAGGCAGATGCATTCTACTTCACCCAGTGTGGAGATAAGAAAGAATAAGAAGATTTAACTTGCTTTCCTGTCTGTCTGTCCACAAATCTTACAATCGATGTTTAATATACTTTTAAAGCACGTAGGGATCTGAAATTTGGTACGACATTTTCAGAACCCGATGACAATGCAGGTTTACAAATTATAGTGAATAACGTTTATTCTTTTGTCTGATGATGGTAACAATGCTGTTACCTAAACGTCACTCATTATTAAATTATTTGAATTCGGTCTTAAATTTTTGTATCTTTAATATATAATCCAAATTGTGCTTTATCATACATGTAAATTTGTAAATATGTAATTCTAAGTTCTAATTTGTTTGTTGTTTTGTTTCCTCTGTATTAGGCACAAATATTTCAATATCGCGTCTGGTTGATTAATAAAAATATAAATTCGTAGAACAGGTGTAGCAAGAATATGCCTGGTGGTCTTACGAATTGAACCTTCAGGAAAAACACCGTCTAAACTTTATGTGGTTGAAGATGTTAAAGAAATATACAATTGACTCTCTCTCAAAGGTCTCGAAATGCTTACAAGTGAAGTCCAACCGGCAATGTCAAGGGCGGGGATGATGACTAGGAAAAGTTCTACATAGCTAAGTCTCAGAGCTGCTACCAAATAACTCCAAAAGACCTAACACGAGAATCCGTGGTAAATCCATGTATAGTAACTTTCTTTGCCTCCAATTTGCCCAGATCAATCTATTAACTTGATTATAATTATATAATTTTACCTGTATATATAAATATCATGTTACCATTAAGTTCTATCACTGTTTTTCCTTCATGTATCCTATATTTCTGCTTGGAGAATCTGTATAAGACTAAAAGGTCTTAATAAAGCTTTGTTGTTGTTAAAGAAAGATTTACACGTTGGTGCTGAAGACAGGAAACTTCTCTATTCCAACAAATAAACTTTTTTTTCTGGCAAAAAAAAATGTTTCTGCCAGGGCTCGAACCTGGGACCTTCCGCGTGTTAGGCGGATGTGATAACCACTACACCACAGAAACGTTGATTAATTAACTCGATAATAGGACTATGTATCTAGTTAATTTCAAGCTATGCTCTTATGTGTTTTTATTTCTTTTTGCTTATCTATAGTGCACGTAGTACAGACCATGATAATCATGGTGGGTAGAAGTAGGCGACTGCTTTTATTGTAAGTGCACCACATGTCTATACATGTGAAAAGCAGTTCGACTTTGCACTTACAAATGTACCAGAGCTCTGTTTGGTTACTTGCACTCGCTGGTGGCTCTTTGGGGAAACAACATCAAAAAAGGTGTACTTTTTCATAGAGATTTTCTACTAAGTATCTATGTTTAAAGATTTAAGGATTCCGAACGCATGTCCTGGAATGATTTTTTTTTTTTTTTGCAATTTCCAAAGCGATACTCAATTTTGTTTCTTTCGAGCTACAATAAGTACAAGTGCAGAAAGATTATATTAATGTGAAAAAAACACCTCTCTCTTAAATCGATATTAAAAACGGTTTTACTAATTACATTATAACCTCAGTCTTCTAGTTTAAGATCGAACAAGTACAGTGTTCAAAGATTTAAAAAAAAAAAAAATGTTTTTCCAAAAAATAAACTTTTTTTCTTTTGCAAAAAAAAAAAAGTGTTTCTGCCAGGGCTCGAACCTGGGACCTTCCGCGTGTTAGGCGGATGTGATAACCACTACACCACAGAAACGTTAAGAAAACTTTCGGTAATTTTATTTTGTATTCTGAAGATGGAGGTTGGGTGGCCGGCATTCATATTTCTGTGAAAAATAGACACTTGGTCCAGTTAGAATTTTTTTTTATTTTCTCAATGTTGATAAAATAAAAAACTAACTGGCCGAAGTGTCTATTTTTATATATTTAATCCATTTATTGTCATAGAGATATTCTACTAAGCAGCTGTGTTAAAAGATTCAAGGGATCCACAAACACATGTCTATTTATCTTCTCTTGATCCTTTTATTTGCAGACTTGTATCATTGTTATATTCTAATCTTCATTATTTTCGCAATTCCTCTTTTATTTTATATTTATTTATAACTCCGCCTTTGCTGGTTCCAAGCCCGGATGCAAAAGGAGGAGGGGGAGCAGTAACAAGCTCACTAAAAAACCTGGGTTCAGCTGGCCCGGCTGATAGTACCCTGTAAGGGCTCCTGATCTAGGGATACAGGATGAGCAGCGTTTGTACTCCATGTTAGGAGTGGCTGCACATGGCGTCTGTTCTTCATGTCAGAGGTAGCCATTTCTTTTGGAACTAAGTCGGCCTGCCACTGAGTAGTGTTCCCAGTCTTAATGACAAAGGCTGACACATTCTACTTCACCCAGTCATGATGGTTGTCAAACAGACACCATCAAGGGTCACAACTTGACACCCTAATATGATTGAGTGGAGATAAGAAAGAAGAAGACATTTATTTATTCATTTTTACACTTTTTGATTACAGTTTGCACCCTGAACATACTACAAATTATAAACATCCATCCCCTGACTTATAATTTAATAATATCAACAAGGCAATCCTCAAGGGCCAAGTTTCATTCACCATTTTTATTTCTCTAAAAAGGCTCTTTTCAGGCTAACATCCCATTCGACAGGAGTACCTGGAAGTATGATTTCCAGCTATCTATACACGCCGAAAATTTTTGAAGGAGAGGCATGTTTACCCGAAAGCTAGATAAATAAAAATGGTACAAGAATCTTAACCCTAGATTGCTAGTGTTATGAGAGAGATATCATATTTCAAATTGATACTTTCGTAATCTTTAAAAGATCTTAACCCATTTTCAACTTCCTAAACTTTATTCCTTTACTAGATAGTCAGTGTAGTGTTTCTCTAATGGTCTACTGTTGTGAGTTGATAGAAATAATGGGTAGTTACTCTTTAATACATTGTATGTAGAAGTTTCCTCTCTACACTGGAAAACCAAATCACGTTCCAATGGATCCCCTCTCACGTTAACATAGACGGCAAGGAGATGGCTGACCTGTTGGCTAAAGAAGGCTGTAAGGGCCAGCCTGAAAACTCTCAACTCACCTATTCAGAAATTTCTTCCATCCACAAACAAAGATAAGAAGTCGGTGGACGAGTGGGTAACACCCTCGATTCCCGACAGTCACTACTCCCGCATTGACATTTTGTTTAATATGTGAATCACATATTATTCATTGTTGCAAATATCATAAACTAGGTTGTTATTCTTGAGCGGTACCTAATAAAGTGATTTTGGAACCGAATCACAAACAAAGGATAACCTCTCTCTGGAACTCCACCCTAAACCACCTCTGATACACCCCCATTCCTAACGAATCTTCTTTCCACACCCTTACTAGGGAAGTACAAACGGCGATTTCAAGATTACGAACAGGACATCTTAGAATGCTCAAATTTAATGGAAAAATCAAAACATTCCCGAAATGCCCCAAATGCGAATCCCAACCAGCCAGTCCTGAACATCTATTGAATTGTATCAAATCCTCCAAAAAATACTTCCGGGAAAACCCCAGGACTATAATAGAAAAGCTGAGACAATGGAACCTAATGGAGATCGTTTGAACGACTTGAGGAATAAGCAACAATGACAATACATAGTATTATTACAATTGGTTCCAATATCTCCTGGATATCTTTATATATAAAAATGAATGTTTGTATGTTTGTTTATATGCCCGGTATACAAATTCGCAGTAGTTCACTAATTCAAACCAAAATTTCCATACATAAGTAAAAAAATACGGGGAAGACGATAGGCTATTTTAAAAAATATATAAATCAATTATTAAAACTATATATTCAAATTATTCTACTTAGCTCACGAACAGCGCCCTCTATCAAAGATTAGATTAAATTATGCTGATGCAAACAAATAGATAATGCTAATAACAATTATAAAAAAAAATCTTATCTAAATATATATCACTCAGGTAGATATGCACACGGGTCAATCCCGGGGCGAAGCCCGGGTCACCCGTCTAGTTATAAATATAATCAAACAATGCCACAGGTTTCTTGTAATGAGTTTCATTATCCATATTGAACGTATTCTCAAGTTTTTTATGGCATCTCTTCCCTTCTACAGTAGGAGTACATAGAAGTATAAACGCCGCATCTTATATGTTTCTATGCTACAAGAGAAGGAATCCCCAGACATAATTTCGAAGAAGCAATCAAAGTTTACAGCAACGATATGTTTCTATGTACTCCTGTTGAAGGACAGTGTTACGACTACTAAAGTAGTCAACTTTATGCAAATATATTTAACTTAAAACTAGGAGAAAAAAGTATGTAAATTTCTTTGTTGTATAAATTGTTATGTAAATTTCTTTGTTGTATAAATTGTTATGTAAATTTCTTTGTTGTATAAATTGTTATGTAAATTTCTTTGTTGTATAAATTGTTATGTAAATTTCTTTGTTGTATAAATTGTTATGTAAATTTCTTTGTTGTATAAATTGTTATGTAAATTTCTTTGTTGTATAAATTGTTATGTAAATTTCTTTGTTGTATAAATTGTTATGTCAATTTCTTTGTTGTATAAATTGTTATGTAAATTTCTTTGTTGTATAAATTGTTATGTAAATTTCTTTGTTGTATAAATTGTTATGTAAATTTCTTTGTTGTATAAATTGAGCGTGTTTTTTTAAATAAAAATGAGTTCTGGATAAGATACTTGGACGTTTGGTGGTCGTTCTTAAGGCCTCTTCCTTCGGTGTTGCGGAGCTGGTCGAGTAGCTGGACTGAAGGCACTGAGTCGTCTCTCGGGGTAAAGAGAGACACCAATCTATATTGAGAAGAAGCGACCTCAATAGACAGAGATGTCCCGAATGCTCGAGAATACGTTCAATAAGGATGAAAAAAAACCTCATCTTCAGAAACATGTGGCATTGTTTAACATAGTATTATTTAATACAAATTAAAACACCAAAATGCTAATGTTTCTTTTCACGAGTAAATCAAACTTCTACTGTCCTTACTGCGATGAAAAAAATATAGCGATTCGATGAAATAAATAGAAGTTTGATTTATTTGTGAAAAGAAACATTCACGTTTTGGTGTTTTAATTTGTATTATATAGATGACGTGTTATTGCTATGTATTAATAGTATTATTTATTGAATACAAACAATAATTGAAGTTGATGATGAAATTTAAATGATTTTTCTAACTAAGAGTATGACGTGATAAACAGAGTATATTCAAATATATTCTGTTACAACAGATCTATTAATGGGGACTTATAGGACTGAGGGCTGAGACATTTTATCTATAACGTAGTCAGTTAAGTATGCTGGAGGTTTGCGATGCCGTTAAGACCTGCGAAGTTGAGGATATCCTTATAGGTTAGTTGAGAGGGCGTTTTAGGTGAAACCAGTCTGCTAATACAGTTAAACCTGTCTATAGCGCCCCCTCTAAATAGCGCCTTCTTCTCTATAGCGCCCGATTTTAAACATTAAAATGTAAACATTTTACATTGTGACCTGTCTCTAGCATCCCTTCTCTATAGCACCCTATTTTGGTGAGTCCCAAGAGGGGGCGCTATAGACAGGTTTAACTGTATATTGTAATTGGAGGCACTTATTGAATTTAGAAGAATCTAAAAATACCTCTTGGAAAACCCCAGGACTATAATAGAAAAGATGAGACAATGGAACCTAATGGAGATCATTTGAACGACTTGAGGAATAAGCAACAACAGCAACAGAAGAATATGGGAATATACTTTTTTAATAAAGATTCTTTCCTGCTCTTACACTTTGATTTATTCAATAAGGAATCAAGGGTTTTGTTTCTTTTCTTATTAAGATGAGAAATTAAAAAAAAAAAGAAACGGATCTCAACAACAACAAAAAGCCTTTATTTAGGGTTACTGACCCTATACAGGATTCACCAGAGGTATGCATAAGAACAAAGCAGTGAGACAAAGGAAACAACGATATAGACAAAAGAAAAAGAACAAAAAACAAGAAAGAGGGAAGCAAGAAAAACAACACAAAAAGAGTAGCAGTAAGAAAGTGAGGAGTGAGTGTCACTTGGCCTTCTTCTCAGATATGGACTTGTGGAAACCATAAAACGCCGTAGCAATATACTTATTCTGGGTCATATTGTCAATTATTGATGGAAGTGAAGCACAGAGTTGCCCAAGAAACGAAACTCTTGATTTCTTATTATTTAAATCAAAATATACTTCATTTTTTAAATTTGAAATTAGATTTTCCAGTTAGAGAAATTTCTCAAATATATGGTAATACATTTTGTTTTCTTTCTTCTTCTTTCTTATCTCCACTCAATCACATTAGGGTATCAAGTTTGTAGAGCTTGTTGATGGTGTCTTCTGGGGATAAGTAGAGCTCATTAATGGATGAGTCAATACAGTCAATAATATGTTTTGGGGTTGTAGGTTGAGTATTGCACAAAGATTCCTTTGTGTGATCAGAATACTATTGACGCAGCCAGGGTACTGTAATAGAAGCTGGTCTAATACGAGAGCAAAAAAGAGTTACCAATGCAGATATGGAACCGTATCTCAGAAGGTGTCCAAGTCACTCCAGTATCTATTAGTCGATAAGTAAAACAAATTTGTCAAAAGCCATGTACGCTCTCAACAAGTTTGTTTAAATGAACAAAGACAAGTATTTATTTATCAAACAGAGACTTTTGCAACACAATTGAAGTTCCTTCAACATATTGCAACATTTCACTAATTGGGAAAGGTTCAGAGGTTACCAATAAAATGGGAGAATTACATAACCTCCCTTTTGTACTTTTTACTGTCGTTCGAATGTGTGGGCTTTACAAGGTGAAAATTCGGGTGTCTGGCAGAGGTGAAAATGACCTTTATACTCATAAAATATAAGCTTTCATTAAATGTGAAAAGAGTAAAAAAGTGAATTTGTAGTTGAATCAGGTGAATATATTAAGAAAAAAGACATTTCTTGATCGCACAACAAAAAGTTGCTGATGGCTTGCGGCATCTATCGGATCTAATTAAAAATTGCATTTTTCCGTTTATCATTACTCTTCACAATTCACCCTTTCATATTTCATCCCTAAGGTTAGAAATATTCGTAATTTCTCCTTAAAAATAAATTTCGATTTTTCGTTTAAAAGAAATACATGCACGATAATTTTCAAATGTCGTTTTACAATCATAAGCCGCATTATATTGTGTTTAAAAATCAACGATTAGTATATATTTATTCCGATAGATGGTGCAAGCCATCAGCAACTTTTAGTTTTACGATCAGGAAATGCCTTTTTTTTTCTCAATTTCATTAAATGGTCCGTCAATTTCTTTGCGATACAACTCTCCGCCACGTAGCAGCAATGGATATTCCAAACCAGTTCTTTTTCGATTATTACTCGATTAAAATGTCCATTTCTCTAGAGAAATTTCGCGTAAGGATTTTTGTTATGATTTTAGAGTAGTTATAAATGGATTAAATTGTTTTAAATATTCTAGACATTTCCCAGTTTATCTCCATCAAGTTCGACCATTCGTGTAATCTTTACACAAGGGGGTAAGAAACAATAACGTAGAAAATTAGAAAGGACAATCATCTTAAAATGACAATGCGATTATTTTATACAAGACAAATTAAATTTTGCAGAGAGGCTATGAGAGGAGTTTACAGAGAGTAGAAAAACATAAATTTCAAAATTAATAATCTGTCAATAAAATAATGAAAATTTTATATAATTTAAACAAGAAAATGACCTACCAGATCAGTTCTTCCCTGATAATTCGTTAAAGAATTCTTTCATTTCTTTGGTCCTTCCTTCTGGCACCTTTTGATGGCTTTCGGATAACCATGCGAGATTCTTTAGCTCTCTTTATTCCAGCCCGATCCTTTCTTCCTTAAACATCTTTCCTCTATCCTCCGAACCTACTTGGAATGGCTGTTTTTCAGACCATTGCTGCATTTCTCTTCTGGTTCCTTTCTTCTACTTCAATTACCGACCATCCATTTTCTATTTTTTACTTTCCTAGAAATGATCCATATTATGCAAAAACAGCGTATCTTTATTTATACAAATGAAGAATTAACAATAGGTACACTTAGTAAAGGAATTTTTCAACAACGATTTTTACCGAAAGTATGAATACACACACACTCTTTAATGAAAAAAATATTTTGATCAAAATATTGTTGCATCATGGCTAATGAACCTATTTTATTTTAATTTGTAATATTATTTTTCATATATTTTAAATTCAAATTTATATTTTATATTTACTTATTTTATTAAACAGAATAAATGTATTATAAACAGAATATATGTATTATAGAATCACCATTTGTATTTTGGTACACTGTGTGACTTCACTGCTCTCTTTGATGTGAGAAATAAATAAATTATTCTGGAGGCTACTTAAAGTAGAGTTATCTCATTATTCCCTTATATAAATTTGTAGGATGGTTGAAACACGCTCTGGTAAGATACAAGACCCGGCACAGGAGAGGATCAAGGTTGTAGATTCTGCCAAGCCGCAACCTGGTGCAACAATATATATTATATAATTTTAGGTTATTTAAATAAAATATAGAGGCAATAAAAGATATATATATATATCACATATAATAAAGCGTCTGTTCGTTGAAGCCGAATAGGATTGGTCCATTCTGTGTGACGTGTTCAAACCTGATTGGCTTGGCCGCCCCCCCCCCCCCCTTAAGTGACGTGGCCGGCTGAGATGGTACTGACCACGGGATGAGATGGGACTGACCACGGGTTGAGATGGGACTGAGCACGGGATGAGATGGGACTGAGCACGGGATGAGATGGGACTGAGCACGGGATGAGATGGGAATGATCGCGGGATGAGATGGGAATGATCACGGGATGAGATGGGACTGAGCACGGGATGAGATGGGAATGATCACGGGATGAGATGGGACTGAGCACGGGATGAGATGGGACTGAGCACGGGATGAGATGAGAATGATCACGGAATGAGATGGGACTGAACACGGGATGAGATGGGACTGAGCACGGGATGAGATGGGACTGAGCACGGGATGAGATGGGACTGACAGCGGGATGAGATGGGACTGACCACGGGATGAGATGGGACTGAGCACGGGATGAGATGGGACTGAGCAAGGGATGAGATGGGACTGAGCAAGGGATGAGATTGGACTGAGCACGGGATGAGATGGGACTGACAGCGGGATGAGATGGGACTGAGCACGGGATGAGATGGGACTGAGCACGGGATGAGATGGGAATGATCACGGGATGAGATGGGACTGAACACGGGATGAGATGGGACTGACCACGGGATGAGATGGGACTGAGCACGGGATGAGATGGGACTGAGCACGGGATGAGATGGGACTGAGCACGGGATGAGATGGGACTGAGCACGGGATGAGATGGGAATGATCACGGGATGAGATGGGACTGAACACGGGATGAGATGGGACTGAGCACGGGATGAGATGGGACTGAGCACGGGATGAGATGGGACTGACAGCGGGATGAAATAGGACTGAGCACGGGATGAGATGGGAATGATCACGGGATGAGATGGGAATGATCACGGGATGAGATGGGACTGAACACGGGATGAGATGGGACTGAGCACGGAATGAGATGGGACTGAGCACGGGATGAGATGGGACTGAGCACGGGATGAGATGGGACTGAGCACGGGATGAGATGGGACTGAGCACGGGATGAGATGAAACTGAGCACGGGATGAGATGGGACTGAGCACGGGATGAGATGAAACTGACCACGGGATGAGATGGGATTGAGCACGGGATGAGATGGGAATGATCACGGGATGAGATGGGACTGAACACGGGATGAGATGGGACTGACCACGGGATGAGATGGGACTGAGCACGGGATGAGATGGGACTGAGCACGGGATGAGATGGGACTGAGCACGGGATGAGATGGGAATGAGCACGGGATGAGATGGGAATGATCACGGGATGAGATGGGACTGAACACGGGATGAGATGGGACTGAGCACGGGATGAGATGGGACTGAGCACGGGATGAGATGGGACTGACAGCGGGATGAGATGGGACTGAGCACGGGATGAGATGGGACTGAGCAAGGGATGAGATGGGAATGATCACGGGATGAGATGGGAATGATCACGGGATGAGATGGGACTGAGCACGGGATGAGATGGGAATGATCACGGGATGAGATGGGAATGATCACGGGATGAGATGGGACTGAGCACGGGATGAGATGGGACTGAGCACGGGATGAGATGGTACTGACAGCGGGATGAGATGGGACTGACCACGGGATGAGATGGGACTGAGCACGGGATGAGATGGGACTGAGCAAGGGATGAGATGGGACTGAGCACGGGATGAGATGGGACTGAGCACGGGATGATATGGGACTGAGCACGGGATGAGATGGGACTGAGCACGGGATGAGATGGGAATGATCACGGGATGAGATGGGAATGATCACGGGATGAGATGGGACTGAGCACGGGATGAGATGGGACTGACAGCGGGATGAGATGAAACTGACCACGGGATGAGATGAAACTGACCACGGGATGAGATGGGACTGAGCACGGGATGAGATGAAACTGACCACGGGATGAGATGGGACTGAGCACGGGATGAGATGAAACTGACCACGGGATGAGATGGGACTGAGCACGGGATGAGATGGGACTGAACACGGGATGAGATGGGACTGACCACAGGATGAGATGGGACTGAGCACGGGATGGGATGGGACTGACAGCGGGATGGGATGGGACTGACCACGGGATGAGATGGGACTGAGCACGGGATGAGATGGGACTGAGCAAGGGATGAGATGGGACTGACCACGAGATGAGATGGGACTGACCACGGGATGAGATGGGACTGAGCACGGGATGAGATGGGACTGAGCACGGGATGAAATGGGACTGACTACGTGATGAGATGGGACTGAGCACGGGATAATAAAGCGTCTGTTCGTTGAAGCCGAATAGGATTGGCCCATTCTGTGTGACGTGGCGTGTGACGTGACGTCGGCAATTTATTTGGTGAATATTTGAGGAATAATATTTTTAAAATATATATTTTTTTAAATTTAGCTTGATTATTTTATTTTTATAAACAATGTCTCCTAAAAGAGCCCTTTCTATTGTTGAGGCCATCGAAGCAAAGCAACGTCGTATTGAACAGCAGCGACAAAGACGTTTAAATTCACCCGTAAGAGAACGGCATAATGAACAACAACGGCAATACCGAATGAATATGAGCGAAAATCAAAGAGCCCTTCAAAGGGAAAACAGTAGGCTGAGGATGCAAAGAATTCGACAGGGAGATAATCTACCTTTGCCAACAGGGACATGTTTCGAGGAAGATCAAATTCCCCTGCACTTTTGAGGCCAACTTGATCAAGTTTGCCCAAAATGTAGAGCAAAGTATTTCGAATTGGAACAAACGACATACAGTAAAACTTTTCATAAATGCTGTTCCAAAGGAAAAGTCGAACTTGAACCGATTCAAACCTCTCAATCCACCTGCTCTAGCCGATCCCGTCCTTGGACGGGCTTTTCTACTAGTATATATATATTTTATGAGTGTGTGTTTGTAACAATATATCAAATTTTATAATTTGTTAGATAATAATTATGTTGCCACACCATTCAAACAAAGCTTTTTTTAAAAAATAGTAAACAAGGATGCCGTAAGGAATTTATAAATCTCTAAATTTCTAAAAGAATTGGTCTTTTTTGCCTCTTTCTTTTCTTTAGTAACACAACGCCAATTTGTGCCAATATGAGCCAATTTGTCCTGGCTTACATCTGCGCACAAATCACAGCTTGAGCCATTATTCCGTCTTCAGACTTCTAATCAAGTTAACAATTAAAGAATATTTTGTTTTGAAAATCTAATTAAAGAATATCTTTTGTTTTTATAAATTTATATATTTTCAGCTCATCATAAGTTCTTATTAATTTTATATTTTATTATGTAAATATTAAGTAGATTTTTTATATAAGAGAAAATATATTCTTAAAAGTTACTTTATCGTAGTTATAGGTTGGTGGAGAAAAATATTTTGACTTCAAAAATCATCCAAATGTAAATATCTCAGTGTTTTATGTTCAATTTATTATTGGAAATGAAATATAAAGGGAAACTGAATATGTAGTCTAATTTCAGATCAGATCTTACATGATGAAATATTAATATTCAAAATGAAATATATTTAAGAAAACAACTACAAAAGCCTTTATTGGGCACACGTGCCATACAGGATTCTCCCTGTAGAACAGAATAAACAAATAACAAATTAGCATCGTAGTTATATACAAATATTGGGTATTGACCTCGACCAATTATCGAGTTGGATCCGGTGTCTGTGCTAAATATTTTGATTGAGCTGATTTCCAGTATTTATATATTTAAGAAAAAAGGAATTGTTTGTTCTCGTTTATGTTTTCAAGTTTTTATACCAAGCCCTTTCTCTTTATTCTTTCCCCTTAAATGATACATTGTAATTTACATTGTTGATTATTGTTACTATTAATGTGTGTTATTTCTGTATATACCCTCTTCTACTTGGAGAATCATTATAAGACCAAAAGGTCTTAATAAAGCCTTTTGTTGTTGTTGTAAATAAAATATCTTGTAAAATAAGTTAATGGTAATTTAACATTAAAGAGTTATTTCTTGGCTATAAAATTTTACATTTTTATACTCACAAAAAAATTAGATAATTATCTATAATAACGTCTATATTCTTACTGTAGTGATATATATATGTAGTGATACTCGTATATATTGTGATTGAATATATTGATGAAATTAATAAACATATGAAGGTTGTCACTCAGGCCTTTTCAACAGTTCTCATAGTACTGTAGGTGTTCATTTCAATCATTTGTGATATAAACGTAGGAAGATAGAATATTTAAAAGTGAGCAAGTGTTACTACTATATGGTACTATGGTGTCTATGGCAGTAGTCTTGGTCAAGAAGATCAAAAATAAAATTTTAAAAACTGGTGAACCCTAGGTTTGATCAGGATTGCTACATAGCGAAAAAGAATATGAAAGAAACTCTGGCCAAATATAATAAATCGAACAACGATTTAGACCGTTTAGATTATGTTAAAACAAGGAATAAATATACGTCGATTATCGATATTTAAAAAGAAAAAATACGCCCTATGCACGGTGGATTTTGTGGCCACTGGACATGTGTCGGACCTGGAGGCTGTTGGGTTCTGTGCTGCCTGGAGTATAGAAGCTCTATCTATGCTTCCTTCCTGTGGTCAATCTGTATAAGACCGGTGGTCTTAATAAAGCTGTATGTATGTGCATCTGTAAGGTATAGAGAGAGAGAAACATAAAAATAGGAGACATAGGACATTGCTGATTGAGCATTTACTTCTTCATTTTTACTAAGGTTTTATCAATAGCTTTGAATCAACCTTTATTTGTATTATTGATGCATTAACGTGTCTGTTATAAGAGTTTGAAACTATTATAGACGCGTATGATTCTTTGTTAAATATTAAACAATTTTTACTGTCCTTATTGCACTCCCAGAATGGAATTACCGCGCCAATATGTAAATATGAAGAAATAAACTTACCAAAAATAGCTATCTCTATATATTATATTGTTCAAATAAATAAAATTATAATTTTATTAATATTAATAATTATTAATAAATATCATCTGTGAGTTTTCTATAGTTAAAAATAAATGATAGTAATACCAAAAAAAATAATGTTATAAAAAAAAACATCATTTCGCCTCGCCTTACTCAGAAATTGCTCTTTTTTTTATGGAAGGGGAGAAATATCGATTAAGCCATCGTCACTCTTCTAGCAACACGAAATATGAAACATTCCTTCATCCATAAAAGGAATAACGAACAAAAAAAAAAAAAAGAGAGAATCATTTAGAAAGAAGATGCAATGACCAAATATGGTCCTAAACCTGATTATCTTGACATATCTCTTAACCACTTAGAAATCAATTAGTTGTGGAAGAAAGAGGAAAAAAAAAACGATCATTTCTTTAAGCTTGAGGCAAGATACCATCAAAGAGTTTTTGCCTAACCAATGCAAGAAAAAAACTGGAAGTCAAATTGAGCCAAACCTTCCGTCCTCAAAGTTAGTTTATGAAACTCCCGCTAGAGGTCGCTGTGAATCCTCCTCACTCGAATGATGGAAATGTTCAGGTAAACGTCGTTCTTTCTTCTTCTGCTTGACATTGCTGATTGACCATTGACTTCTTCATTTTTTCTTAGTTTTTATCAATAGCTTAGAATTCAACCTTTATTTGTATTATTGATACATTAACGCGTTTGTTAAAAGAATTTGAAACTATTATAGATGCAGATGGAAATTTTGCCGGGAGGATAATGATCTAAAGAGATAAAGGTCGTCTCTCCCGTCAAAATAGACGTCAAAACCTGACGCCTTTGTCTCTTTAGATTATTATAGATGCGTATGATTCTTTTTTAAAACTAAACAATTTATACTGCCCTTATTGAACTCCCATTAATATAGCATTGCAGTAAGGAAAGTAGAAATTTGTTTAATTTTAAAAAGAATCATACGTGTCTATAATATAATGGTTTCAATTACTTATTTGTATATAACACTTACTTATTGTTTGTTTATGATAAGGCACAATTTGGATTATATATTAGAACTACAGTGTAATAAGACTAAATCCAAATAAATTGTGTGTGGCGTTTCGGTAACAACGCTGTTACCATTATCTGACAAAGGTAATGTCAAATGAACAGTTCTATTTTTAGCCAAATGGTTGCCAGTAAAGAATAATATAGAAAATTTAACAAGTTCTGTAGATTCTATCTCAAATGCCGTGGACTTGAATTACATTAAGAAATGAAATTTCTAGTTTTAATTAGTATATTTGTGCCACTGGTTTAGTGGTTGTAATTCTAAATATATATTGGACTTTTGATAATATGTATGTAAATAATCTTTGTTTCTTGTATAATTTATTGTTCTAAAATGTAAATTTGAATAACTTTCACTCTCTCTCCAAAACTATAAATAATTTGTATATTTATATTTAAAAACTATGTACATAAAATAGATTAAACATTTACATGCAAATATCCACATGGGATATAGCGTGTGTTTTGTAATAAATAAATAAATAAATTATCAGACAAAGGTACTGAATGATAGAATATATACCAGTAAACATTTAAAAACATGCTGTGATATTTTTTCTCATTTAATACTATTTGTCTGATGATGGTAACAACGCTGTTATCGAAACATCACACACTATTTATTTATTTGGATTTGGTCTTATTACCTTGTTTTTATAATACAATATAATGCGGCTTATGATTGTAGAACGACATTGAAAAATACCCCGCATGCGTTTCTTTTGAACGAAAAATCGAAATTTATTTTAAGGAGAAATAACGATTATTTCTAACCTTAAGGATGAAGTATGAAAGGATGAATTGTGAAGAGTAATGATAAACGGAAAAATAAAGTATCCAGAGATGGGAATTCGATTTTTCGTTCAAAAGAAACATGCGGGGTAATTTTCAATGTCGTTCTATTTGTTTTTATTGTTGGTTTATGTTGCCTAAAAAGGCTTTTATAGTTAAAATATAGTTACAAATACATATACTTAGTATTACAAAGTAAATAAAGCTTCCAGGGTTAAGTTTCTTGTTCAAATTTTTATTTTCAAGCTTTCGGACTTGTCAGTCCTTCAATAGGAGTATCACATTAATAAATTGATGATATATATTATTTTTATATACAAATTACGATGTACTAGAGCGCCATCTGTTATCAAATTATAAAACTATTTTAGAGGCGTATTATTCTTTTTAAAATAAAACAATTTCTACTGTCCTTACTGCGATGAAAAAATTATAATGCAATATAACAGCGGTATGGTAGATTAAACTGGCGAAACCGCTGGGAGGGTTCACCACTGATGAGCCAGGCCCTCCCTTTAATTTTTTCATCGCAGTAAGGACAGTAGAAATTGTTTTATTTTAAAAAGAATAATACGCCTCTAAAATAGTTTTATAATATACAAATTAATTTTTACATATTTTAAATATTAATGATATTGAAAGGGGGAGAAAATATATATTATTTGTGTGTTATAAACAATATTTGAAAATATGCGTGCATGGTTGGAAGATATGTGGTGGTCGAATGATATCTCGAGATCTCAAATTAAACCCAATAAACTCGTGAACTATAACAGTAAACAAATGAAAAGGTTTGCAAAGAGTTTCCTTTTTATATTAAAAAAATGGCAAGCTTTCACGCGGTCGTGCTTCATCAGGCTAATGGAAACCACAAAGGCATACACAATATATATACATATGCGTGAGAGAAAGCTTGCCGTTTTAAATGAAATAAGAAACTCTATTTGTAAATCCTTGTCTTTATCAAGTAAACAGGCTTTGTATTTGTTAACTTGTTCTTCAATTTATTAAAATTGTTAACAGTTATTCAAAAATTAAATTATTATTATTTAACAATGTTGTTTAACAAATTAACCAATTAACAATGTGTATATTTATAAAATTCAATTGCTATCTATCGATAAAATTGATAAATTTACTGGTAATGTGTTTCTTTTTCAATAATATCATCTAATATTATCTCTACAGACCTTACTGCAATGATAAAGTTATTGAATGGGAGGGCTTGGTTTATCAGTGGTGAACCTTCTTGGCAGTTTCATCAAATTAATCTCCAGACCGCTCTACTATTGTATTGGATTGGTTTTGTTATATACTCTGTATTTACTATGGAAGACAGCTTAGTGGTGTTTAGAGAATCTATGTACATAAGATTATAGGTCTGAAGAGGTGCATATTATAGTTTAAAGGAATGCATATATTTTTTATTAGAAAAAAGTGATATTTTTAGAGCTACGAAGCTCTTCTACTGGCTTAACAATATCAAGTGAAGAAATACAAACTGTTTGTAAAAACAAATGCTTAACTGTACATACGCGGGCATGGATAACGAGAAATCGAAAATATAAAATCAATTTAAAACACTTATTTATCCCATGTATTTATATTTTGTAAATACACCTATCCCCCGATTTACACGGTACTTGTTTTACACGTTTTGGCTTTCACACTTTTTTCCAAATAAGTTTTTTTTTTTGTTGTTTTTATCGCACTATACTAACGAAATACTATACGAAAAAAATGTAGAGCAATTGCCATCTTCTTCTTCAACTGAAAAGAAGCCAAATATTTTGGCAAGTCATGGCTGGTTTGAAAGATTTAAAATAAAACATTCTTTTTTTTTTCGATTTACACGTTTTTCTCAGAAACGTATCTACCGTGTAAATAGGGGGATAGGTGTATTGTTTTGTAATTAGAAATTGGTGGTTATATGTAAATATGTAAAAAAAATTACATATTACTTTAGCAGAATTATTGCGAGATGACTTGTATGTTAGAGGAACCTATTTGTTCGAATGAAATTTTGTATTGATTTGTTCTTTAATTGTAAGAGTTTACTTGAATCCAAAATATGAAATTTCTTTTAATAACTACACTACCTTCGGGGATAAATTTCTAGTTTTTTTTAAACCATCTCTCAAGCTTTCTGGTATTACAAACCCTTCTGCAGGAGTATGCAAGGTTTTATACTCCTGTTAAAGGGTTTGCGATACCCGAAATCTTGAGATATCGTTTAAATAAAGCAAGAAACTTAATCTCGGTGAGAGTGTGTTATTACAATTTATATTTTAGATGAATTCTATCTTCCGATTTTGCAAAAATAGTTTTAGGAATGAAATTTCTACATACTCAATATACTCCCACACAATCACCACAACTGCTTCCATATACACTCATGGACAAAAGGAAGTTGTACCTTTTATCATGTATATCGGGATTCAGACAATAACTCTGAAAGATACATTCATGGACAATACTTAAGGAAGTTGTACCTTTCAGCATGTATATCGGGATTCAGACAATAACTCTTAAAGATACACTCATGGACAAAACTTAAGGAAGTTGTACCTTTTAGCATGTATATAGGGATTCATACAATAACTGAAAAATATTACAGTGACCTTTATTGAAGAGACAAAAGATAACCAAGTGTGAACAAAGTTATCTCTGTCTCTTGAAATTTCTACAATTATAGAAAGTAATTGTAATCTTTAATAGTGCCATTAAACACCAAAAATAAACATTCAAATAAAAACTATATAATTATATATTGAACTATAATTGCTGCGATCTGAAGGAAAAATTGCTTGGAAGATTATCCACTGTTGAGCTATGTCTTCCAAATATTTTCCATTTTATGCGAACGATAGTTGTCTAGAAATTTTGAATGAGGAAAGAATTAGGAAATAAAGAAATAACTCATTGTAAATAGCTCAACTTGTTAAACTTTCTCTCTCCACGATACTAATTATTACAGATAACTTCATTAAATCAACTTCCATCATTGCTTAACATACTGTAAATAACTACCTTGTGATTTCTTCTATCTGCTTATGTTGTTGCTTATTTGTTTAATGGATATGTTTATTTAATGCTCTTTTTCTTAATTGTTTATTTTATTTTTGATAATTCTGTTACCTACTCTACTACAATATGAATTATTGTGAATAGTTTCACGCACAATTATCCAGATCAGATATAGCGTGTCTTATTTGCAACTGGTAAATAAATAAAATAGAGCAAAAAGTTTCTTTATTTTTAGGTGTTTCAAGTATTCTAGAAAAACCTGCTTTTCAACGGGAAAATTCAAGAACAAATAAAGAGAGATGTTGTCTGCCTTGGATAAGACTAAATTGCAGATCATTTTATGCAATCAATAGTTGCCCAGAAATATTCAAATAAAGAGAAATTAGAGCAAAGATTTTCTTTTCCACGTCTAATGATATCTCTAATTTGTTCTTGGATTTTCCCGTTGAAGAGCAGGTTTTACTTTGAAGCTTGCAACACCTCAAAATAAAGAAAAACTTTGCGCCGTAATTTTTTCCTTATTCCAATATTTTCCATCTTCGATTCCCTACTTTTAATCATTCGTCCATCTGTGTTTATTCGCGAAAAAAATACCGTTGTTGAAAAATTCCATTCTAAACATACACAATGCGCTATACATTTCTTTCTTATATTCAATGTACTTATTGTTTGTGGAAGAGCATTGCTCGATACAAATATTTATATGTAATTCTATTGTCCTAAAAACTTATGTCCATAGTTTTCTTGAAAACCATTTCTAAGATTCCATCCTTCATTGCAGCATATAAAAGCAGAATCGTCCAATACAGTATTAGAGATCTAAGAGAAGCGGTCTGGTAGATTAAATTGGCGAAACCTCTGGGAAGGTTCACCACTGATAAGCCAAGCCCTCCCAATATTTTTCATCGCAGTAAGGATAGTAGTTGTTTGTTTTGTATGTAATTTTTTTACATTCGTACTTTGATGTTTTCATCTCTTATATTTATCAAATAAAAGCGGATATACTCGGCTTCGCGAGGGTTTTACTCGAGTAAAAGTTTGCCTAACAAATATTTGATAAGAAATATTTTTCTAGCAACATCCACTCTCTACCGAATCGATTTTTATGAAGACATATATATTGTTGCACCAAGTTGAAGCTTTGCAGGGTCGTCGACCTTGGTTTCTTCCTTCTTGGTGTTATACACGTTTCCGGAGCGGGTTTCCATATTAAAAGTAAATAAATAAAATTAAATAAAAATAAATTACCTTTTAAAGTTATTGAGTTTATTTATTCTTGTCTTCCTCGTAGGTTGCGATCCGCAGTCTTCGTCTAGGTCCTCTCCCGCTCCAATAAGCAATAAAGATATATATACAATAAATATTAAAAAAGGAGTGAAACTATAAAAAGGAATGATGCTAATCTAAATATTCTGTTTTAAATAAATATTAAATATCATAGAATATTTTGAATAAATGTAAGGCGCATTAAAATTGATGTAACAATATGTTATATTGAAATATTATTTTATTTAAAAATATATTTCATAGATTCAAATATCCTGTTTATATCTACCACCAGATATCGGGACTTTCCCTATATAAAACCTATTGTTGTGTTTCTCAATGGCCGGCTCAAATATTCTGTACATTATGTAAATAATCTTTTGTTTTCCTTGTTCTACTCGCCTTAAGCCAGGCAGTACTTTTACCAAATTATGTTTTTGTATATATCCCATAAGCTCAATTAAAGCTATTTCTAATCTTCATTATTTTATTTTCAAGATTTTGACCATGACTGCATTTCCATAGCATAATCCTCAAGATGATCAAAAATCAGGCAGAAAATCTCTTTTTTTTTCTTTTTTTTTTTATAAGATATATATATTTATTTTTAAATCGATTCAGTAGAGAGTGTATATTCGCTTTAAAATATTTTGGATTTTTCTATATAAAGATACATATATATATACACCTATCCCCCGATTTACACGGTAGATACGTTCCTGAGAAAAACGTGTAAATCGGGGGATAGGTGTACACAGAAATAAAAATAAAATGCATTGACAGGTTAAAATATGTAGTCAGCACATAAGCTCGGGATTCCTCGTGAAATGTGTACACAGCGCGTGTGTTCAATCACAGTAGCATTTAGTATAGTGCGATAAAAACAAAACCAAAAAACTTATTTGGAAAATCGTGTAAAAGCGAAAACGTGTAAAACAAGTACCGTGTTAATCGGGGGATAGGTGTATATTTATTTATTTATTTATTCATCGACATTTATATAGTGAGAGATATATTAAGAGATAATTTACCATTTAATTCCAATGCTTAGTAAAGCATATGTATATGCAATGTATATACATCATCACAGATTTCAACAGTCAAGGGCCCATTTTCCACCAGTTTCACCTGGTTCCCAGAATGGTACACTTCTGGTAAAACGGTGAGATACACTATGATCTCATCCAAAAGGCCAAGAAGCGATATTTTATATATAGAGATAACCTGGCTTCATCTGTATTCTGCTCGAGTGAATGTTTTACTGTTAGGATATTGTTCCTGTCTTCTAAATATGATGATCTGGCTTCACCAGTGGTCTGCTTTATGGTAATTTCCCATGAAGGAATTTTGTTTCTGACAATTAACCATGATACAGCAATATTGTCATCATCATTTTCTACCTAAAAACAACTATTTTTGCCCAGTACTTGGTCAATTTTAATTTTTCTTGGCTAAAAATACGACAATAAACTCACAGATTTATCTCTATTTCCTGTTAAAATTTCAGCCATATTAGTTACTTATTGAGGACGTGTATAGTCGTGACAAACATATATATATATATGTCGTAAACCCGGGTAAGACAACAAGTGAATTGGAAGCAGTCGGGGTTGAGTGGCAAGGCGTGCAGAGTGGGAAGTCCGCACGGTACAGTAAAGACAAAGTTTGGGATCAAAAGACGCTCTCTTAGTATGTCTCACGTGGCACCAGGACCAGGGGAAGTTGAGGATTAACTGAGGAAAGCTCGGCGTCCTGCATGAAGCCGCGGAGGCAGGGAGGAGCCAAAACGGCGGCCACGAGGGCCGCCGTGAGATGACAACGGACCTAGACTCAGCGGGCCTGTCCGAAATATCCACTGTAACCTAACTAACTGTCAACATCCGGACCAACGCCCCTTTTTTGTCCCTCCCTGGATCCCCCGGGTGTCCGGTGGCAAGTTGGTGTCACTTTGAGACGACTAGAAAAGACGTCATACTTTATTACTTACATATCACATTGTTTAAATTACGATATATATTCAACAAAGAGGCATATATTTGATTTATAATTATTTTATTGTTTCAATATTTCGATGGGCAACTATATTATAATATAGAAATATTGGAACAATAAAATAATTATAAATCCAATATATGCATCTTTGTTGAATATAATTTTAATTATGAATTGCTCAATCTTCAAAAAAAATATATATATATTTTTTTAATTAAAATGGCATATATTGGATCAAAATATCATTTATTTTACCAATATTTCAGTTGGCTGAACGCCAACCTTTATCAAGGTGTTATAACATATTTTAATATTTTTATTATAATAATATTTTGATCCAATATATACATTTTTAATTAAAGAGATATTTATGGATTGCTCTATTTTCAGAAATATATATATATATAGACATACACTGAACTTTAAATATATGGATATTACTCACAACTCGGTTAACAACTATCAAAAGACTGATGGTTCAGAAATGACACCTTGTTTTTGAGAAGGGAACAATTCCTGATTCTTTCACATTGTTCATATTTGTTAAAAATCGTACTTCCGCCTTCTTGTAGCTTACCTTCTAAGACATCCATCAGGAAGCATTTCCCATTTTTATACTTTGACACAGCGTTGTCTTCTGTAACCTTTTGATTAATAATAAGGCAATAGATAAAGTTGAAAGAATAAAAACTGTCGTTTTATCACCTACAGGTTGACCTGACTCCACCCAGGTTTGACAACCAAGGTCATTTTTTAAGGAGACAGAGACAAATTTGTTCACACTTGGTTATCTCGTGTGTCTTTAATAGAGGTCACTGTAATATCTTTCAGAATCATTGTCTGAATCCCGATATACATGCTAAAAGGTACAACTTCCTTAAGTTTTGTCCATGAGTGTATACACACTTGGTTACCTCGTGTGTCTTTAATAGAGGTCACTGTAATATCTTTCAGAGTCATTGTCTGAATCCCGATATACATGCTAAAAGGTACAACTTCCTTAAGTTTTGTCCATGAGTGTATACACACTTGGTTACCTCGTGTGTCTTTAATAGAGGTCACTGTAATATCTTTCAGAGTCATTGTCTGAATCCCGATATACATGCTAAAAGGTACAACTTCCTTTTGTCCATGAGTGTATACACACTTGGTTACCTCGTGTGTCTTTAATAGAGGTCACTGTAATATCTTTCAGAGTTATTGTACTTGTATATCAATACAGAACTTTCTAATAAAGATAATTCGGTCAGTAAATCTTTTTATTATTTCGACGTTTCAACAAAAATCTTTTGTCCTCATCAGGAGTGAACAAAAATTAAAACATTTAGCAAAGCGTTAAAAATTATTTTGAATGAAAAAGAATAATTTTTAACGCTTTGCCAAATGTTTTAAGATTCGTTCGCTCTTGACGAAGACAAAAGATTTTTGTTGAAACGTCGAAATAATAAAAAGATTTACTGACCGAAGTATCTTTTATTTGAAGAACTATGAATGCCGGCCAGGCAGCCTCTATCTTTACGAGAAACTCTCAAAGTACAAGTTGTCTTCAAATTAATAAGCATCCATTCTTATTGTTAACTAGACGGGTGACCCGGGCTTCGCCCCGGGATTGACCCGTGTGCATATCTACCCGAGTGATATATATTTAGATAATATTTTTTAAAATAATTGTTTGTTATTAGCATTATCTATTTGTTTGTATCAGCATAATTTACTTCTAATCTTTGATAGAGGGCGCTGTTCGTGAGCTAAGTAGAATAATTTGAATATATAGTTTTAATAATTGATTTATGTATTTTTTGAAATAGCCTATCGTCTTCCCCGTATTTTTTTTACCTATGTATGGAAATTTTGGTTTGAATTAGTGAACTACTGCGAATTTGTATACCGGACATACAAACAAACATACAAACATTGATTTTTATATATATAAGATATACACAAAACGACCTATATTGAGATTGTTTGACAAAAGTTGTATAAGCTTATGATTTTGCTTTGGTTTAAAAATGAATCGATGTTGGTTCCATATGTTTGAATTGAATATTACACCTTACCCCTATATATTTTATTGCTTAAAAAAGGAACACAACAAAATAGAAACTACAATATATTGCAAATGATTTGATAACTAACCAAAAAAAAAAAAGATGATTATGATGATGATGATAAAAAATCGAATATGTCTGCCAGAAAATGCTTCTATAAATTTAAAAATAAGAATAATTACAAATTAACATGTAAACTTCAAAGAGAGATTTTAAAAGAAATTTACATCAGTTAGTACAACAGGGGAAGGGAATTCATCAAAATCTTTTTTTCCATGAAAAACTTGTAAATAACGTATTTGACTTTGTTTAGAAAGTGTCGTAGTTATGTCTTGTCGTTATTATCATTAACATGATGCAAGGCCGTCTGTTATAAGAAATTCAAATCAACTAAGCGTTGATTTGAATGTTTAACTATTGTATCTCTTATACACAACCCCAACACAAGCTGTAACAACCTGAGATATGAGGGACGAGTGTTGGTATTTACCCGTTGGGAAGTTTGGGTCAAGGACATCGACCCAGATGATATCATAGAAGAAGATGTCACGTCTAAACATGGTCTACATCACTGATGTCATCACACATTTCTCAGCATTCTGTCTTAACTTCAGAATGGTCTGGAACTTGACCCAAGTTAATTACAAGGAAGGTTCTTGAAAATAAAGATATTTCGGCCAGTAAATCTTTTTATTATCTCGACGTTTCGACAAAAATCCTTTGTCCTCGTCAGGAGCAAACAAAAATTAAAACATTTGGTTAAGCATTTCTGTTTGTTCCTGACGAGGACAAAGGATTTTTGTCGAAACATCGAGACAATAAAAAAGATTTACTGGCCGAATTATCTTAATTTTCAAGAACTATGAATGCCGGCCAGGCAGCCTCTAGCTTTACAAGGAAGGTATTACTAAAGAGATTTTATAATAACTTGAAATCTTTATAAATGGTTCTTCATTTGATGATAGTTAAAACGAACTTCTAGTTAGCCAATGGTAAACCTGTGAACGAATGGTTATATCTAAAAGGTGAAGGGAATGTAGAATCATTACCACATTGACATTCTTAACTATTGAGTAAAAACATCAAGCCTCCAGGGAAAAAGTATATTTTCAAAAACCATTTGAATCTCTAGCTTACGGGCACGAACGCCCTTTTATAGGGGAAAACATGGTATTAAATATATAAAACACATTATACCATGTTTTCTCCTGTAAAAGGGTATACCTTACGTACTACGTACTACTTAAGGGTATACTTTACCCTGGAGGCATGATGTTTTTACTCAATAATGATACAAGGCATTATTTTATTGAGAATCCTTAACCATACTTTCAATGACAATGATGGTGATGAAAATACTATGAAGACCTGAGAGGTACAACAGAAGATGTGGATATAGAAGATGATTAACAAAGAGGTTATAGATTGGTCTCACTAAGCCAACCAACTTGATTGTTAAGGAAACGATGGATTTACTGAATTCTCATTTCCTAATATCTCTTTTCATAGAATTTTCTTTTTCTAATATCTCTTTACAGAGTTATCTTTCCAGAATTCTCTTTTCTAATAATATCTCTTTACTGAATTCTCTTTCCAGAATTCTCTTTTCTTAATATCTCTTTCTAGAATTCTCTCTCCAGAATTCTCTTTTCCTAATATCTCTTTCTAGAATTCTCTCTCCAGAATTCTCTTTTCCTAATATCTCTTTCTAGAATTCTCTTTTCCTAATATCTCTTTCCAGAATTCTCTTTTCCTAATATCTCTTTCCAGAATTCTCTTTTCCTACTATCTCTTTCCAGAATTTTCTTTTCCTACTATCTCTTTCCAGAATTCTCTTTTCCTACTATCTCTTTCCAGAATTTTCTTTTCCTACTATCTCTTTCCATAATTCTCTTTTCCTACTATCTCTTTCCAGAATTCTCTTTTCCTAATATCTCTTTCCAGAATTCTCTTTTCCTAATATCTCTTTCCAGAATTCTCTTTTCCTAATATCTCTTTCTAGAATTCTCTCTCCAGAATTCTCTTTTCCTAATATCTCTTTCTAGAATTCTCTTTTCCTAATATCTCTTTCCAGAATTCTCTTTTCCTACTATCTCTTTCCAGAATTTTCTTTTCCTACTATCTCTTTCCATAATTCTCTTTTCCTACTATCTCTTTCCAGAATTTTATTTTCCTAATATCTCTTTCCATAATTCTCTCTCCAGGTAGTTGTACCTTTTAGCATGTATATCAGGATTCAGACAATAACTCTGAAAGATATTACAGTAACCTTTATTGAAGACACACGAGATAACCAAGTGCAAACGAAATTGTATCTGTCTCCTTAAAAAAAAAAAAAAAAAAAAAGAGACGACATCAAAGACTTTCCACTACTTTAAGTTTTTTCCATGAGTGTATGTTCTTTTAAATTTTTACTGTACATCGAATTTCGCATATATTTGATGTAATCTCGAAATTTACCTCTATAAAACTGGATGTTCCACTTCCTTAAGTTTTGTCCATGAGTATAGCTTGTGTGGATGCTTGAACGCAACTGTAGGATGTTGGGTGGTTATAAGAAGGGGCGGATGGTTATTAAACGATTTGATTATTTCTATGATAGGGTTGGAGTATAGGTTCTGGAGAGCCAAATCTAGATGGACATTCTAGAAGGGAATGGTGTCGATCCTGCCGTAATTGTGGGTTGCCGGCCACTTTAGCCGCCATCTGGGGAGAGGTTATGTAAATTTGCCATCGAGGAGGCATCTGATTACTGGCACCTTCTAATTTCGTCACCGCAGCCAATCACAGCAAAGAGTATTCCTCTATAGGACCAAGTCATCGGTCCTCTCTGGTCTGAAGACAGTCACACATAAAACCTTTTATTATGACAAATACACTCATAGATAAAACTTAAGGAAGTTGTACCTTTTAGCATGTATATCGGGTTTCAGACAATAACTCTGAAAGATATTACAGTAACCTTTATTGAAGACACATGAGTTAACCAAGTGTGTATACACTCATGGACAAAACTTAAGGAAGTTATACCTTTTAGCATGTATATCAGGATTCAGACAATAACTCTGAAAGATATTACAATGACCTTTATTGAAGACATACGAGATAACCAAATGTGGACAAAATTTTACTATCTCTTTCAAAAAAAAAAAAAAAAAAAACGACCGACGAAATCAAAGACTTTTCACTTACTTATGTTTTGTCCATGAGTGTACATAGAAATTATACTTTATATATAAATAGAGTGGATACGTGTGAACTGTGCATTTACAGATAATTTCCTGTATAAATAACGAGTGCTCAAAAGTTTGAAGTTTGTATAAATAGGCTATATTAAGAAATCTTCTTTTCCCTAGTGACAATTGACAATTAGAACACTTCTATTGACTTCCTAGTCAATATTTACAATAAAAAGATCAAGAGAACTATATACAATCAGCCAGGTTCCCACCGTGTCCTCCTCCAGGTGATGACCTCGATGGTCTGGCCCAGTCCGACCTGGACGAAGTATCGGTTGATTCTTGATTTCACCGATGCGAGGATGGCCAGCTCGTCTTCTATCAGGCCTGTCCCGAAGATCCAATTTTCCCTAGTGTGGTAACGATGTTTTTGTTGGTCAATGGTTAAGAGAACTATCTGGGATTTTTTTTTTACATTTTAATTACATATTTGATTATTACTATATAGTGCTCAGTTAACTATTCAGTTTAAATATTCCCTAATAAATTCGTCGCATGTGCGACGTTCTGGTGTATAGTATATGTACTTCGTTGATATATCGTGTATTTATACTCATGGACAAAACTTAAGGAAGTAGAAAGACTTTAATGTCGATGGTTGTTGTCTTTTTTTTTAAGGAGACAAAGGCCATTTTGTTCACACTTGGTTATCTTGTGTGTCTGAAAGATATTACAGTGACCTTTATTGGAGTTATTATCTGAATCCCGATATACATGCTAAAAGGTACAAATTCCTTAAGGTTTTGTCTATGAGTGTATATATACTTGGTTGTCTCGTGTGTCTTCAATAAAGGTCACTGTAATATCTTTCAGAGTTATTATCTGAATCCCGATATACATGGTGAAAAGTAAAACTTCCATAAGTTTTATCCATGAGTGTAATATATAGGTGAAATATTGTGAGAACGTAAGTGAAACAAATATATTTTTATTATATTGATTTCTTTACGATATGAGTGGATTTGATAGTTTTAAACCAAATAATAAATTGTTGTGTTTTAAATTTGGATTAAACAAACACCACTTTGAACAGTATTAGGTTAAAAAATGATTAGAAAATCTTAAATGAAAAATAATATTGATAAAAAATATATAATAGAACCCTTGATATAAATTTAAAATTACATCAAAGCTGTTAAAAAAATATATTACAATCAAAATACGTTGCAGACGACGAAATCCTATAATTTTGGCGCCAATTTTTTTATTACCAAACGAAACAGTAGATGGGATCGTCTGCATCCTTGTGTAATCAAATTGATTGTAGAAGGAAAGAAGGGTTGTATCCTTTGATCGTAAATTGAATGTTTATTGGTTTCTGTTTCCTACTTCCATTTTTCATTATACACCTGGTAACATTTCCTTCTTCCTCTCCCGCAGAGGTGCCAGATCAATAAATCACCACGAAGTACCGTTTGTAATGATTATTCTGTAATAATACAGATAGATTTTCGTTTGTAGAAATTTTCTTTTTTATTCTTTTGTATGTTTCACAAAAGGTTGACCTATTTTTAAAGTTCTTTTCAATGATTTCAACCTCTAGTAGTGGTATCATTGATATATACGTCAGACATTATATTAGAACATAATTTCACTTTAATAAATGACAACACTCTATGAAATAATGTTGTATATTAATTAATTGTTACCACAGAGCGTGTGTAAGCTCACAGGTAAATAGGCGCTAACCGAAACAGAAAAAAGTTCCTTTGTTCAATATTAGTTTCCCTTTTATATTTTGTTCTCTCTCTTGTAAATCAATAAATATAATGTTTAATTAATAATTATTGGAATCAGTTTCATTAATAATTCTAAGCAAACTCAACATATAAGTTAAGAATTGAAACTACATAAGGGCCTTTTAAATCAAATACATACTTGTTGTTGGTGGTGGTGTTTTGTCCATGTTCATACAGCAGTCCACTCAGCTCTCCCATTTTCTTCTGAGTTCCATTTATATTTAACTAGACGAATGGCCCGGGCAACGCCCGGGGTTTACCCGAGTGCGTATATATTTTAAAAACGTTGTCTTGGGTGGTCGCTATTGACAGGGTGGTCTGTATAGACAGGTGGATGTATCACACAGCTGATAACAGGGTTGTCTAGAGTGGTCGTTATAGACAGGGTGGTCTGTATAGACAGGTGGATGCATCACACAGCTGATAACAGGGTTGTCTAGAGTGGTCGCTATAGACAGGGTGGTGGTCGCTATTGACAGGGTGGTCTGTATAGACAGGTGGATGTATCACACAGCTGATAACAGGGTTGTCTAGAGTGGTCGCTATAGACAGGGTGGTGGTCGCTATTGGCAGGGTGGTCTGTATAGACAGGTGAATGTATCACACAGCTGATAACAGGGTTGTCTAGAGTGGTCGCTATAGACAGGGTGGTCTGTATAGACAGGTGGATGTATCACACAGCTGATAAAAGGGTTGTCTAGAGTGGTCGCTATAGACAGGGTGGTCTGTATAGACAGGTGGATGCATCACACAGCTGATAACAGGGTTGTCTAAGGTGACCGCTATAGACAGGGTGGTCTGTATAGACAGGTGGATGTAACACACTGCTGATAACAGGGTTGTCTAGAATGGCCGCTATAGACAGGTGTATGTATCACACAGCTGATAACAGGGTTGTCTAGAGGGGGGCGGGCAGGGAGGTCACGTGTTTGCTGGCAGCCAATGGGCGCGCATTCTATCCGTGAGCTTCAGACAAACAGACAGAATAAGGCAAATATATAAGTAGATTGTAAGATGTTAAGGATCCTCGTAGTCCCACTGGTTCCCCGTACTGCAGGCTCCAGCGTGTCGTCTCTCTCGGACACAGTAGCATGGATCGTCAATTCCTGATTTTGTTGCTCCATATGGAAAGAGGGATGCCATTGCCCCGTTAGTCAGCCACATTTCAGAGTTCCCTGTAGGCCTTCACAGTTACCGTAGCATCCCTGGACTCGCGACACGACATATGCGTTTCTTTGTTTTGATAAAATTGAGCGAGGTTTCAAAAGTCAAAAGATTTTTCAAGACCCTAACTACAATAAAAGGTTTTTATCGAAACCCATCTTACATGGTGGACATGATGTGCATTCTATTAAAAGCTATTTTATCGTTGTTATGGCCATTAATATAAATCTTTTGGCTTGAAATCTCACCCATTTCTTATCGAAATGAAGAAATAAATAAGACTAGTTCTTATGTTTTAAGAAGGTTTGTAATCGAAGTTGTCTCTTTTAAGTGAGTCATTGATAAAGGATAGGAAGAGGCCCATTTGTCCTTGGTTTGATATAAGAATTTTATTTCAAAAGATAGCTATTTCCCAATAAGGAGATCCATCTACCTGGGGTATAGGCAGCTAAAACACCACTTGTCATATTGTCGTCTTTATTTAAGGCCATGAGACCCAATAAATAAATATTGTGTGATGCTTCACTAACATTTCTGTAAAATCTTCAGTAATAAAAATTGTTTTAAAATAAAAAAATCATGTTTCAACATATTAATTATGTTCTATTCATGATAAAATTGTGAAAAAGTATTAATATTACAAATATATTCTCACAATGAGTATCTTTTTTATTTAAAAAACGCTAGCTTTCAAGCGTTAAATTGTAATTTTAATATTAATTGTGTATTAAAAATATAATTAATATCGACCCCTTCTAAAAAAAAAACAGATCTTCTTCAATATTTTCAAAAACAATTATATATTAAGAACTTGTTAATGTTATAATCCCTTCGATAAAATTATAAATAAAAGACTGCTTGCCGTTCATTTCCAATTTTTAGCGTACATAAATGTGGTTCCCGAATTTTACCAAATTTTTAAAAAGGTTTAAGTTTTATTTGCATAGTTTGATAGTTTTTACAGTCATAATTCTTATAAACTAGTTCTATTTTTATTTATATTTGAAACTATTACTTCGTATGTATATATGTATATATTGGCTCAAATGTGTATAAATCTTGTTAGTATATCCATGCTATCCATGCCTTTAGAAGAGCCGAAAGGTTCGAAAGCTCGCAATAAATCTAAAAAGAAGCTCTTCAGGTAATTTTTTAATCCTTATATATTTAAATTAAATTCTACTGAGTTCATGTAGCTGAAAAGACAATTGGTTGAGGGAAGTGTTTCTTTTTTCCCCTCAGAGAATTGTCTTTTATATATAACTAGCCGAATGACCCGGGCAATGCCCGGGTTTTACCCGATTAAATGTTTTCATTCAAATACTATTCGTTACAATTATAAATTGGTGCCGTGGATGTCACTCATGTGAAACGTCCCGCTCCAAACTTTGTGTCTGAGAAGCGATATTTTTATAGAGAGATGATCTGGCTTTGTGTGTTCTGCTCGAATGAATGTTTTTCTGTTAGAATTTTGTTCCCCCATACTAAAAATGAACTGGCTTCACCCGTGGTCTCTGCTTTTTGATATTTTTCCCGATATAAATTTGTATCTGATAATCAAACATGAAACAGCATTATTGTCATAATCATTTTCTGGCTAAAAAATATCTATTTTTGCCAAGAACTTGTCAGTTTCAATTTTTCTTGGCTTAAAATGCGACAAATATCTCTTCCAGATAATTATATATCTTTGATCTTAAAAAATTTTCGTTCAATAGAGAAGTGTCATTCTAACACGAAAAAAAGGCCATTGACATAAAAGAACTGTTGATCAAATATTGAAAGAACTGAAGAAAGAAAACAATAGATTTCACACGGTCATCAATAGAAGAAGCTGTTGAAACACCTGATTGGCCCAATAATTAACCACTTAGAACGGCGCGCTCTAATTCTGAAGGTCATGAAAGGTAAATAACCTTAGATGAGCAAACTATTTTGAAACTTTTTTTTTTTTTAAGATCCTTTGTTGGTTGTAAGTTGCTATGTAGGGGGTCAGTTGGAAGGATAGTCTAAACCGTTGGTTTTCGACCGCTACAACCCGGGTTCGATTCCCGCATTGGGCACTTTTTTCTGATTAAAAAGAAAATGCTCCAATGGCCCCCGTTTCTTACAAAAGTCCAACCCCACCAGCGAGGGCAAGTAACCAAACGGGGCTATGACACATTTGTAAGTGCAAAGTCGAACTGCTTTTTACATGTGTAGACATGTTGGTTCACTTATAGTAAAAGCAATCGCCAACTTCTACCCACCATGATTATCATGGCCTGTACCACGTGTACTAGGAATAAACAAAAAAGAAGTTGCTATGGAAAATTTTAGCTACATCAACAAATGATTTATTCAATTCTCGAAGTTTTAATGACCCACTGTCTCTCTCTTTAGGGGAATGTGACACTCCTGAGGAGAATGACAGATTATCACAGAAACGTCGAAAATTGAATAAATTATTGGTTGATGTATATTAAAACTGGTATTAGGAATCTTATACATTTTATAGTATATAGTTATCCATTGTTGTGTTTTTTCTCTCCAGAGTAAAGATAGGCAATTCATCGAAAAGTTGTAGATTTGTTGATAGTTAAAATGAACCTAAGAAAAACTCTACTTCTATATTTTTTGGGAAAATTCAAGACCACATTGATTCCAGATAATGAGGGAAATCAGATTTGATTCTATATAAATACACATACATGCATTGGCCAAAAAAAATTGCATTACCTATAAACACTTCAGAAAATATTCTGAAAATTTGTATACTTAATAAGAACATTAAAGCTTATAAATGATTAATTTTCTGAAACCGTAACTAGAATATAAGTGCATAAAAATAGTCTTAAATGAAAACATTGAATCACAAAGGTTTCTTCTATACATAAAACGAACTTTTATACTGTCCTTACTGCGATGAAAAAATTATTGGAAAGGCTTAACTCATCAGTGGTGAACTCTCCCAGCGGTTTCGCCAATTTAATCTACCAGACCGCTTCTCTTAGAGCTCTAATACTGTATTGGACGATTCTGCTTATATACGCTGCACTGAAATTGGGGAAACCGCTGGGAGGGTTTACCACTGATGAGCAAAGCCCTCCCAATAATTTTTCATCGCAGTAAGGATAGTAGAATTACGTTTTATGTATAAAAGAAACATTCATGTTTTAATGTTTTTATTTACTGTAAATTGATATCGCTCTATTGCTTTATGAAAATATCCTCATGAAAAGTCATTTAAATAGTCTACTAGTGTATGATTAATTAATTAATTACTGTAAGTACATCTCATGTCTACACATGTGAAAAACAGTTCGACTTTGCACTTACAAATGTGCCAGAAACCCGTTTGATTACTTGCATTCGCTGGTGAGGTTGGACTTTTTCAAGAATCGGGGGCCATCGGAGCATTTTTTTTTTAATTAGAAAAAAGTGCCCAATGCGGGAATCGAAACCGGGTCGTAGCGGTCGAAAACCAACAGTTCAGACCATCCTTCCACCGACCCCCGTATATAATCACCAAAAGTTATATATATAGTTGCTAAATAAATAAAGGAGTTACAAATTCTTTTAAATTTGTTTGCTTTTTTCTACGTACTGTACATCAACAAACACTCACAACGCTAACTTCGACTTGATGTTTAAATTCCTGCCCTACCACGTTACTTGGATCACTTGGGTTCAATCCCGGCCAGAGAGCTTTTTTATAGACCAAAAATACCAGTTGTAAATGAAATTGTAACTAAATATTTCCGTTTATCATTACTCTTCACAATTCATCCTTCTCATAATTCATTCCTAAGGTTGGAAATAATCGTTTTATTTCTCCTTAAAAAATAAAATTCGATTTCTCGTTTGAAAGAAACACATGCGGGATAATTTTCAAATGTCGTTTTACAATCATAAGCCGCATTATATTGTATTATAAAGTACTTTTAAGTTGAAAATTTAAAAATGTAATAAAGGCTTTCTAACATGAATTTTGTCAATTTTAGAAAATTTCTTGTTTAAGGACCTTGACTTAGGTCCGACGTCTGTGATAGATGATGACAGATATGACCGGAATTTGTACATCAGTTGAATGAAGGCCAAACGATGCTTTGACTTCTTTGTTGACTTGAAGGTTGTTTATTTGGTTGTCACATTGTGGCGCTACTGTCTCCTCAACCATACAAGTCTACTTTAACTTATTCTGATTGTAATTTTTATAATGATATTTTTCATACACAAATTTCACCCCTTCCTCACCTCCTTTGTATTAAATACTAGACGGGTGACCCGGGCTTCGCCCCGGGATTGACCCGTGTGCATATCTACCCGAGTGATATATATTTAGATAATATTTTTTTAAAATAATTGTTTGTTATTAGCATTATCTATTTGTTTGCATCAGCATAATTTAATCTAATCTTTGATAGAGGGCGCTGTTCGTGAGCTAAATAGAATAATTTGAATATATAGTTTTAATAATTGATTTATATATTTTTTAAAATAGCCTATCGTCTTCCCCGTATTTTTTTACCTATGTATGGAAATGTTGGTTTGAATTAGTGAACTACTGCGAATTTGTATACAGGACATACAAACAAACAAACATTGATTTTTATATATATAGATATAGTATATTTTAACTGTGATATTATAACACTATGTGGTGCTTAGTTTGTTTATAGAACGACATTATAAAATTATCCCGCATGTGTTTCTTTAGAAGAAAAATCGAAATTTATTTTAAGGAGAAATAACGATTATTTCTAACCTTAGGGATGAAGTATGAAAGGATGAATTGTGAAGAGTAATGATAAACGGAAAAATAAAAGTGTCCAGGGATTTTGTTTATACAAAATGTAATGTATTGATAAAGGTTGGCATTCAGCCAACAGGAATATTAGCAAATATATCATATGCCTTTTTTCTGTAAAAAATAGATACTTCGGCCAGAGTTAAAGTTTTTTTCTCAACGCTTCAACAAAATCGTTTGTCTTCTTCAGGAGAAATAAATAAAAATAAAACATTTGGCAAGGCGTTAAAAATTTTCAATATATTATAATTGTTCGATAGAACAATTTTTAGTACCTTGCCAAATGCTGTATTTTATTTATTTCTCCTGACAAAGACAAAAGATTTTTGTTGAAATGTCAAGAAATTTTCCCAAGGAGAAATAACGATTATTTCTAACCTTAGGGATGAAGTATGAAAGGATGAATTGTGAAGAGTAATGATAAACGGAAAAATAAAAGTGTCCAGGGATTTTGTTTATACAAAATGTAATGTATTGATAAAGGTTGGCATTCAGCCAACAGGAATATTAGCAAATATATCATATGCCTTTTTTCTGTAAAAAATAGATACTTCGGCCAGAGTTAAAGTTTTTTTCTCAACGCTTCAACAAAATCTTTTGTCTTCTTCAGGAGAAATAAATAAAAATAAAACATTTGGCAAGGCGTTAAAAATTTTCAATATATTATAATTGTTCGATAGAACAATTTTTAGTACCTTGCCAAATGCTGTATTTTTATTTATTTCTCCTGACAAAGACAAAAGGTTTTTGTTGAAATGTCAAGAAATTTCTCCCAAGGAGAAATAACGATTATTTCTAACCTTAGGGATGAAATATGAAAGGATGAATTGTGTGAAGAGTAATGATAAACGGAAAAATAAAGGGATTTCCATCTCTGGACACTTTATTTTTCCGTTTATCATTACTCTTCACAATTCATCCTTTCATACCTCATCCCTAAGGTTAGAAATAATCGTTGTTTCTTCTTAGGATGGATTTCGATTTTTCGTTTAAAAGAAACACATGCAGGATAATTGCAAAATGTCGTTTTACAGAACTATGAATGCCGGCCAGGCAACTTCTATTTTTCAAAATATGCCTTTTTATTATCTAAGTTTACTTTAGAAGGATATTTAGGATATAGATTATTGCAGTTGTCACATATACGGCATAATTTACATTATCAGAAGGTGGTTAAATCATCATTCTTATTTTTTTCCCCTTTAATTCATCCCCTCCCCTTTTACACATCTTTATGAGTTTTGTCTTTTACATATCCCAAGTACACGTGGTAGAAATCATGATAAATATGATTGGTAGAAGTTGGCGACTGCTTTTACTGTAAGTGCATTACATGTCTACACATGTGAAAAGCAGTCCGACCAATGTGCCAGAGGCCCGTTTGTTTACTTGCATTCGCTGGTGGGGTTGGACTTTTACAAGAAACGGAGGCCATTGGAGCTTTTTTTAAATAAATAAATAAAGTGTTCATTGCGGGATCCGATCCTGGGTCGTAGCGGTTGAAAATTAACGGTTTAGGCCACTCGACCACCGACCACCTGTATAACATCAGTATCATTAAAATTTATATATTTTAAACTATCTATTTTAATATAATCTTTATTAACAGAAAAAGGTGTTTGCAGTTATTGAATGACAACGCTATCTCTGCTTCTTCATATGAACATATTATTCTTGTTGAATCTTCAGACATCTAAGATACACTCGTGAAAGAGATCAAATATTCTTTTTCCTTGCAATATATGTTTTCAAGTACGGAATAGATATGTAATCAAGAGATAGTCGTTGTTGCACTCGCTGGTGAGGTTGGACGTTTATAAGAATCAGGGGCCATTTGAGAATATATTTTTTTCATTAGAAAAAAAAGTGTCCTATGCAGGATTCGATCCTGGGTCGTAGCGGTTGAAAATTAACGGTTTAGATCACTCTTCCACGGCGTGTTACCCCGGGAAGTCATTAAGTCAGTAGAAGTCGTGTGGGGACAGTTAGTTAACCTTGAGGAAGCGCTAATTTACGACAAGACAAACATTCTGGGAATGTTTACCTCCTTCCAGGAATCTCTCACACAGCTACTGGCTCACACAGGTAGATCACGTCATGGGCGATGAAAAAACCTGAGCTCAGCTGGCCCAGCTGATAGTACCCTCTAAGGGTTCCTGATCCAGGATACAGGATGAGCAGCGTTTGTATTCCATTTTAGGAGCGGCTGCACATGGTGTCTGTTCCTCATGTCATAGGCGGTCATTTCTTTTGGAGCTAAGTCGGCCTGCCACTGAGTAGTGCTCCCAGTCTTAATAACAAAGGCAGACCCATTCTACTTCACCCAATCATGATGTTCTCAAGCTTTACAAGCTTGATACCGTAATGTGGTTGAGTGAAGATAAGAAAGAAGAAGAAGAATATGGGTGATGTCACTGTGCTTGATAACTCTTGTCATCACAGAGGATGGCTTCGATTGTTTTAGATCTTTCAGTTAGAATGGACTTTAATATTAATATTGTATAATATAATATTGTAGCAAAGTATTTATTATTTTTTTAACAGAGTATATATTTTTTATGTATATATTTTGCTAATCTGTAAACTTCCCTCATTTTTTATCTTTTGTTTATCATTAATAGTTTGTTCTTACCTTAAATAAATTTATGTCTCATCCTGAAGTCTGTCTTCCCTAATTTTCCATGTGGCAATATCAAACGATTAGATAAATAACAAATAAGATAAGATAGGCAACATTTGAAGGAAAAAAATCTACGATTGCAAAATCAAATAAATAAATAAAAATAAATCTATTAATATTACGAAAATAAAAATAAAACAATCATGTGAAACAAAAAATAACGAAAATTTTAGTATACAGGTGGCTATTTATAGTTAAGTATCTTTGGAGGAGATAGCTTCAAACTTTACAACTGAAAATTCTGTAAGCCCATTATCTATATAGATAATTCCAAACGATATTTAAGGCTCTGATAAGAAGCCACTTCCTGTAGAAACTGAATGTAGCCATGTTTTAGAAGATTTATCATACGAGACATTACTGTAATATTTACGCACAATAGCTTTTCTAGAATGACAATGATAGGTAGACATAACAATGAACTACACTATATTTGTTGTGCAGAGTATTAGGCTCATAGATTGTTGAGCTCTGGAAACCAAAAGGAATAATACTCTGCTAGTGATCTCTTTTGACTTGTATATAAAATACATAATATAATAGGTAATAAACTAATGCCTAGTTAATCTTGCCTCGTCTTGGATAACAACACATGGTGGCAGCGGTAAACTGAATTCATAAAGAAGGTCGTTGTTCGAAGAAAATTTGAAATTCGACATCAAGCAAGCTTAGAAGCGGTAAACTGAATTCATAAAGAAGGTCGTTGTTCGAAGAAAATTTGAAATTCGACACCAAGCAAGCTTAGAAGCAGTAAACTGAATTCATAAAGAAGGTCGTTGTTCGAAGAAAATTTGAAATTCGACATCAAGCAAGCTTAGAAGCGGTAAACTGAATTCATAAAGAAAGTCGTTGTTCGAAGAAAATTTGAAACTTGACATCAAGCAAACTTTTTGGTAAGTTATATTATATTATAAGTAAATCTTTATTATGTCCCAAAATTATAATTGTGTAGCCCCAGAACCTTTTAATTTTTCAAATCCAGGTGATTGGCCAAAATGGATTAGGAGATTTGAACGTTTTAGGCAGGCAAGCGGGTTAATTAATAACCCAGAAAATGAGCAAGTTAATATGCTCGTGTACTGCATGGGTGATAATGCAGATGACATTTTGTTGTCATGTAAAATAGCAAGTGACCAACTAGAAAATTATGGTAAAGTTATTGAATGCTTTGAAAGTCACTTTATTCCAAGACGTAATATAATTTATGAAAGGGCAAGATTTAATCAAAGATGTCAGCAGGAAGGGGAAAAGGTGAATGAATTTATCACAGCACTCCATAGCCTAGCTGAGCACTGCAATTTTGGGATGTTACATGATGAGTTGATTAGGGATAGGATAGTTGTTGGAGTAAGGGATAGAGCATTATCTGAAAGAATGCAACTGGATACAGACTTGACCTTAGTAAAAGCCACACTAATGGCAAAGCAATTAGAAAGTGTCAAAGAACAGCAGTCTAGCCTTTACCAACAAGTTTCTGTAGATCAAATAAAGAAAATGCCTAATCATATAAAAGAAGCAAAAAGGCACGAACCAAAAATAAGACAATTCAAGTCAAACCAGTTGGGAGGGTCATCACATGGATGCACCAGGTGTGGCAATTCAAATATTCATGATTGGAAAAATTGTCCAGCTATGAACTCGTATTGTAGTAAATGCAAGAAAAAGGGCTATTATGCCAAAGTATGTAGATCAGAAGCCATAAATGAAATAAAATCAGAGATAGCATTTTTGGGATCTGTAGAGGATAATTCCAAGAAATGGATAGTACCAATTAAGGTAAATAATAGACAAATTAATTTTAAAATTGACACCGGAGCTGATGTCAACGTGCTCCCCCTACAAAATTATTATCAAAGTTTCCAAAGAATAAAACTGGAAAAATCTGCTAAAATATTACAAGGTCCAAATGGAATACCCTTGGAAACAGTTGGAATGATCCATGTAAAACTTCAAAATAAAGGCCAGCACTTAAACTCGAAAATATACATTGTTGATAAACTAAAGCAGCCACTTCTCTCTGGGGAGACAAGTGAAAAATTAAACATTGTGAGAATGATTCAGCAATTATCATCAGGAGGCCGCGGCGGACAGCGTGGTAGACTCGGAAGTGGAGATAACAGAGGCTGCTACAACTGCGGGGAAGAAGGCCACCGCAAGTTTGAATGTACCAAACCTGCCCGTGGTGGTGGACGTGGCCGTGGACAGAGCCGTGATGGAGGCAGCAACACCTGCTACAACTGCGGAGAAGTTGGCCACCGTAAATATGAGTGTACCAACAACACGGCTGAAGATGGAAGACAGGAGGAGAACCAGCGCAAGTCCAAGAAGGCTTGCTACACCTGTGGGGAGTTTGGCCATAAGAAGGACGACTGCCCCAAATCTGGAACTCAAGAGTCCGGAGATGAGGAGGAGTCCTCTGACAATGAGGAGGAAGAGACTCCCCAGAAGAGGAAGCAAGCTGAGGACAGTGAGGAGGAGGAAGTAGAAGCTGAAGAACCTCCCAAGAAGAAATCTAAGAAGCCCAAGTCCAAGAAGAAAGAAGATTGCTATCTGACTCTTCAAGCATATAGGACAATGCCCCTGGAAAGCGCCAGGAGCGGAGAAATGAGGAGACCCCCACTTCGAAATCAACCTGGCTCTCAAGGAGATGCAAGGATGACCAGGAGCAAGAGACCGAGGAGGATTGCCCTACACCAACGGCCTCATCTACAAGAGATGGAAGGATGCAGAAGGACAACCAGGATCCAGAGAAGAGCCTCCCTTCAATGCCAGCCGTGCATACAAGATATGGAAGGGCAGTCAAGATACCTCGAAGGTTCCTGTAAAGTTAAGGGAGGAGATGTGCAGAGTATTAGGCTCATAGATTGTTGAGCTCTGGAAACCAAAAGGAATAATACTCTGCTAGTGATCTCTTTTGACTTGTATATAAAATACATAATATAATAGGTAATAAACTAATGCCTAGTTAATCTTGCCTCATCTTGGATAACAACACATTTGTAGGTGTAATGGCTTATTTCCACAGTTGTATGATAAAGTTTTATCTGTCAGGGCAATTATATAATGGTCACATTAAAGGCAATCTGACACTAACTTCTTTGAAAACCCAATTATTTATACAAAAAGCCTTCCAACAGAGAGCATAGTTAAAACAAATGGTTGGCACAATCAACAGTAGTCGGCTGTTGAAGAACAAAGTGTTAAAAGTGTCTGCAGACAGCAAAGTAAACATGTTTGAATGGGTCGTTTGTGGATAAAAACTGCTCATTCACTAGGTATTTTCAGTTCTTGGATATAAAATAGTAGAATGTCAATGATCAAATCTAAGAAAGATGTGAGTGCATTCAATAAGTTGGTTGTTTCAGATCCATCCTGGCTGTGGTCGTTGCAATGCTGCTGGTAGCTTCCAGTCTACATCAGGTCCATTCCGCCCCTATCACAGGCAGTCCTAAGTCCAGGATCATCTTCGTGCCTCAGCGGTCCCGTGCTGGACCTTCAGGACGAGCCTTACCTCCTGAACTACCGGATTCTCCAATCATTCGACTCAATCTGCTCTTCCTCTCCAATGCCCGACCTCTCCATCAGGATGACTACCCCCCACTGGCTTAAATCCACCACAAGAACATTCCCATCTATAAGAATCCCTTGAATCTCTCATTTTCTAGGTTTATGGTAATCATAATTGACGTCTATCGATAATTAGGGTATATTTGCTTCTTTTACAATCATACGATTCTTATTTTAGTTCTTTTGTATTGTTATTGTTCACTTTTTATTATTGGAATATCTGTATTTATATAAATATTTAGCTTTCTTTGTTAAATATTGTGTTTCGGATCAAATTATAACTTTATAAATGAGGTTTATAAAATTGTTTTCTTTTATGGGTCTTTTGTTGCTTGTGAATATATTCATTTTCTATTTAAAAACTTTTAAAATTATATTTAATAAATAATGTGTGTGTATTTTTATGTTAGAATTTCTAAATACAGCATTATATATAGTATATTACTGCGCTGTTATGTTTATTTAAAAAGTTTTTAAGTCCATTTTTTAAATTATTATTTTAGCTTTGTTATAATAGGCGTCTATACTTCCAATATAGAATTCAAAATGATTTTTTCTCTCATAAAATGAATGTATCTATGATTATATAAAAATATAACAATAATCCTACTTAAATTTTAAAATAAAATATTTACGAGCGTATTGTAATTTTTTATTAATATTTTCATTTTTATTAAATAATAGAAAAAGCAAATTTCATCAGTGATATACAATGATAATTGAAACATTTATTTATATATATATCTGAAAAAAATACGTTGTTTTATATTATCCCCTCTTGATTTTATATTAAAATAAAGATGTATTAAAATATGTATTATGCGTGGATGTTTTTGTGTGATTAATAAAAATATAAAAATGCTTTTAAAAATATATATACCCTATTTGCAGTTGAAAATTACACCCTATATGAGATGTCTACAATTGTGAAAGGTTGTCAATTTTGGTTTTAGAAAATCTAAAATATATTCCTATATTTTCCCTAGCCTCGTTCAAATTTTAAAATACAAATATAGGTCATATAAATTAAAATTATATCAATAAAAAAATCAGCTTTATTCTATTATTTATTATATATTTTAAAATAATGTTTTAAAAGTTTTTTAAAAATAGTTTCTATCAAAACACGGCTCTTTACATAATAAAACAAATACCAATGCTATAAATGATGTCATATGAATATATATTTATAGCATATGAAAATTATATTTGAACAGATTCCCATATACAGATGAAATATAGAAGTTCGTATATTTTATTAGTATTCAAAACTATTACAAGTGAATATATAATTGGTTAGATATGTAACTACAAATGTGTTTTTAAATAAAATAATTTTTCACACCATATAATTAAAAATAATTAGAAGATATATCAAATTTTAAATGGCAAAGATAATAATCTAGCAATTAATTTTCAATCAAAAGATTTCTAAAAAGAACGAAACATAGTATACTTATTTATATTTTACTTAAAATAGTATAATTATAAATTCAAAATAAAAAAAAGTATACATTGTCACAAAATGTATTTAATTATAAAGGAACAAAAGAGAATAACTATTATACTAGAACCCATTTTTGTCATTTAATATTCTATTAAAAATATGATACATTAATGTTATTTGAATAATTAAGACTATAAAAAGAAAATACAATTCCTCATTCTTTGAAGAAATGAAAGTCGATGGTAAAATTTTCGTATGGTGCAATTACTATCTTAGCAAATGTCTTGTAATCATACAGCTGAGAACATTTCTTTGAAGGTCAAGTTTTTGTGATCAAATGTTTTAGGGAGGCAAAGTTATAATTATCGAATGTAATGGGCTCTATTTGGCTTGAAGGGATGTAGAGATGGGGTACTTCAAGGGGTATAGAATCAAGTTCCCAACATGGGGATGGCCATTTTTTATTCATATGGCATTTTTCTTTGTGTACTTAAACTTAATTACATAATATAAAGTTATTCAAAGGTATTTTAATACTTTTTTAATACTTTCTATGTTGATTAAGTATTTTTTAAATATAAATTATTCATGTTTCTATCTCTCTCTCTATAAATATATATACAGTAGAACCTCCCTTTAGCGAACACCTCGCTAGAAGACACCTCTCCACAAAGGACAGTTTTCATTTGCAAAATTACCATTTTTACAATTTAGTAACTCTCTGGTAAGAGGACACCTCTCCCTAAAGAATACTTTGGCTCTGCAATTAGGTGTCCTTTACAAGGAGGTTCTATTGTATATATATATAATTGTTAGAGATTATAGTACATTTTTGTTTTGGAAATGTGTAGAGGGTATATTCCAAATTAACTGCTGTGAAATTAAGAGTAATATTCTCCATATCAAATCAGTTATAGTTTCTAATATCAACCTTTCTAAAGAGGAAAAAATATCAGAATATCTATATAAATTTATTATGTTAAAATTAATAATTATACTTAGTATGAAGAGGATGAATTCGTAACCTTTTAACATTGCATATCATTTATTATTAATAGTCAAATATATACAAAACAAACAGTATTATTTAGAGAAAGAGAGAGAGATTTATAACCCAGGTTCCAGGAGCGCAGAACGCCAACTACCTGGGAAATCCAGCTCACCAGCATGGACTAGTGCTAAACACTTTTACTCACGTCCTGTTTTGATTGCTGAGTTGAACCAGTTGACCAGGAATTTCCACGCTGAGGTCCAGTCTGGGAGACTGACCATAGATATAGGATTGAGGTGGGTCAGTCCAAGCAGGATAGCTGTTTGTATCCTATGTCTCAGGAAAGCTGGACAGCTGAAGAGAAGATGATCAACTGTCTGTGGCTCTTCTGAACAGTGAAGGCAGATAGGGTCTGTTTCGGGATGTACACGTTTAATGTATTATTTATATATATGAAAAACAAGAACAATAATAATTATATACAAGAGATCCTTTTCAAATACAAGCTCATCTATAGTTATTTCTACTCTGTGTATTATTCCAACATTTTTATTATAAAAATAAATAAAATAACAAAACGTAGTATTAAACGAAATGACTTTCATTGTCAATGTTTAGCAAAAGTGTCAAACGATAATTCTTTCAACAACGTTTTAATTTTATTCTTCGATCGAGAAAGGGTATATAGCTTTCTGAAAGAATCGACTGTATCTATTTATTGTGACATTTTAAAAAACAATAAACAATAATAACGATATTGTAACATAGAAAATTAGGAAAGACAAACTTCAGAATTACACGGCTATTTATTTAAGGCAAGAACAAAATCAACATTTATAAGATACAAGTTAAGCAATAAGGGAAAAGAGAAATATTTATAAATTTAATTGCCATCTATCTCTAAAATTTTGTACAAATAAATTTACTGGAGATGTGTTTCTTTTCAATAATATCATCAAATATTATCTCTACAGACCTTACTGCAATGATATAAGTTATTGAATGAGAGGGCCTGGCTCATTCAATAACTTATATCATTGCAATAAGGTCTTTAGAGATAATATTTAATGATATTATTGAAGAGAAACACATCTCCAGTAAATTTATTTGTACAAAATTTTAGAGATATTTATCACCCAGGTTCCTGGAGCGCAGAGCTCCAACTACCCGGGAAATGAGGGATAAGTTTCCAGAGTAGTAAAATATAAATAATATTGTGGCGAAGAAATATTTTTATATTTAATTTAATATTATTCAATGAAAATATTCAACAGATTATAAAAATATATTACTCTGTATTGTAACATCATCTTTAAAATATTTCTTTGCGCTTGCTTGCTTAAGATTCCCTAGCTGTAGATAGTTTTGCTGACTTGTTAATAATTGTCGACTCGTCGCGGTAAGGTTATCAATAAATACTTTTACATCTTAGGATATTTCAAGGCTTGATTTCTACGCTACAATATATAAATATCAAAAATTTAATACTCTGTATATAAAATATAATAAAATACTTTGTTACAATGTAAATAACTTGATCTATCGCAGATGGTAGTTGGCATTCTGAGCTCCAGGAACCTGGGTTATAAATATCTTTCTTTTTGAAAAAATAGAGCCATCCATAAATAAATCTTTAAATAAAAAGGCATATATTGGATCAAAATATCATTTATTTTACCAACAATTAACAACAACGAGTTGTTGACACACTTTAAATTGTTATAACACCTTGATAAAGGTTGGCGTTCAGCCAACTGAAATATTGGTAAAATAAATGATATTTTAATCTAATATATGCCTTTTTAATTAAATATATCTCTATCAAAGAATATCAAAAAATTTCAAGATAAACCAACCACAGTAATCAATGAATAAACAATTTTAAAATTGAATTTCAAATGTGAAAAGTGTGAGTAATTCATCTGACTAATGGATTGGGCAAGTTGATGATGTTGCTGGGTGTTTATCATCATCATCATCACACTGACCTAGGTTCAAGGTCTGTCGTGACTGGAGAAATGCAAACATCTTCTTTAAACAACTTCTTTGAACGTCTCACACATCGTCTTTCTTAAATGTTTGTTGCTAGGAAGAAGGAAATCTTGTTAATGATACTTAGAAATCTGTCAAAAATGTCTCTTTTTTTTTTGTCATAATCAGAGATAGATTTGTACCAAAATATTCGTTATTTTTTTACTTCGTGTGTCACATTGATTTTTATTCTTCAAATATTGGTAGTTATATTTATTTTTTCATTTATTTAATTTTCAAATCGTAGATCTTTGTGTTTTTAAATTTTACTTTATTCTGGGGGTCGGTGGAAGGATGGTTTAAACCGTTGGTTTTTCGACCGTTACGACCCGGGTTCGATTCCCATATTAAGCAATTTTTTCTGATAAAAAAAAAAATGCTCCAATGGCCATCGATCCTTGGAAAAGTCTAACTCCACCAGCGAGTGCAAATAACCAAAACGGGGCTCTGGTACATTTGTAAGTGCAAAGTCGAACTGCTTTTCATATATGTAGATATGTGGTGCACTTACAGTAAAAGCAGTCGCCTACTTCTACCCACCATGATTATTATGGCCTGTACCACGTGTACTAAGAATAAGCAAAGAAAAAAAACTTTATTTATCATCACCAAATTGCTTTGTTTACAAAACATGTACGATTGAATTCTATTAATTTCTAATGGTAAATATTAATATAATTCTATAATTAAAATTCACGTGTTTTGTAAACAAAGCAATTTGGTAATGATAAAATAAATAACGTGTTTTTTTTTGTGATATATTTTGATTTCTTAGAAGAAGCACTTTAATTAAGGTTAAGTAAAAATCCTTCCAAGCAAAGAAAATATATACATTTGGGCAGATACGCACACGAATAAATCCTGGGCTCATCTAGAATAGATCCCCAAGGAAATTTATACAGAGAAATAATTCTGATTATAAGCAGAAAACTAATTCAAAATTGAATTAGAAACACGACATATCCATACCATTAGAAATTTCGTGTTTCTAATTCAAATTCGAATTACTTTTCTACCTATAATCAGATATACTTCTCTGTAGAAATTTGCCTTGGGGATCCACTCAAGATGCCCAGGATTTATCCGTGTGCATTTCTGCCCAAATGTATATATTTTCTTTGCTTGAAAGTATTTTTATTTAACCTTATTTGTGAAATGCTGTTTCTAAGAAATCAGAATATACTCATTGCAATTTTTAAACCACCATCTATACCTTCATGTGTCTTAACAGGTCCTTCGGGTAAACCCAGGGCATTGCCCAGGTCACTCGGCTAGTATACGGCGTGTATATTATATATTAAAATAAAAACATAAGGCCTCCAGGGAAAGTTTCTTTTTACAAATCTTTTATTTATAAATATCTCTAGCTTTCGGTCAAAAAAGCTCTTATACAGGAGAAAATATTTTACATCGAATCGCCAATAGAAATCTCTTGCCTGAAAGCTAGAGATAAATAAAAGATTTGTAATGTTCGTGTTCGTTTAAAAAAAAACAATGGTTGCCTGTAAAGTCGGTTTTACGGGCGAAGATTTTACGTGACAACGGTAGAATATTTATTGATATGAATATAATTAAATTGCACAATAGGAACAAGGAATTGAATGAAAATAAGAATTGCACAAATTTTAACTATAGAAATATATTTTGTTTACTAAAACATTGTACATGTAAACTTAAACTTAACTAATTCCTATTTGAGTGATTTTGTTGAGGATAGGACGATGATAGGAGAAATATGAAATGAAAGGAAGTGTTTCTGCTGTAATGTGTCTTGCGAAAGTCAAGTCGATAGTTGTTCCTTTTAACGTAGTTGACTTAGAAACGTTTGATACGCAATCAAGTTTATACGTATTTTTCATGAAATTAAGAAACGAGTTGTCAGGCTTTACGTTTTTGTTAAAATCACCACACAGAAGAATCGGTATACTAGAATCACGAACGGTGGCACGTACTGGCTGTTGTGAATGTACGGACCGAGTCCTTGCCATAGTAACATTCCAATATCCTGCATACTAGCTCCTGGATGAATATATACAGCACCGAGAATAAACTTGAAGCTAGTATTAGCGGCGAAGCAAGTAACTTCAGTCATGCACATGTTACCCTTGGTTTTAATGACACGAGTTACGTCTGTAATCGCAACTTGGAACACTTCCGCCGTAGATGTCGATGATAATTTACGATAGATCGCCACTCCACCAGCCGCGTTGGTATCTGAGTTAGGTCGATTATTTTCCCTGGATACGCACTCATAACCCTTGATTGGAGTTGGTTCACAAGTGTCGCGCATCCACGTTTCAGTCAATACTAAATAGTCTGATCGTGGTATCACTGTATCTGTTTCAATGTCCGCGGCATGGGCACTTAAACTTTGACAGTTGATGTTCGTTACAATAAGTTGTCCAGCGTCGGTTGCGTCGTCACAGAATTTTACGGCTTGTTTGGTAATTGTGTCTAGAGTGTGTCCACGAAGTCGTAAGTATTTATTGCGAATATCTCGAGTAGTCTTTGAGTCGTTTCCATCTCGGCCATGTTTGAAAACCAATGGAGAGTCCTTTTCTGTTATGATGTACAATCCGTCGATACTTGTGACGCGGCTCATGGCTACATATACCAATTGCTGTGGTTGTTTTGAGGAGTACTTGTAAACAATTGTAATAAACGTCCCACCCTGGGCCTTGTGGATCGTAATTGCACAAGCAGGCACGCAAGGAAATTGTTTTCGCTTGCACTTCACTGTTTTTGTCAACGAAATGTTTACCACTTTCTTGTGCACTGGCACCCAATCGACGGATAAGGTGTTTGGTTTGCTGTGCACATGTGGTCGACATTTGATTTTTGTTTTGGTACCCGTATTTTTGTCTTCAAACTGGAACCATAGAGTGGCGATTTCATCTTCAGCTGGCGGCAAACTTGTGCTGGTCGATGGTCCTCCTGGAGCAGAACGGTCATCTGCATTGGCTGGCTGACGTTCGATGTATAGCAAAACTCCAATAGCCCCATTTACCAATCCATCGGCGACGTCGGAAAGTAGATTGAAATCTCCGTATTGACGATGACCATTTGGTATACCAGGTGGATTGTTCCAGTTGTATTGCTGTTTGGCTTGAAGAAGTAGTCGGTTGTACATCAGTCCGAGAAGATGCTGCTCTACGTTGTCGGAATGCACGTTGCCGTTGAGCGTTAGTTAGGGGAACGCTCGTTCTCTCCGCCACGACAGGAACGCTTGTTCTCTCCACCACAGAACAAGACGTTGAAGCAGGTGACTCTGACGTACCGCTGGTGAGGGCTATGTTAGCAGATTTACGTAGCTTGAACCTGCGTTGCCTCTCCGCAGCCGCTTTTGCAAAGGCTCTTACTTGTTCAGGAGTTCTGGTCAATGCTTTTCGTAGTCTGTACTCACGTTGTCGCTGAGCATTCGTTCTGGCGGTAGAGGTGGTGTGTGGAACAACGAAAGGTACTGCAGACGTTGACGGCACGATATCCTCCGTCTCCATTGAAGTACTGGAAGTTGAAGGCACCGTTTCCATTGTTTTGAGAGTGGTGATTCCTGTTGAACATTTGAAATTGAATGGATGAATTTTTAATTTTAAAGAATCAATTTGAAAATCAAAACACTTATTCAGATCGAAGGTTCAAATTTTTGCTAAATAAATTTGAAATTAAATAAAATTTGTAATTGTAAATGATGAAGTTGAAAATTAAAACATTTACTTATATTAGATGTTAAAATTCTTGCTCAACACAGTTTAAATAAAGTTTTCTTATATCTGCCACTTTTTCTTAATATTTGTAATTTTAAATAATCAATTCGAAAATCAAAACATTTATTCAGATCGAAGGTTCAAATTTTTGCTAAATAAATTTGAAACTATTTAAAATTTGTAAAATAATAATTAATTAATTAATTAATTTTAAACTAATAATTTACTTAACACTATCAACATTTATCAATAGTATGACATAACCTATAAACTCAGTTTCTCAACTTTTGTGTCAATCTAACAATTAATCAATCAATCATAGTTTACGATAATGAAATATCAGTGAACAATTATTTACCTTTATTGTTGTAGTTGTTGTAAATGACGAATCTAAGCACTCCACATTTTCACTACAGACACAGCTGACGATACTTTAACCACACGTGTAAACTTGTATTATGACGCTTTCTTGTTTTTCCAACGCCAAGAACGTTCGAGAAAGACAAAGACAGAGACAAGCATGCGCCGATTTAATGCGCCTAATTCTCTAGCGCTGCGCGCGCAGCTGCGCGCGCAGCACTCTCGTTCGATGACTCATCGTAACGTTACCGGGCGTTACACTTTTTCATAAGTGACTCCCAGCCGCAACCTAATTTAAGACGTTGTCACGTCAAAAAATAAAGGGTGATCGATTGAAAGGAAAAACAATGGGGGAAATAAATGCACACTTACACAGTATAATAAAAGGTTTTATTTGAAAATTAAAAAGGGCTAAAAACTATTATACTTATATATAAAGAATTATGGATAAAAAACAAGAAAAAAGGTTAAGCAAAATTATACTTATATATAAAGAATTATGCATAAAAAACAAGAAAAAAGGTTAAGCAAAATTATACTTATATATAAAGAATTATGCATAAAAAAGAAGAAACAAGGTTAAGCAAAAAAAAGTAAAATTAACTAATCTTAGGGAAGGGAGATAAAAATAAATGGCAGGGGGGTGTCGAGCTTTGTGTTCACACAGTACCTCGGGTGGCAGCACCGTCGCTCGCTTGGCTTCCTCTTGTCGCGGCTCGTGCGATGTCCAAGGCGTCCTTTCCGTCCTCAAGTTGCCGCTTGAGGGATACTCCAAGGCGTCCTTTCCGTCCACGAGACTCTGCTTGTGGGATATTTCTAGACGTCTTTCCGTCCACAAGACGCTGCTTGTAGGATACTTCTCAGACGTCTTTCCGTCCACAAGACGCTGCTTGTAGGATACTTCTCAGGCGCGTCTGCTCCGCCTGGTCCGCTGCTGCTAACTAAGAAAAAAAAAATCACGCCACATGGCCCCCGTCCCGGGGCTCGCAGAACAACCAAACAAAATTCCAGACGTCCACTTGACTCTGCCTTCCCTGGCATCGACCGACCTTTGTCCTGATCGGTTCCAGCTGGGAGTTTCCCCGACTATGTAGATGTTTTGACCCTTTCTTTCAACTTTTCCCCTCGTCTCCCTTCACCTAAGTCTTTCATTCTATGTACAAAAGTAGGGGTCGGTAAAATAGTTTTAACATGTAAAAAGAAACATTTCCCTAGAGATCTAATGTTTATATTTTAATATTGATTTAAAGAGGATTATTTTATAGTCCCAATCTGTCCTCTAACCTTGAAAAAATTTAACCTCCCAAGTTTCTAAAACCTTCTTTGTCTGAGAGGTTTTAGATGGTGTTTGCCTTTCCCTGTATCCTATTGCAGATTCCTTTTCTCAGAACAAATTTGTTTACATAGATAAAAATAAAAGATTTTGAATAATAATCATTTATTTCATTAGGAAAAGTTCTAATTATGTAAATATTTAACACAAAGTAAAAGGATTTAAAAGCGCGAATGTTTCTTTTATACATAAAACAAACTTCTACTGTCCTTACTGCGATGAAAAAATATATTGGGAGGGCTTGGCTCATCAGTGGTGAACCCTCCAAGCAGTTTCGCCAATTTAATCCACCAGACCGCTTCTCAGAGCTCTAATACTGTATTGGATCATTCTGCTTTTATATGCTACACTGAAGGATGGAATCTTAGAAATGGTTTTCAAGTAAACTATGGACATAAGCTTATAGGACAGTAGCATTACATTTAAATATTTGCTTCGAGCAATGCTCTTCAGCAATATATATATTCTGAATATAGAGCAATCCATAATACATTTATATTTTAAAAATAAGGCTTATTTTGGATTTAAATATGATTATTTATTTACCGATATTTCGATGGATCAATCTTCCATCTTTTACGAGGTGTTTTGCAGTGAAGCACGCAGCAGGTCGCGCGCCCCAGGTGAGCCACTAGACGTCTTCTAAGCTTATTGGGCGATGAACCATCTAATATATACAATCTAAACAGAGTAAATATAATCAAAATAAAAGTGATATATGTAAATGACTATTGAAATTAAGAGATATCAAATTAATTAAAGAAAAAGTGATATATGTAAATGACTAAGTGATATATGTAAATGACTAATGAAAATTAAGAGATATCGAATTAATTAAACAAATAAAATATCATGAAAATTGAAATAACTGTGTAACAAATATACAAATAGTAGTAATAGATATCCGATTAAAAATGGAATAAAATAACCATGTAAATAGCATAATCATCTAAGAGGTTCTAAACTGGGTATATATATCTGGCAAGTCAATCTTTCTATTGATACTATTTTTATTCTCTAATGAGCTCCAGCTTTCTAGAAATAAACGGCAATGTTTTTCTTTGATGTTTTGATGAATTATAGATGTGTGATCGAAGTCTAAAATGACAATATCACAACCAGATATCAACCCAATCAGAATTTAAGAAGCATCTTCCGTCACCCTGATACAAAACAAATCTACAAGCCAGAAGATAGAGCGAATGTGGTTTATAAAATACCATGCAAATCCTGCCAGGCAATATACATAGGAGAAACCAGCAAACCTTTATCTGAAAGAATTAACCAACACAAATCCGCACTAAAGCGCCATAACCCGACATCTCTACTAGTAGATCATGCATTCAACAATAGTCACACTCCAGACTTCGATCACACATCTATAATTCATCAAAACATCAAAGAAAAACATTGCCGTTTATTTCTAGAAAGCTGGAGCTCATTAGAGAATAAAAATAGTATCAATAGAAAGATTGACTTGCCAGATATATATACCCAGTTTAGAACCTCTTAGATGATTATGCTATTTACATGGTTATTTTATTCCATTTTTAATCGGATATCTATTACTACTATTTGTATATTTGTTACACAGTTATTTCAATTTTCATGATATTTTATTTGTTTAATTAATTCGATATCTCTTAATTTTCATTAGTCATTTACATATATCACTTAGTCATTTACATATATCACTTTTTCTTTAATTAATTTGATATCTCTTAATTTCAATAGTCATTTACATATATCACTTTTATTTTGATTATATTTACTCTGTTTAGATTGTATATATTAGATGGTTCATCGCCCAATAAGCTTAGAAGACGTCTAGTGGCTCACCTGGGGCGCGCGACCTGCTGCGTGCTTCACTGCAAAACACCTCGTAAAAGATGGAAGATTGATCCATCGAAATATCGGTAAATAAATAATCATATTTAAATCCAAAATAAGCCTTATTTTTAAAATACAATATATATATGACATAATAAAAATATGATTTTTATTATTCATTAATATAATTTTAATTTAAATAATCATAGAATTAACACAGAGTTAATTTTTTAAAATCCTTAACAAAAGGAGTACAACCCAAGATGTTTTTTGTATATACTTAGATTATTTTTATTAAATTGTATGTATGCAAACTGTTTTGTTCTTAAAATATAATCATTAAAATAAATACAATTTTGGATATAAAGTTATCATTTCACTTCAATCCACGACTGCATGAATGAATTGGTAACGTACCCAAAATACATCTTTTTTTACGACATATATATATATAGATTGTCTTCTAGTTTCTTGGAAAGTTGCCTGTCAAATGACGTCAAAGTCCGAAAGCTTACCAAATTTACAGCTTTAATAAAAGAAAGACGTCGCCGTTAACTTTTGTTCCTTCTTCAACATACACCCATACCTCGCTTTGCGTCGGGGTTACGTTCCAAAAAAACACGACGCAAATTGAAACGACGCAAAGTGAAAATATGTGAAGGCGCAATCAAAAACAAAGGTGTTGCCATATTTTAGGAAAAATAAATAAAAAAAAAAATAATAATAAAGACTCGAATCCAAAACAACGCAACTTCGAAAATCTAACGACGCACAGTGAAAATCAGTAAAAATTAAGCAACGACGCAACTTCGAAAAAAACGCAAAACGAAACGACGCAAAGCGAGGTATTGGTGTATATGTTTAATTAACACACTAGTTGATTAGTTTATTATATAGTGTGACTAAGATGAATAAAAACACAGCTGTTAATTAACAAGAATAGTTAAACTAAATATTTATTGTTTTGGGATATTGTTCTTTTAAGTGGTAGATCCCGACTGGTTGGATTACTTGGAAGAACTTGTAGTTGCTGATGTCATCTGCACAAACAGATATCTTTAGAATTCCTCTTTTATAGATGCGAAATAGAGAGGGCTGTTGTATTTCTAACTAAGAGGGAGGACGTCCTCGCGTTTATCTCGCCCGAGAAGAGCTCTGCTCTAAAGAAATTCCTTGACATGGCAATCTCCCATGTCGGGGATTCCGACCTAGGCAAGAGGCTGTCCGACTTCAGGACAGAATGCGACATTGAACGAGACAACATCCAGTGGGATTCGTCTGATACAAATAATTAGAATTTTTGAATTTTTTATTTATTTTTATATATTTTTTTTAACCGTTGTGACTAGAAGTCAATAAACCTTTGTCATTGTCATTGTTTAGAATTCCTCTCTTTTTATTTACAATTATTCCACTTTTATGTCTTTAGGAGTTTAACGAATTCGTCAATGCAAATGTCAAAGTAACTAAATTAATAAAAGAACTGAATTTCCATAAACGACAATTATTTTTATTATAAACGAATACAAAAAAAAAACTGAGCTTTTGACAGAAGAGACAGAACGACATGAAGAAAATGCATCAGTTAGAACACTGACTCAGAAGAAAACAGACTAAAAAAATCAGGCAATCCCCAGAATGACTCTGGAAGAAACAAGAAGACAAGCAAGTGACAGAACGACATGGAGAAAATGTATCAGTTAGGTCACTGACTCAGAAGAGAATATAGACTACAAATTAGACAATCACTGGACTGACTTTGTAAGAAACAAGAATCCAAACAAGAGCCAAAAACAATATGGATAAAATGCATCAGTTAGAACACAGACACGGAAGAAGATAGAGAGACAAATCAGACAATCACCGGACTGACTCCAGAAGAAGCAATAAGACATGAAAGAGACAGAACGAGATGGAGAAAATACATCAGGTAGAACACAGAACACCAGAAAAAGATAGTCTTGCAAATAGACAAATCACCAGACTGACTCTGGAAGAAACAAGCCGACAAGCAAGAAGAAAAACGATAAGAAGAAAATGCATCAGTTAGGTCATTGTCACAGAAGAAGATAGACTGAAAAATCAGACAATCACCGGAATGACTCTAGAAGAAACAAGAAGCCAAACAAGATACAGAATGTAATAAATAAAATGCAACAGTAAGGTCAAAGACACAGAAGAAGATGGACTGACCAATTAAGTAAATCACCGTACTGACCCTGAAGAAGAAACAAGAAAGTTAAAACGAATTGGAGAAAATCCATCAGCGAATTTACGAAATCCACTAATGGAAAAACCAACAAACTCCATAGTTAAATTTAACTCCTGTAAAAATAATAAAACCTTTAAAATGCTGAGTATATAATTAAAATGGAATTATATAATTATTAAAACCTTTTAATAGATTAAATTGATGAAACCATTAGAAGGTTCACTCTTTTACCACTGTAACTTATCTAACCCGATCTTTTAAATCTTCAGTTTAGTAACTGAGAAAATTCGCCTTACATGATTGAAGTCAAATATGACGCTAGAAGTAATAATGTATACAGTTAAACCTGTCTATAGGGCCCCCTCTAAATAGCGCCTTCCTCTGTATAACGCCCAATTTTAAACATTAAAATGCAACAACAACAAAAGCCTTTATTGAGGACCTCTCGTCCTATAAAGGATTCGCCAGTTTACAAAGTAATTGCAGAGAAGAGAACTAAGAATACAGAGATATATGTAGTAGGTATAGTATAGTATTTTCTACACTGTGACTATATACAACAGCAGCAACAAGGTTAAAATGCAAACATTTCACATTAAAAGTGACCTGTCTAAAGCACCCCCTCTCTATAGCACCCTATTTTGGTGAGTCCCAAGAGGGGGCGCTATAGACAGGTTTAACTGTACATCTTCAACTATATTATGATACATTAGGGTGCCATCTGATATGAAAATTCGAAACTATTATAGACGCGTATAATTCTTTTTAAAAATTAAACAATTTATATTGCTATTTTTAAAAATAATCATATAATAGTTTATAATAGTTTTATAATAGTTTTTAATTTTCATATCTTCAACTGTAGAAATAGATGTTTGTTTTGAAAATAGAGCAATCCATACATAAATCTTTAATTAAAAAGGCATATATTGGATCAAAATATCATTTATTTTACCCCTCTCTCTCTCTTGTGGATAGACTTTCTATAAATACTAGTTTCAATTTTATTTTTTCTTAATTTGAATATCGAATGCCAGAGAATTGTACCAGTAAAATAAATGATATTTTGATCCAATATATGCCTTTTTGATTATAGATGTTTGTGTTATCAAATTTGCTTCATAAAACCTTCGCTCTACCTAACATATTCAAATTAGGCAAGTGTGAATTATGAGGAATAAACATCTTTAGTTTCGAACCTGTGATTCTACAAGTTGATACTTTACCATCTCAGCAGGTCGTGGATACCCTGGTGGGTAGAGCAAGGACTTTCCATCTTGTAGCATCGGATCGTTCTCAAGATCCAGATGGATTGGATCCTCTCCTGGCAGTTGGATGATATCTTTGTGGCCTTTCATGTCGATAGGAATCTCTGGGACCTTGGTCGTCTCTTGATTCTTGTTGACAAGTCTTTTCAATCGTCCCACCTGTCATTACATCAGAGTCGTTACTTTCATCACTTTCATTCTATGTTATCATCGCTATAACATCACTAGATCTAAAAAATAGAACAAATGGGAGAGAGAGAGAAAATAGAGGTAACCCGTGCTCCTGGAGCATAAATCCAATACAAATGTGATATTGTACTGGGATAAGATGCATAAATAACGAACCAAAGAAAGAGGCATCTCCTTATCGTGCAACTGAAAGTTGCTGATGACTGGTGTCATCTATATTTATTCCGATAGATGGCGCTAGCCATCTGAAACTTTCAGTTACACGATAAAGAGATGCCTCTTTCTTTTTTCACAATCACAAGATCTGTCACGCACATTTCTTGGAGAAGTCAGTATCCTCCAAAAAGAAGATACTATCAACATAATCATCTTCAAACTAAGAGAACAACTATTTGTATGTGAAAAAAATAGTACAAATGTGATATCGTTCTGGGATAAGGTGCATAAATTATGAAAAAGGCATCTCCTTATCGTGCAACTGAAAGTTGCTGATGGCTTTCGCCATCTATCAGAATAAATATCAACTATTCTCGTTAATTTTTTAATTATTCCAGAATTGGCCAATTACCCATTCTTGATTAATCAAGAAAAGCTAACCACGTACACGTTTCGGGCTGTTGGCCCTCATCAGCGTGGTGTAAGCTGTATCTCAACGACCAAAAACCACGATTGCACGATAAGGAGATGCCTTTTTCATAATTACTTGTATATCGCAACCAAAACGATATATTCATATTGTATCAAGGTATTTATTATTTTATTAACAGAGTATCCGTTTTGATGTTTATACAGTAGAACTTGGATAATTCGAACTTCTTTAATTCGAAAACCTCTTTAATTCGAATATTTATCTTGGTCCCTAGAATTTGAAATAAATAAAATTTCCGTTTTTAATTCGAATTTTTGGATAATTCGAATTTTTGGATAATTCGAATTTTTTTATGGTCCCTTGGGGTTCGAATTATCCAAGTTCTACTGTATTTTGTTATTCTGTTCCAAGTTCTAAAATAACTTTATTAGGTACCGCTCAAAAAGAGCAACCTAGTTTATGATAATTGCAACAATGAATAATATGTGAAGGTTATTTACATATTAAACAAAATGTTAACGTGGGATTCAATCCCGGTTCATGGCTGTCGGGAATCGAGGGTGTTACCCACTCGTCCACAGACTTCTTTTCTTATGCTATTCTGTAAACTTCCCTCATTGCTTATATTTTGATCAATTATAGTTTGTTTTCCATTATTTTCTCCTCCTTTTACAAAGTTGTCCCAAAAATTCGTAAACACTTGCAAAAATTGAAATACCAATATTATTCGCCAAGTAATAAGAAAAACAACGTTTTAAGAAAAACATGAAATTTTGGGACAAACCTATATTTAAATATTATTTTTCAAACTCACAGAAGAAAATCTAAAGTAAATCTAAAATTTCTTAATATAAAGACTTTGTGTGTCGTTATTTGTCTATAAATTCCGTAATGAAAGTTGGCGGACCTATATCGCCATCTATGAACCATTTTATGAACTATTTATCAATATTTTTGAAAAATTGCTCTTGGTAATTAAAAAAATAACATAAAATAATTGTATATAATACGATATAATATAATATAATATTTGTATATAATAAAATTGTATATAATACGAAAAAAAAAATTGTTTAATATTTTTATTAAAAAAAAAAAAAGAGTGTAGGAAGATTGTATTCATGTGGGAAAAGGTACATCTATATTTTTACATTTATTAAAAGGAATATTTGATATAGGAATCTAGTAATACTACAGAAACGACAGATTTTAGTTGTTAATCAATAGGAAAAGAATAAGAATTTTGATTTTTTCAAATAAGCGAAAATATTCAACAAAACCAACAAAATGCTTTATTAAGACCTTTTAGTCTTATACAGATTCTTCAAGCAGAAATATAGGATACATACAGGAAAAAAGCAAAAGTACCTTAATGGTAATATGATATTTATATACAGAAAACAGAAAATATCTGAAAATTAGAAACTATTTTAGACGCGTAAGATTATTTTTGAAATTAAACAATTTCTACTGCCCTTACTGCAATGAAAAAATTATTGGGAGGGTCTGGATCATTAATGGTGAACCCTCCCAGCGGTTTCGCCAGAAAATATTTGAATTTATCATTAGATGATCAAATTCCTATGTTGAATACCGTTATTGCATATAGGACAAATAACTTTACATACGGTTCTCATATTACATGAGATCAACTCAAGCCGGTATAATGCTTAATATGTCAATTTGAAAACTATTTAGAAAAATATTATCCTTTTTCAATACTTTAATTAAGGAAATTTCTAACTCCGCCTTTGCCGGTCCCAAGTCCGGATGAAAAAGGAGGAGGGGGAGCAGTAACAAGCTCACTAAAATACCTGGGTTCAGCTAGCCCGGCTGATAGTACCTTGTAAGGGCTCCTAATCCAGGGATACAGGATGAGCAGTGTTTGTACTCCATGTTAGGAGCGGCTGCACATGGCGTCTGTTCCTCATGTCAGAGGCGGCCATTTCTTTTGGAGCTAAGTCGGCCTGCCACTGAGTAGTGCTCCCAGTCTTAATGACAAAGGCAGACATATTCTACTTTCACCCAGTCATGATGGTTGTAAAACAGACACCATCAAGGGTCATAACTTGATACCCTAATATGATTGAGTGGAGATAAGAAAGAAGAAGAAGGAAATTTCTCTTATTGCCTTTATTCCAAATCAGAAAAATGTTGTGAGGGTCTGGCTCATCAGTAATGAACTCTCCAAACGGTTTCGGCAGTTTAATTCACCATCGATATATTGTATAACATAATATTGATTATTTAAACGACACTTTAGTAGAATAAGAATTTAGAAGAATTACACATATTGTGTGATTGTCCTTTAACTTGTGATCTATGTAATATCAGAATATATATATACAAGATAAAATCATGTATATAATATTTGTGTGCTTTTGCTTGGAGAAACAGAGAAAAGAACTCTTGGGTGACTTATCCTTGTCTCAATTTGATAGTCAACAAATATATAACTGGATGAATGCAATGACGTTTGATCAAGGTCTTTGGTTTATGTAAATTCTACAAGACCGCAGTCACCGTTCGGAGGAGAATAATAGAAACGCTGAATGTCGTGGTCCATTTGGATGAGGAAAGCGAAGACTAGAACGCGGCTGATTCCACACTAGCCTGTTCAGTGATACGTTAACCTATGTACGGTGGAATGTGTGGCCACTGGACATGAGTCGGACCTGAAGGCTGTTGTTGGGTTCTGTGCTACCTGGAGTATAGGAGCTCCATCTATGCTTCCTTCCTGTGGTGATTCTGTATAAGACCGGTGGTCTTAATAAAGCTGTATATGTGTGTATTTACAATCAATAAAGAAAATTTTGTTCTAAAAATATAGTCTGACGCCAAAGTATACTGGATCAATAAGTAATAATCAAAAAATAGCTGCGAACACAGGTTGCCCAACAACAAACCTATCAATAAACAATCAATATTTGAGAAGTAATTTGTTGTTTATTGATTGGTTGGGATATATCACGTGATTGTGGGGTTGTTAGGTTATCTCAGAAATACCTAACTGTCACCAACAATGACCTCTGTGCAATACTAACAAATACACTCATGGACAAAATAAAGTTTCCTATTTTAATCACACATAAAGACTTTATTAAGACCCCATTGGTCTTACATAGATTCTCCAGAGTGTAGACAATAATGATCAGGATGAGTGGAGTTTTATATGTACAATATTGCATGAAATGCAGTAAAAAGCATGGTCTAACAAAAGAAGAAAAAGAAAAAAAGTTAAGATTAATTATCATTATTATAATGGAAATACTAATTTATCAGATCTGCCACAACTCTTCTGAAGAAATTATATACAGATAAAGCAATATTGTCTATCAGACTTGATAGAAGAGAGTGTACGGTGAAGGCGGCCTATCTCAGGTACAAGAATTTCTCTCTCCGTCTTAGGAGATATACGTTCAAATATATGGTGTTCTATATATTTCTTCCTTGATTTTATTTGTGCATAGAAGGTCTTATTTTAATCAGGACATTTTAATTATTGACCGAAGGGTCTTTATTTTAAAGAACTACGAATGCCGGCCAGGAAACTTCTATCTTCAAGATAATAATAAGAGTTGTGTAAAAGGTCAGAAGGAATTGGAGATTAAAAAGATAAGCTTACTTCCAGTATTAGATCAATTAGACTGAAGATTAAGGTAAATTTCGTTAATTAAGAATGTCCTTAGAAATATATCCATAACATCTAACATTGAAACACCTCTGAAGAAAGAACAATAGTAACAATGAGGCCCAATGTTGTCAGACAACAGTAAAGATGGGACGGAACTCTGTCAACATGGGAGACAAACAAAAGGTCGACGGGTCTTGCAGGTTGACTTGATTGATGAGAGCAATTCTTGAACGTCGCGTGTCTATTCTGGACTTGGTGACATTCTCAGGCATTGGGTGACATCTCGTGAATGTCAAACACCACATCCATCGTCGTGTTAGCCCCACATCGCGAAGTTTTATTGAACCTGGAAATGAACCTGGAGTTCTATGGAAATCATTGTCTTGAGGCACATTCTCGATGTAATTTCTAAGATTACATCAAATATATCTGTAAGTCAAAATGCATAGTAAAAATTGAAATAACATACACATATAGACAAAACTTAAGGAAGGGGAAAGTCTTTGATATCGCTGGTTGTCTATTTTTTTAAAGGAGACCAGAGGTTATTCCCACTTGGTTATTTCGTGTGTCTTCACAATAAAGGTCACTGTAATATCTTTCAGAGTCATTGTCTGAATCCCGATATACACGCTAAAAAGTACAACTTCCTAAAGTTTTGTCCATGAATGTATACACATTTGGTTATCTTGTGTGTCTTCAATAAAGATCACTATGTATCAAATATATTTCAGAGTTATTGTCTGAATCCCGATATACATGTTAAAAGGTAAAACTTCCTTAAGTTTTGTCCATGAGTGTATCTTCCATAGTTATTGTCTGAATCCCGATATACATGCTAAAAGGTACAACTTCCTTAAGTTTTGTACATAAGTGTATCTTTCATAGTTATTGTTTGAATCCTGATATACACGCTAAAATGTAAAACTTCCTTAAGTTTTGTCCATGAGTGTATCTTTCAGAGTTATTGTATGAATCCTGATATACACGCTAAAAGGTACAACTTCCTTAAGTTTTGTACATAAGTGTATCTTTCATAGTTATTGTTTGAATCCTGATATACACGCTAAAATGTAAAACTTCCTTAAGTTTTGTCCATGAGTGTATCTTTCAGAGTTATTGTATGAATCCTGATATACACGCTAAAAGGTACAACTTCCTTAAGTTTTGTCCATGAGTGTATCTTTCAGAGTTATTGTATGAATCCTGATATACACGCTAAAAGGTACAACTTCCTTAAGTTTTGTCCATGAGTGTATCTTTCATAGTTATTGTTTGAATCCTGATATACACGCTAAAAGGTAAAACTTCCTTAAGTTTTGTACATAAGTGTATCTTTCATAGTTATTGTTTGAATCCTGATATACACGCTAAAAGGTAAAACTTCCTTAAGTTTTGTCCATGAGTGTATCTTTCAGAGTTATTGTATGAATCCTGATATACACGCTAAAAGGTACAACTTCCTTAAGTTTTGTCCATGAGTGTATCTTTCATAGTTATTGTTTGAATCCCGATATACATGCTAAAAGGTACAACTTCCTTAAGTTTTGTACATAAGTGTATCTTTCATAGTTATTGTTTGAATCCTGATATACACGCTAAAAGGTAAAACTTCCTTAAGTTTTGTCCATGAGTGTATCTTTCAGAGTTATTGTATGAATCCTGATATACACGCTAAAAGGTACAACTTCCTTAAGTTCTGTCCATGAGTGTATCTTTCAGAGTTATTGTCTGAATCCCGATATACATGCTAAAAGGTACAACTTCCTTAAGTTCTGTCCATGAGTGTATGTATGTGATTATCTTTTTACTTATTCAGAGAAAACACAGCCATATCAACCAATATTTATTTAACTCCCGATCTTTTAGTGACTCTCTGTCATTTTCTTCAGGGGAATGTGACAGAAAATCACTGAAACATCAGGAGTTAAATAAATCATAGGTTAATATAGCTGTTTTTTTCTCTGAATCAACTCTCAACAAACAAATAATCTTCAGAATTATTTACCTATTGATACATTATACCATTGTTGTTTTCTTTGATTATTTTCCTTCTTCGATTCCGGACCTAGTTAAGACGTAATGTTTTAAAAGTTTTGTTGATGCCGCGCCGAATATTGAGTCTAGAATGCTCGTGCCGGATGCGCAGTTCAAATGCGCTGGAGCTCTTGCTTTGCATAATTCGGCCACCAAATTTCAATCATATGCATGTTTGGTCGAAATTTCCTTGTATACGTATTTTCATATAAATCGGACAACTGCTTCTTGGTGCGTCGATTTTTTTGTTATAGAGTATATATATTAAAAATAAAAAAGACATATCCAGAGCAGAAGCATATGTGTTTTTCAGAAAGCAAAGCGCCATTTGGTGGAACAGAAATCAACTAAACATTGATTTAACTTGTTCCCTGATATTTGGCCAACCAAATTTCTTGATAAATCAAGAAAAGCCACACAAGAACGCGTTTCGCGCTGTTGGTGCTCGTTAGCATGGAGTAGGCTGTACCACTGCGTATATCTATAGAAGTAAGGGCTACTTACCACTAAAATAGATTTCTCAGTAATTTCTCTATCTTTGGATGAAGAGATGATTGGCATGTCATTGAGAACCCTACAAAACAAACAAATTTCCAGATCATATTTTAACACTTTAAAAAGATAGATATATTTGATTATTACAATAAAGAAAAATTTATTCTCATTATAAATATCTACTCCCTTCTATAACAGCAGAAGAATATTTGATCAGAGATCTCCCATTACCAGTCAAAATATGTATCGCACAAATAAGAATACTATTTTAAAGAAAACTACGTTGGAATATTTAGCTCAACTAACCGAATATGTCCATTATGTAATAAAAAAACGACTCAGAACTGGAGCACAACATGTTTTTATGTTTAAAGTTGAGAAGTGAAAGGAAACTTCTTCTACATAAAATTGGATCAAATAATCTTGCTCTGGAAAGCTCTGCTGTCTAAGACGACAAAGAATAAATCCAATACATTGGCTCTGTACAAGTTTTACAGGGCTGCGCAAGAGAAGAAACACTGAGGAAAGAGAGCCGTAGGTAAATGGATATGAAAATAAACAAACACCTGTAAATAACTAATCTTTTCTGGGTGGTTATCACCAGGACATAGGTCCTAAAAAAAGGCTTGTTGTGTTTTTGTTATTGCAATATAGAGTAGATTAAATAGAAACATATTTAGTTTAGTACTGTTATTTATTATATCATAACATAGATACACTGTGTAACAAGGAATTTACTGAAGTGCTACCCCATTATCTGCTCAATTGTACAGCCCTTGATGAAGAAAGTAAAGTCCTATATCAACAAATTAAATGTACCAACATCTCACCTTACGTATTGCTTTCCAAAATATCAGCAAACAAATCTAAGGCAATAGCTTACTATACATTTTTTTAAATCATCATTATGTAAAGACCAGTCAACAATTGAATGACTTAGAGACGAAAAGTAAAGCCAGTTCAATTTCCATCTTACTACCTATGTAAATAATACAAGATGATTATTACCTTACCCAATTGGGAGAATCTGTATGGGGCATGTCCCTAATAAAGGCTTTGTGTGTGTCTCATAACATAGAGCGATACCTCTGTGTGTTTTAATTATAAACACTATTTATTATATTTAGTAAAACAAGGGAGGAAAAGAAATCTTCAAAATGTTGTGTAAATAGTATCTTTACTTACCTTGTAACTTTGATCTCTGCAACTGGAGGTCCAACTTCAACTATGAGTCCGCTATTCCTCCATTCATGGCTCTGGACACGTCAGAGCTGTTCACTGATTGGTCAGATAGTGATGAAAGCTAAGAAGTCTTCAATAGCAAATAAAGTTCTCAATGTCCATATATCTCAATATCCAATAAAAACTTCCACAATGAACTAAAAACATATCTACTCGTGGTACCTCTGAAGATGGTCTTTTATTGGAGGTTAGGAAAGAATAAGTAATCTTAAAGATTTTACTAAGATGGTCTCTTATCAGAAAGATCGTTCGAGGAATGTCAATGCAGCAGAATGATTAGGCAACACACACAGGAATTTGTACCTTTTACACATGGATTTATAAATGCACATTTTAAAATAAGGAGTTGATACATCGTAGAAGCAATGGCCACCCAGACCTTTCGGTCCATAAACCGGCATGCTAAGCATGCCCTCTGCTGCTATAAGCCACCGTAACAAAGGAATGATGCATTCTCCATGCACCGAGCGGCCATTGTTTGGCCCCTCGCGCCCGCCATTATGGTCTGGCTCCATGGGGATGACCAATCAACCCACAGGCGTCTCCGAGAGTTCATGGCAAGGTTGCTGTCCGAGCCCTCCCGTTCAGACTTGGTTTAACCCGTCCTACACTCCAATAGGACTCCCCCCTCCCCTTTGGCCTTCGTACCCTTTGTTCACAGTACTCCCTGAATCTGCCGACGAATCAAGGACCTCTGATGTTCCGAGGTTGACACGGGGAACCGCGCGGAGGCGGGAGGGTGGTACGTAGTTGATACAATGTAGATCGTATTACCAGGGTGTATTGAAAAGTAAGGTCTCCTATTTTTAAGGGCTGCTATGCAGCGACTAAGTGTCCCAAAGTCACACGGATTGTTCGAGACTGTGGAGAGGGAACCAAGGAATACAGTAATGTTGCCAAATATCGCCAATTCGCGATCGGAAATAGCATAAATGGAGACCTTACTTTTGAATACACCTTCGTATGTACGCCAATAAAACATTTTGGCTTGAAAACATGCCCAGTTTTTTTTTATCGAAATGAAGACGCAATATAAGTTTAGTTCTTGTGTTTTAAATGATATCAGAGATTTATGTTTATATTTTACATTAATACCATACTCTTGCAAAAGTTACATAGATATATGAAAATTCGATTCTATCTATAAAGCCACTTTGGCTACAAAGTCTCCTATAGACTAACCTGCCATCTATAAATAAGAATATGTTTGCATCTCTTGAAAAAGTTAAATAGATATATGAAAATTTGATTCTAAATGGATCTAAATAAAAGGGTCTTAAAGTAGCTACAAAGTTTCTTAGACTACAATGTACAAATGAGGATATAAAACGACATTTGAAAATTATTCCGCATGTGTTTCTTTTGAACGAAAATCAAAATTTATTCCAAGGAGAAATAACGATTATTTCTAACCTTAGGGATGAAGTATGAAGGGATGAATTGTGAAGAGTAATGATTAAAGAAAAAATGTCCAGGAATGGCGGTAAGCGGAACACTGTGGGTTTGATTCCCATCCCTGGACACTTTTATTTTTTCATTTAACATTACTCTTCACAATTCATCCTTTCATACCTCATCCCTAAGGGGTTAGAAATAATCGTTATTTCTCCTTAAAATAAATTTTGATTTTTCGTTCAAAAGAAACACATGCGGAATAATTTTTAAATGTCGTTTTACAATCACAAGCCGCATTATATTGTATTATAAATGAAGATATGTTTACAGTGATATATAGGACTCACCTCGCCTATCTGGGACTTGATTTTTTCCTTGAGGTCTGCTCCAGATGGATTCACAATGTAGATACCATCCAGTCCATTGGTCTTCAACATTTTCACGGTAGTCTGGGTGAGTCTACACATCCATATGTATACATTTAGGTATCTACATATACATGCATATCTCTGACGAGGGGCAACTGCTTAAAACGCATTCTTGAATGGCTTTTCTTGATTTATCAAGAAAATAGGTTGACCAAATTAAGGGAACAGGTTAAATCAACGTTTAGTTGATTTCTGTTCCACTAGATGGCGTTCTGTCATCTAAAAAGATCATGTTAGTGGTCAGGATATGTCTATTTTGTTTTTAATATCAACACCTGTCTTTTTAACTTATTATTGTTTTATTTTTTCACATATATATATCTCTAGGTGCAGTCTCACACTTTGAAGTCTTGACTAAAGAGTACCTATAATAAAAAGTAAGAAATCGTGAAGGGCGAAAGGTTTTTAAAAATATTTTATTATTTTGTCGAACATTCGAATATTTCTCACTTCTATTTTTTCTCCTGTAGAAGGGCAGAAATGCTTAAAAGCTTGTGGCAAAATAAAACCTTAAAAGAAATCTTTCTATTCACGATTTCGTGATTTTTATTTCAAAAAGATTCTGGAATGGAATTAGAATTCAATGTTAGTGGTACCTACTTGGTCAGTTTGATGGGTGAGTCCAACAGTCCATTGAGATCCTGGGATCTCAATCCTTTCACCACCAGGTAGATCTTGAGTTCAGGTCTGACAGCCGTTGAGGCCATGCTGGCGACCAAGGCAATGTTGGAGGTCTCGTACTCGAGGTGATCATTTTCCAGAATGGCCGATCCCAGCAGGAGTGTGGGGCATTTCTCGGTCACTCCCAGCTTCTTCTCGTTCACCAGGTAGTAGCATGTGTTTCCTGTACATCGGTACAATATTTTACATCGCAGTAAGGATAGTAGAAGTTTGATTTATTTGTGAAAGAAACACTCACGTCTTATTCTTCTCATTTGCTATACAGTAGAACCTCCCTGTAAAGGACAACACCTAATTGCAGAGTCAAAGTGTCCTTTAGGGAGAGGTGTCCTTCATACCGGAGAGTTGCAGGACAGTAAAAATTGTCATTTTTCAAATTAAAAGTGTCTTTTATAGAGAGGTGTCCTCTAGCGTGAGTGTCCTCTCATGGAGGTTCTATTATATATAGATGGCGCGTTATTGCTTTGTATTAATTTATGCCTAACTTGTCCATATTGTTTGCGGAAGAGCATTGCTCGATGCAAATATTTAAATGTAATTCTACAGTCCTAAAATATTTTGTCCATAGTTTTCTTAAATACAATTTATAAGATTCCACACTTCAGTGTAGCATATATGAACATAATGATCCAATACAATATTAGAGTTCTAAAGAAGCGGTCTGGTAGATTAAAAAAATTAGCGAAACCGCTGGAAGGATTCACAAGTGATGATCCAAGCCCTCCCAAAATTTTTTCTTCACAGTAAGAACAGTAGAATTTTGATTTATTTGTGAAAGATACATTCGCGTTTTAATGTTTTCATTTGATATATAGTGCATACTTGGTTGATGAATGAAATCTTAGCTCGTTAGACCTTGGAACCTATGTTTAGAGACATTTACAAAACGTTACTGGCTGTTTTTTAAAGATAAGTTGATTGCTATTAAGGTGAAAACAGGATTCCATCAATATGTCAATGAGTAGTGTGATGCAGTAATAAATGAAGCCGATATTTCAGGTACTCTCTTCCTAATCCCTCTGAATCTACATTCACAATAGATATTAAAATTAAAGATACTTTGGCCAGTATAAAGCTTATGTCCATAGTTCTTCTAAAATACCTATTCCAAGAGTCAAGCATCAGTCTCACTATAAAAGGAAGTTCCAAAAATGCAATATAACAGCGGTATGGTAGATTAAACTGGCGAAACCGCTGGGAGGGTTCACCACTGATGAGCCAGGCCCTCCCATTAATTTTTCCATTGCAGTAAGGGCAGTAGAAATTGTTTAATTTCAAAAAGAATCTTACGCCTTTAAAATAGTTTCGAATTTTGATAACAGATGGCGCGCTAGTGCATCATATTATAAATCTTTTTATTATCTCGACATTTATTTGGCCTTATTCCCTTGTGCTTATAATCTATAATCCAAATTGTACCTTATTATTTTGTTTACCATTTATTATTATTTTGACTAATTCCACAGCGCTGGTCATCTTTCATTCAACTTAATAGGGCTTCATGCAACATATCTTGGCACTTGAACACTATGAATATATGTCTCTTGGAGAATAAACAGTTCTCTGAGAACATCAGACCCTCCCATAAGAGACCTTTCTTATCATCGACAATCTACCTGGCAACTCGTTCTGTTAAAGAAAAAATCAAACGCTTCATTCCCTGATCTAACTTTAAGTGTGGGAGACCACCCATATGGTCTATCCTGGGAACTTTTGATATATAACAATCTGCCTTTAAATAAAAGATTTTGAAATGTAATTGTCTTTAAAAGATTTTGTTAACCCATTAGAGTAACTCCCACGTGGTCTAGTGGCTAGGATACCTGGCTCTCACCCAGGAGGCCCGGGTTCGATTCCCGGCGTGGGAACTTTTTTTTTTTCATATGATTATGATTTTTTTTTTCTAAAATCGAATTGAAACAATAATTCAGTATTGTATGATGCAAAACCCGGCAATTAATAGTCAAATTATGTCATTTTATTCGGATTTAAAACCTCATTATAAGATTATAAGTTAGAACTCAAGTTTTATTTGCCTGTTTTCAGAAACAGTTCTGATAAAACACAATTTGGATTATAGAATACAAACTAATAAATTATTTGGATAACAAAACAAAAAAAAAGTTGGTGGACAAGTGGGTAACACCTTCGATTCCCGACAGCCATGAACCGGGATTGAATCCCGCGTTAAAATTTTGATTAATATGTGAATAACCTTCATATATTATTCCCTGTTTCAATTATCATGAACTAGGTTGCTCTTGCTGAGCGGTACATATTAATGTGATTTTGAACCGATTATTTGGATTAGGTCTTTTTTCTTGTAAAAGAAACAGTATAGCTATAGAAAGGTGTTATCTTAGAGAATAAGCTACCAATTCATCTATTGAGGAACTTAAACACATAAAAAATGACAATATTGATAATAATGTTTATATATAAGAAATGAAAATATTTTCAAAACACGAATGTTTCTTTTTTCACAAGAAGCAAACTTTTACTGTCCTTAATGCGATGAAAAAATATTGAGAAGACTTGGTTAACCAGTGGTGAACCCTTCCAGCGGTTTCTCCAATTTTTAATCTACCAGACCGCTTCTTTAGAGCTCTAATACTGTATTGGACGATTCTGCTTATATATGCTACACTGAAGGGAATGATGATGGAATCCTGATAAGCCAAGCCCTCACAATATTCTTTTCATTGCAGTAAGGAAAGTAGAAGTTTAAATTTTGTGAATAAAATAAACATTTGTGCTTTCAATGTTTTCATTTCTTATGTATAGACGGCTGGTTATTGTTTTATATTAATAATGTTTATATAGATTAAAAATTCTTCCTGGATTGATTTTAGACGATAAAAACATGGCGAAGGAAGACGAGTTTATTTTATTTATTTACTAGCCGAATGACCCGGGCAACGCCCGTGTTTTACCCGACTGTAGATGTTACAACGGTGATCCTTAGGTCGCTGGTTCAAATCCGGATTGAGGGAGTTTTTTTTTATTTTTATTTTTATTGGCTGCCGGCGAGCACGTGACCTCCCTGTGCGCGCGCATCCGTGACAGAGGCGGCCCATGACGGTCGTGACTATATATATAATTTATTATTATTATTTTTTTTTTAGATTTCGGGCAAAAGCCCTTCAACAGGCGCGATAAAAAACGACACTATGAACGATACCGATGGCTGTAGTGAATATATACATACACCTATTAATTTACATAAATATAGAGAAAAGCATGCAAATGAGCAATTTACCTATTGGTAAAAATAAAAATCATAGAGGATAATTCAAGAGATGCAAAACCATATAAAAGAAACTCGTCTTCCTTCGCCATGTTTTTATCGTCTAAAATAATGTTTATGTTAATGTTTAATCAAAATTTGTATTTCTCCTACGGGCACCATTCGCTTTGTGTGAACTCTACACGCCAATGTACTATAACAGGGGTCGGCAAACTGCGGCTCACGAGTCATAAGTGGTTCTTTGGATGTGAAACTGCGGCTCTTTATATAGTTCCATACGTAAATATTATTTATGTGAGCACTATTTATTGTTGGCAAGAAAAAAATTTGTGGCTCTTTAAAAACTTTGATATTTTGTAAATCGCAATTTTTGACTCTTTCGACTCAAAAGTTTGCCGATCCCTGCGTGCGTACTAGATTATAATGATAATACAAATTATTTTAAAGTAAAACCTTTCAACACAAGTTGTCTATAATAACTTAATGATAGAAGCACTGATTGTCTCTTCAGTTCCGTTAGTCTTTTTTGTCTAATTTATTATAAATTTAGAACTAGTTGAGCTAATGACTTCCGCCATCTATCGGAATAAATAGCAATTAATCGTTGATGTAATTCCTTTTTGTTAAGAACTATTTACAAACTACAAATATTTCTCATAATGGATTTCTCTTTAACATGCTAACTTTCAAGTGATAACCGCTCTTCAACGGACACAATTGGTGCATCAACTGTTTCTTACAAGAAGAGATTATAACTTGAAAGTTACTGTGCTGAGAACATGTACGAGAACATCTACGTATGTTTTCCCACGTGACGCAGCGGAGCGTGGCCTTGGCTGCACGGGTGGGTCAGTTGTTGTTTTGAACTGTATGGATGGACATTAAAACATGGTGGCAGCGATAACTGGATAAAATACGAACCCGTATATTGCAAAATATCGATTTTTGCGTACCTTGGAAGATAATTCAACATGGCTCAGATTCAACCTCCAGAAACTTTCGACTTCTCGACTCCCAACGAATGGCCCAAATGGAGGAAGAGATTCGAACGATACCTCGTGGTCAGTGGAATGAAGAAGAAAGAGGAGGCGGACAAGATCGATTTGTTCATGTACTTGATGGGCGACCGCGCGGATGATATATTCAGGACATTCAAGTTCGAAAAGGAGGAAGAGGCAACGAAAATTGATTCCGTCCTCAAGGCGTTCGACAGCCACTTCTGTGTCAGAAAGAATATTATCTACGAACGTGCGAAATTTAATTCAAGAATCCAAGAGGATCGGGAGCCAGTGGACGAATTCATCACTTCATTGTACAAATTGGCTGATAGTTGCGAATTTGAGGGTCTTCATGAGCAGTTGATCCGTGACCGAATAGTGGTTGGAGTGAGGGACAAAGCTTTATCTGAAAGAATGCAGTTGGACAGCGAACTGACTTTGGAAAAGGCGGTGAAAATGGTTCGACAGCAGGAAGCCGTTCGACAGCAGCAAGTCGACCTGCAGCGTCCCTCAACAAGCCAAAAGGTCAATCAGGTGAAGTTCAACTCGAAGAAACAATCACCGAAACAACAACAGCAGCCTTCGAGGAAGAAGGAGAAGTCAGCCAAAACAAGATCACGATGTCCAAAATGCGGAGGTTTCACCCACAGGGAAGGACAGGCTTGCCGTGCTGAAGGACAAAGATGTAACCTATGTTCAAAAATTGGCCATTTTGCAAATTGCTGCCCAGATAAGCAGGCCAAGACTGCGGAAATCAAAGCTGTTTCTGAACTTGATGAAGAAATTGGTTTTCTCCTGGAGGTCTCAGCTGTGGAGGATTCATCTAATCTCGATGATGATGAAGACGAGTGCAGGAGGCGATGGACAGCAGAAATCCAAGTGAACGGGAAAAAGGTGAAGTTCAAGCTCGACTCCCAGGCGGATGTTACATGTGTTCCTCTGTGTCTCTTCAAGAAGATAATGGGACAGCAACGACTAGTGAAAAGTGATATCAACCTTAGAGCTGCTGAATTTTCCGAACTTCAGACTGTGGGTATGTTTATATCAACGCTGCGAAATGGCAATTATGAAATCAAGGAGAAGATTTATGTCATTCGTCGTTTGAGTGAACCTCTTCTGAGTCGCCGGGCATGTGAGCTCTTGAACCTGGCGAGGCGGATTGAAGTGGTTGCGACGAGAATTAACCCAATCAAGGAATTCCCTGAAGTATTTGAAGGACTGGGACAGATCGGAAACCCTTACGAAATCAAATTGAAACCTGGAGCAAAACCATATGCTGTGCATACTCCTCGACGGGTACCAATACCTTTGATGGAAAAGCTCAAGACAAGATTGGAAGAGCTCGAGAGGGCGGGAATCATAGCACAAGTTAACGTTGCGACTGAATGGTGTGCACCGACTGTGATTGCTGGTAAACCGAATGGCGACATACGACTCTGTGTGGATCTCTCAAGGCTGAACGAACATGTACAGCGCGAAGTGCATCCCATGCCAGTGGTGGAGCACATGCTGGGGCAACTGGGGGAAGCAAGATTCTTTTCGAAACTGGACGCGAACAGTGGCTTTCACCAGATTCCGTTGAGCCCGGACTGCCAGCATTTAACGACCTTCATCACTCCTTTTGGGAGATATAAATACTGCAGAATGCCATTTGGAATCTCACTCGCCCCAGAGTATTTTCAGAGAGTTATGTCAATAATCTTGCAAGGCATGGACGGTGTAATGTGTTACCTGGACGATATCCTGATATTTGCCTCCGACTCCAAGACTCACGATCGAATTCTTCGTTTAGTGCTCCGAAAACTGAAAGAGGCGAAAGTTACACTAAACAAGGCCAAGTGTGTCTTCGGCGTGCCAAGAATTAATTTTCTTGGGCACATACTGGATGAAGACGGTATTCGACCAGATCCAGCGAAAATCGAAGCAGTGGCGAGGATGCCTGCTCCGACAGATGTTCATGGCGTAAGAAGATTTCTTGGCATGGTGAACCATCTGGGACGCTTTGTGGAAAATTTATCTGAAATTGTGGCTCCACTGAACCAGTTGTTGGTGAAAGGTCAAGACTTCGTTTGGGATTGCAGCCAGGAGCGAGCATTCCGAAAGTTGAAAGAATTGCTCACGACTCAACCCATCTTGGCAGCATACGACGTCAGGAAACCAACTATGGTGTCATCCGACGCATCTTCATACGGCTTGGGAGCGGTACTGAAGCAAGAAGGTAAGAATGGAATCTGGCGACCTGTTGCTTATTCTTCTAGAACTATGACACCTACCGAAAAACGATATGCTCAGATCGAGAAAGAGGCTCTCGCAATTACATGGGCTTGCGAACGTTTTCAAGATTTCCTGCTTGGAAAGCGTTTCCGAATTGAGACCGACCATAAGCCTCTCATTCCTCTATTTTCGACGAAAGAATTGAGTTCGCTGACCCCAAGACTGCAACGTTTCCGAATGCGTATGATGAGGTTTGGATTCGAAATAGTGCATATCCCTGGAAAGGAGCTGCTCGACGCCGATGCATTATCCAGACAACCACTTCTTACAACCGAGGGAGGTGAAGACGAACGGCCAACCTCAGCGCATATAAATGCAGTTCTCTCGAGTATAACCGACAAAGACGAGATGTTGACGAAGATTTTTGAAGCTCAACAAGAAGATACGACCCTGAAAGCAGTAGTCAACTACCTTGAGCAAGGCTGGCCAGATAAGAAGAAGATGTCACAGGCTCTGCTCTCTTATTGGCATGTCAAGGATGAACTCGGCGTTCAAAATGGACTACTGATGCGTAGCTGTCGTCTTGTTATTCCAGCAAGTATGAAACTGGAGATCCTGGATAAGTTGCACGCTGGGCACTTCGGGATTACAAAAACAAGACTTCGCGCACGTGAGACGGTATGGTGGCCTGGAATTTCGGAAGAGATCGCGGAAACAGTCAGAAAGTGCAGTGTCTGTATCCAGGAAGCCGTCTCAAAACATGAACCTTTGATACCAACCAACTTTCCAACACGACCGTGGCAAAAGATTGGAATGGATTTGTTCAAATTCGAGAATAAGTGGTATCTAGTCGTCATTGACTATTATTCTCGATTTCCTGAAGTGGTTCAGCTGGATCGGCTCACAGCCAATGTGGTGGTGCGTGGTTGCAAATCCATATTTTCCCGACATGGAGTACCAGAAACTGTTGTAAGCGATAATGGGACGCAATTTGGAGCTGCTCGTGAGTTTGCAAATTTCGCAAGGCAGTACGGATTCACACATGTCACTTCAAGTCCTCGATTCCCGCAGAGCAATGGGATGGCAGAAGCAGGTGTGAAAATTGCTAAGTTGATCCTCAAGAAAAATCAAGACCCATCGCTTGGACTCCTGGAGTATCGATCGACCCCTTTGGAGAACGGTTACAGCCCTGCTGAGCTTCTCATGGGACGTAAACTCCGAACGACCTTGCCAATTGCACCAGAGAATCTTAATCCAAAGTCGGTGGACTCTCAGACCCTGAAAAGAAAGGAGGGGAGAAGGAGAAAGGATATGAAATCCAGATATGATCGACGCTGCGGAGCTACGGACATGGAGGAGCTATCCGAAGGTGACACGGTTTGGATTACAGATATGCGAACCTGGGGGATTGTAAAGAAGAAAGCATCGACACCAAGGTCGTATATGGTTGATACTCCAGTTGGGACTTTACGTCGAAACAGGTTCCATCTACGAAAAGGATATGCGGTGCAATATCCAGCTGACCCATCGACGCCGACCTTTTCGGGAGAGGAACTGGTTGAAAATGAAAAGACCCCAGTTGTGGATTGTCCCTCTAACGACTCAGAAGACGGCCAGATAAGAACCCGGAGTGGACGAATTGTTAAACCTGTGGATCGCCTTCATTATTAATTATATTATGCATTTAAAGTTTGTAATGTATATATATATTTCAAATCTTAAAAAGGGGGATGTGCTGAGAACATGTACGAGAACATCTACGTATGTTTTCCCACGTGACGCAGCGGAGCGTGGCCTTGGCTGCACGGGTGGGTCAGTTGTTGTTTTGAACTGTATGGATGGACATTAAAACAGTTACTACATCTTCTATATATATAAAAATGAATGTATGTGTGTGTGTGTGTGTGTCTGTCTGTCCTTTATGCCTGACCAAACCACTCATTGGAACGGCATGAAACTTTGGGAAGTTATTTAGTATAGTACTGGGAAGGTTTCTAGCAAATAAAATTTTTGAAATAACTTTTCGCTTTAAAATAATCAAGATAAATATTCTAATTTATCTGTTATAATTCAACAATCTGCTCTAAATATTATCATGATGATACGATGATTAGGTAATGTAGAAAATTAGGAAAGACAAAATTCAGGATGACACGGCAATTTATTTGAGACAAGAATAATGATACAATTCCAAGGCAAGATACTATTCCTCTAACTTCCAATTACCGAGGGAACCAATTAATATTGATTTTATTCAACTTATAGAGTATTTTTCAAGGGACCGGGAAAAAATGTTCACTTTATCGAGAGATTCGTTAGACAAACCTTTACTCGGGTAAAACCCGGGCGAAGCCGGGTACTTCCGCTAGTTTTAAAATATAAAAGCGAAACTCATTTTGAGAACTATTGGTAGTTTTTAAACGCTTTTTTATAATTTATTTTTAAATTAAGAATTATATATAAAATTCATCATAAGAAATATTTTTTAATCTTATTTGTATAAAGTTTCACTTAATACAATGAATTAATAGAGCATAAATTCTGTAAAACGACATTCGAAAATCATCCCGCATGTGTTTCTTTTGAACGAAAAATCAAAATTCATTTGAAGGAGAAATAACAATTATTTCTAACCTTAGGGATGAATTATGAAAGGATGAATTGTGAAGAGTAATGATAAACGGAAAAATAAAAGTGTCCAGAGATTTTTTTTCCCCGTCCCTGGACACTTTTATTTTTCCATTTATCATTACTTTTCACAATTCATCCTTTCATAATTCATCCCTAAGGTTAGAAATAATTGTTATTTCTCCTTCAAATGAATTTTGATTTTTCGTTCAAAAGAAACACATGCGGGATAATTTTTGAATGTCGTTTTACAATCACGGGCCGCATTATATTATATTGTATTATAAATTCTGTAATTCATCTTTTTATAAGAATATAGAAGAATAAAAAACTAGAACCTTTTCTTATTACCACAGTTAACCTCTGGAAACATTTTTCCTTAGAAAGATTGCTAATCTCTAAGATACTTTATTTCGGTGAAGAGATTTGAGATTTATCTATCTTATATTTTCCCTTCTCTCAAGATGAAAACTATATCTTTCAAATATAGAATAAACGATGTTCTTTGCAAGTTATTTTCTGACTTCTAAAAAGTTCGTCTCTTGCTACTTTAATAGTACAGTTTGTGTCTGTGTTGATGTGTGATGTGTCTTAAACTAGAATAAAAATGGTTCTTATCTACAATTTCTATATAGTTAGTGATAGAATGTTAGAAGTGACTTGATCTTACCCATAGCTTTATCTGCAGCTGGAGAGGAAGAATCTTTAGGAGTAGTTGAACCATCAGAAGCTGGTTTGTTATTGGCCGGTTGTCCCATAATATCTGTTGAACCTGTGGACGTGTTTTTTCCAAGATCTCCCATGTCTTGAGTTGTATGCCTCCCAGAACCATAAATATTCGGTTCAGTTGAAGTCTTCTCGACTTTATCTACATTGGATACGCCGATTGGTTGTTTTATGCTGATACCTTCAGATGTAGTTTGTTTTCCAATACATGTTGTTGCATTCGCTTCGCCTTTAGGGCTCGGAGTTCCAGTACTTGGAAGTGTACTAGTGTTATTCTTCCCAGCTCCTGGTTTCTTCCCAATATTTTCCCAATCATCTAACGGCGTTTCTGTCGTAGCCTCAGTTGATCCATAAATTCCAGTTTTGACTGTAGTTGTACCGGCTTTGCCTTCGGGAAGTGAATTGTCAATATTTGGAGTAATTCTCCCAGCTCCTGGTTTCTTCCCAATATTTTCCCAATCATCTAACGGCGTTTCTGTCGTAGCCTTAGTAGATCCATAAATTCCAGTTTTGACTGTAGTTGTACCGGCTTTGCCTTCGGGAAGTGGATTGTCAATATTTGGAGTAATTTTCCCAACTCCTGGTTTCTTCCCAATATTTTCCCAATCATCTAACGGCGTTTCTGTCGTAGCCTTAGTAGATCCATAAATTCCAGTTTTGACTGTAGTTGTACCGGCTTTGCCTTCGGGAAGTGGATTGTCAATATTTGGAGTAATTTTCCCAGCTCCTGGTTTCTTCCCAATATTTTCCCAATCATCTAACGGCGTTTCTGTCGTAGCCTTAGTAGATCCAGAAATTCCAGTTTTGACTGTAGTTGTACCGGCTTGGCCTTCGGGAAGTGGATTGTCAATATTTGGAGTAATTTTCCCAGCTCCTGGTTTCTTCCCAATATTTTCCCAATCATCTAACGGCGTTTCTGTCGTAGCCTCAGTTGATCCATAAATTCCAGTTTTGACTGTAGTTGTACCGGCTTGGCCTTCGGGAAGTGAATTGTCAATATTTGGAGTAATTCTCCCAGCTCCTGGTTTCTTCCCAAAAATTTCCCAATCATTTAACAGCGTTTCTGTCGTAGCCTCAGTTGATCCATAAATTCCAGTTTTGACTGTAGTTGTACCGGCTTTGCCTTCGGGAAGTGGATTGTCAATATTTGGAGTAATTTTCCCAGCTCCTGGTTTCTTCCCAAAAATTTCCCAATCATTTAACAGCGTTTCTGTCGTAGCCTCAGTTGATCCATAAATTCCAGTTTTGACTGTAGTTGTACCGGCTTTGCCTTCGGGAAGTGGATTGTCAATATTTGGAGTAATTTTCCCAGCTCCTGGTTTCTTCCCAAAAATTTCCCAATCATTTAACAGCGTTTCTGTCGTAGCCTCAGTTGATCCATAAATTCCAGTTTTGACTGTAGTTGTACCGGCTTTGCCTTCGGGAAGTGGATTGTCAATATTTGGAGTAATTTTCCCAACTCCTGGTTTCTTCCCAATATTTTCCCAATCATCTAACGGCGTTTCTGTCGTAGCCTCAGTAGATCCATAAACTCCAGTTTTGACTGTAGTTGTACCGGCTTGGCCTTCGGGAAGTGGATTGTCAATATTTGGAGTAATTCTCCCAGCTCCTGGTTTCTTCCCAATATTTTCCCAATCATCTAACGGCGTTTCTGTCGTAGCCTCAGTAGATCCATAAACTCCAGTTTTGACTGTAGTTGTACCGGCTTGGCCTTCGGGAAGTGGATTGTCAATATTTGGAGTAATTCTCCCAGCTACTGGTTTCTTCCCAATATTTCCCCAATCATCTAACGGCGTTTCAGTCGTAGCCTCAGTAGATCCAGAAATTCCAGTTTTGACTGTAGTTGTACTGGCTTGGCCTTCGGGAAGTGGATTGTCAATATTTGGAGTAATTCTCCCAGCTCCTGGTTTCTTCCCAATATTTTCCCAATCATCTAACGGCGTTTCTGTCGTAGCCTCAGTAGATCCAGAAATTCCAGTTTTGACTGTAGTTGTACTGGCTTGGCCTTCGGGAAGTGGATTGTCAATATTTGGAGTAATTCTCCCAGCTACTGGTTTCTTCCCAATATTTCCCCAATCATCTAACGGCGTTTCAGTCGTAGCCTCAGTAGATCCATAAATTCCAGTTTTGACTGTAGTTGTACTGGCTTGGCCTTCGGGAAGTGGATTGTCAATATTTGGAGTAATTCTCCCAGCTCCTGGTTTCTTCCCAATATTTTCCCAATCATCTAACGGCGTTTCAGTCGTAGCCTCAGTAGATCCAGAAATTCCAGTTTTGACTGTAGTTGTACTGGCTTGGCCTTCGGGAAGTGTTTTGTTATTATCTGGAGTAAAATTCCAAACGCTTAGTTTCTTGCCAATGCTTTTCCAATCGTCTAATGGCTTTTCTGTCGAAGCCTCTTTTCCTTGAATAACATTTACTCCAATATAGGTAGAATTATCATTCGAAGTGAGAACTCCATTTGAAGATTCTGGGTTATCCTTCTTAATTGAAGTTGTTCTAACGGAATCTTTGGTTGCAGAGGCTATTGAAGGAGTAGTTGTGCGCATCTCCATCTTATCGGGAGATACTGTCAGATCGCTGGACTTGTCTGGAGAATTTTGGTTACCCTGAGGACTTGTGTTCTGTGACAAGGGAGTTGGTTGACTGTTGTGGACGGCTGCTGTTGCTAGCAGGACGGTGAAGAACACCAGCAATTTCCATAGCCGCGACATACCTGCTCCAATACATCCATACGTTAGATCCATGCTCTACTCTATTTACATACACAGTCGACTCTCTATTCAAGACCTACCATGATGATGATGGGGATCGGTGGAAGGATGGTCTAAACCGTTGGTTTTCGACCGCTACGACCCTAGTGTCCAATCCCGCATTGGGCACTTTTTTCTAATTAAAAAAAAATTCTCCAATGGCCCCCGATTCTTACAAAAGTTCAACCCCACCAACGAGTGTAACTAACTAAACGGGGCACTGGCATATTTGTAAGTGCAAAGTCAAACTGCTTTTCACATTGGTAGACATGTGGTACACTTAGAGTAAAAGCAATCGCCTACTTCTACCCATCATGATCATCAAGGCGTGTACCACGTGTACTAGGGATAAGCAAAAATAAAAGACCTACCATTATGATGATGGGGGTCGGTGGAAGGATGGTCTAAACCGTTGGTTTTCGACCGCTACGACCCTAGTGTCCAATCCCGCATTGGGCACTTTTTTCTAATTAAAAAAAAAAATTGCTCCAATGGCCCCCGATTCTTACAAAAGTCCAACCCCACCAGCGAGTGCAAGTAACCAAACAGGACTCTGGCATTAAAGTACGAATGTTTCTTTTATACATAAACAAACTATTAATGGGAGGGTTCACCAGTGATGAGCCAGGCCATCCCTTTAATTTTTCCATTGCAGTAAGGGCAGTAGAAATTGTTTTATTTTAAAAAGAATATTACGCGTCTAAAATAGTTTTGTAATTTGAAAACTTATACTGTACTTACTGAGATGAAAAATATATTGGGAGGGCTTGGCTCACATCAGTGGAGAGCTCTCCAATACAGAATCGACCAATACAGTATTAGAGTTCTAAGAGAAGCGGTCTGATAGATTGCATAGATTGCAAAGTCGAACTGTTTTTCGCATGTGTAGACATGTGGTGCACTTAGAGTAAAAGCAATCGCCTACTTCTAACCACCATGATTATCATGGCGTGTGCACCTATCCCAGATTTACACGGTAGATACGTTCCTGAGAAAAACGTGTAAATCGGGGGATAGGTGTACACAGAAATAAAAATAAAATGCATTGACAGGTTAAAATATGTAGTTAGCACATAAGCTCGGGATTCCTCGTGAGATGTGTACACAACGCATGTGTTCAATCACAGTAGAATTTAGTATAGTGCGATAAAAGCAACAAAAAAAAAACTTATTTGGAAAACCTGGAAAAGCGTAAACGTGTAAAACAAGTACCGTGTAAATTGGGGGATAGGTGTACCACGTGTGTTAGGAATAAGCAAAAATAAAAGATCTACCTGATTTTAGAATGTCGGATTTCGAGTTTAATAAACATTTTCTTTAATATATCTACATCAACCAATGGCTTATTTCACTCTCCCGTTGTTTCAGTGACTCGCTGTCATTCTCTTTAGGAGAATGATTATATTCTAGTTCTACTACAACAACAACAACAACAAAAAGCCTTTATTTAGGGTCACTGACCCTATACAGGATTCACCAGAGGTATGCATAAGAACAAAGCAGTGAGACAAAGGAAACAACGATATAGACAAAAAAAAAAAAAAGAAAAAAACAATAAAGAGAAAGAGGGAAGCAAGAAAAACAACACAAAAAGAGTAGCAGTAAGAAAGTGAGGAGTGAGTGCCACTTGGCCTTCTTCTGAGATATGGACTTGTGGAAACCATAAAACGCCGTAGCAATATACTCATTCTGGGTCATATTGTCAATTATTGATGGAAGTGAAGCACAGAGTTGCTCAATTTTGAGCATAAGTGTCATAGTTCTACTTTACATTTCTCCAAACCATCTTCCAACCAACAAATGATCTTCAAAACTTTTTCTTTAAATGATAAACAAGAGGATATAAGAGATCTATTGGAAACGTATTCAGAGCCAGATAGAACTAAAGAACTATATTTTGATATTCAAATTCCTTTTAAAATATTATTTAAAAATATTTCTTTATTATCTTTAAACACAAGGTAATAAGACCAAATACAAATAAATAAATAGTGTGTTACGTTTCGGTAACAGCGTTGTTACTATCTTCAGACAAAAGTACTGAATGAGAAATTTTACCACAGCATGTGGTATTACCACTGAATTCTCATTCAGTACTTTTGTCTGAAGATGGTAACAACGCTGTTACCGAAACACCACACACTATTTATTTATTGGGATTTGGTCTTATTACCTTGTGTTTATATTATATAATCCAAATTGTGCCTTATCAATTTTATTATCCTTAGTACAAGTGGTACAGGCCATGATAATCATGGTAGGTAGTTAGCAACTCTTTTGACTGTAAGTACACCACATGTCTACACATGTGAAAAGCAGTTCGACTTTTGTACTTACAAATGTCCCAAAATTTGGTTAATATTTCACTAGCTGGTGGGGTTAGAATTTTGCAAGAATCGGGGGCCATTGGAGCATTTTTTTTTTTTTTGTAATTAGAAAAAAGTGCCTAATGTGGGTTTCAATCCCGGGTTGTAGCGGCCAAATACCAACGGTTTAGACCATCCTTCCACCGACCCCCTTTCTTTAAGACTAAAATGTTTATATTCAAATTGTATATATTTGTGTAAGCATATGAAAAAATGACTATTACTTTCAATTTGTGTTCGTTATCACATACAATATTAGAACCAATAATACACCATATATAAGAAATGAAAGCATAAATGTTTCTTTTATACATAAACAAACTTCTAATGTCCTTACTGCGATGAAAAATATATTGAAAAGGCTTGGCTCATCAGTGGAGAACCCTTCTAGAGGTTTCACTAATTTAATCTACCAGACCGCTTCTTTTAGAGCTCTGATACTGTATTGAACGATTCTGTATTGGAGTGTTCACCACTGAATTGAGCCAAGCCCTCCCAATATATTTTTCTTCGCAGTAATTATATTGAAGTTTGTTTTATGTATAAAAGAAACATTCATGCTTCAATGTTTTCATCTCTTATACATTAGAACCTCCTTTTAAAGGACACCTAATTCCAAAGCCTAAGTGTCCATTAGAGAGAGGTGTTCTCTTACTGGAAAGTTGCTAAATTGTAAAAAAGGTAATTTTGCAAATGAAAACTGTCCTTTATGGAGAGGTGTCTGCTAAAGGGAGGTTCTACTGTATATAGAATGCGCGTTATTGCCTTAAAATTAATATAATCACACAATATGGCTATATCAGAGACAGGCAGAAGGCTGTGAAATTTGGGAAAGACTGAATGCCAACCTTCAAATCAGCGAAACTGCTTTGATAAGGGGATTATATTTATGTCAACACACATTACGCGATATCCCAGCTAGGGATAATTGGGTCGATTTACATTTTTTTAAAAACAAAAACAGTTATAAACATATTATACAAGAAAAGGTAATAAAAAATAAAAAAGAGAAACAATATAATATATTAGGAACCTGAACCTTTCAGGTTTGAAAGAAAATCATAAATATATATACAAAAAAAGTTAAATCTATGATAATTCTTTCTGCTATTTACAAATTGATATAGATCTACAACATTATTTATTGTCTGTTGTCTAGCGGCAAAGAAGACTGGGCATTCCAGCAGTAGGTGTCTCGAATCCTGGAATTTATAAGGAGATTATGATGAGATTGTTAAAATATCGGATATACGAGAAAATCTTCCGTAGTGTGTTAAGATATTAGAGCATAGCATGATTAATATATTGTAACAAAGTATTTATTATATTAGCAGAGTATTATCTTTTATATTTATAGTTTGCTATACTATGTACACTTCCTTCTTTTACTTATCTTTTGTTTTATCACTGATAGTTTGTTCTTGTCTAAAATAAATTGTTGTCTCATCCCGAAGTTGGTCTTCCCTAATTTTCCACGTGGCAATATCATTATTACTATCATCATTTTGTGTTTTTCATTAATTTTTTTTCACTTATTTTTTTTTTCTCTAGAGAGTGATAATAAGATAAAATTTTAATAAATAATATTTACTAAAGCATTTTTTATTGGACAAACATTCACTCAGAAAGAACAATATACATATTGCTGGTAAAATCGATTAAAATAAACTCTTCGAGTTAAAATAGAAAAATAAAACGGAGATTGAAGAGGAGTTTCTTGTGTGAATTTTATTAGTAAGCTTTCAGACGTCCCTCTACAGGATTTTTCGATCTGTAGAAGGACGTCCGAAAGCATGCTAATAAAATTCGCACAAGATAGTCCTCTTCCATCTCCGTTTTATTTTTCTATATTTCTACATACAAAATTAGGAAAGATAAACTTCAGGATGACACAGCAATTTATTCAAAGCAAGAACAAACTATGAATGATAAACAAAAGATAAGCAATGAGGGAAGTTTACACTAAGTAGCAAAATATAAACATAAAAAATGATGCTCTGTTAATAAAATAATAAATACTTTACTACAATATTTTAATCACAGATAGATCATGGTTCAATTATTTAAGACCCAATTAAAAAAACATTCCAAAGAATTGCACTATCATCGGGAGTAAGGAAGTAGGTAAAAATGGCGTAATAGCAAATTTGATAAGCGCTTTATTCTATATATACGTACAATAGATTATACACTCATAAGCAAAACTTTGAATATAACAGACGATTCCTTAGATTGATCAAAATTTGATACTTAAAGAAGATTTGAAGTATCAAAAGATCAGTTGGACGTTTATGAGAAAAATCATTAATTAATTAAACGAATTTGTGAATATCTAAGAGGAATAATGAGAATATCTAAAGGTGAAAATAAAATTGTATTTTGAAACTAAATGCCTAAATAAATGGTACAATCTATACAGCATACAAAAACCGTTAGAAATTCTATACTTTGTACCTATTCTATATTTATTTTTAAATATACATATTTACAAAGTTTTCTCTCTTTATTTTACACTTAATGATGATACACAAAATGATGATAGTAATAATGATATTGCCACGTGGAAAATTAGGGAAGACCAACTTCGGGATGAGACAACAATTTATTTCAGGCAAGAACAAACTATGAATGATAAACAAAAGATAAGCAAAAGAGGGAAGTGTACAGAGTATAGTAAAATATAAACATAAAAAATAATACTCTGCTAAAATAATAAATACTTTGTTAAAATATATTAATCATCATGCTATGTTCTAATATCTTAACACACTACGGAAGATTTTCTCGTATAACCGATATTTTAACAACCTCATCAGAATCTCCTTATCAAAGCAGTTTCGCTAATTTGAAGGTTGGCATTCAGTCTTTCCTAAATTCCACAGCCTTCTGCCTGTTTCTGATATGGCCATATTATGTGATTATATTAATTTTGAAGCAATAACGTGCATTTTATATACAGTAAAACCTCCCTTTAGCAGACACCTCTCCAAAAAGGACGGTTTTCATTTGCAAAATTACCATTTTTACAATTAAGCAACTCTCCGGTAAGAGGACATCTCTCCCTAAAGGACACTTTGGCTTTGGAATTAGGTGTCCTTTACGGGGAGGTTCTATTGTATAAGAAATGAAAGCATTGAAGCATGAATGTTTCTATTATACATAAAACAAACTTAAATATACTGACTGCGATGAAAATATATTAGGAGGGCTTGACTCAAATTAGTGGTGAACACTCCAATACACTTAATTCTATATATACTTTATTCCTACTGTATATTCCTACTAATACTTTGATATTGAAAAGGTAATATATTGGATCAAAATATAATTTATTTACCAATATTTCAGTTGGCTGAACGCCAACCTTTTTCAAGGTATTATAACATTGGCGTTCAGTCAACTGATGATCCAATATATGCTTTTTAATCAAATACCTCATGTTGTATCATTAATTTTATTCCATTGTTATTGTTTATTCTTGATTATTTATTTTTAGAGAGAGAAGCCACGGACGCCAAGACTAAAGATCACCAACTAAGAGGAAGTCAACAAATAAACATAGTAACTTTAAAAGTTTATTTATTTATTATTTTCTTTTAATTTACCTTGATTATGGAAACCCGCCCGGTGTAGGATACAAAGAAGGAGGGAATCAAGGTGGATGAGTCTACAAAGTTAAGAAACTATATTTGCGGAAGAGCTTTACTCGATGTAATACTTTGAAATTATATATATGTACCTCTACAGACCTATAATCTTATGTCCATAGGTTCACTAAACACCCCTAAGCTGACTTCCATAGAAAATACAGGGTTTATCCCAAACCGATCCAATAGCATAGTAGAGCGGTTTAGAGATTAATTTGACAAAACCGCTGAGAGGGTTCACTACTGATGAGCCAAGCCCTCTCTTTCAATAACTTATATCATTGTAGTAAGGTCTGTAGAGATAATATTTGATGATATTGTAACAAAGTATTTATTAATTTTATTAACATAGTTGTTATTTTTATGTTTATATTTTGCTACTCTGTAAATTCCCCTCGTGGCTTATATTTTGTTTACCATTCATAGTTTGTTCTTGCCTGAAATAAATTGTTGTGTCATCCTGAAGTGTTTGTCTTCCCTAATTTTCCACGTGGCAATATTATTTAAAAAGAAACACATTACCAGAAAATTTATATTGTTAGACTTTATTTTATTATTTTTAATATTACTCTGTTTGTATTATATTTGACCAGGAGTGACTGGTCACGTGTGTGTAATTTATTGTATATATAGTGTGGTTGGAAAATAAAAAAAGAGTGTGAACAGTATTTTGGTCGTGCCTTTATTCTCTCTTTGGCAGAGGCGTTGAAATCACCATTGGGGTGTCGTCTTGAGTCGTTAAACTCTTATAAAATAAAAGTATTTCCAACGCACGAATGTTTCTTTTATACATAAAATGAACTTCTACTGTCCTTACTGCGATGAAAAAATATATTGGGAGGGCTTGGCTCATCAGTGGTGAACCCTCCCAGCGGTTTCGCCAATTTAATCCACCAGACCGCTTCTCAGAGCTCTAATACTGTATTGGATCATTCTGCTTTTATATGCTACACTGAAGGATGGAATCTTAGAAATGGGTTTCAAGTAAACTATGGACATAAGCTTATAGGACAGTAGAATTACATTCAAATATTTGCTTCGAGCAATGCTCTTCAGCAAACTATAAAGACAAGGCCAGTTAGGAATAAATTAACACAAAGCAATAACGCGCCATCTATACATATAAAATAAAAGAATTTCAAAAGCGCGAATGTTTCTTTTATACATAAAACGAACTTCCACTGTCCTTACTGCGATGAAAAAATATATTGGGAGGGCTTGGCTCATCAGTGGTGAACCCTCCCAGCGGTTTCGCCAATTTAATCCACCAGACCGCTTCAGTGTAGCATATAAAAGCAGAATGATCCAATACAGTATTAGAGCTTTGAGAAGCGGTCTGGTGGATTAAATTGGCGAAACCGCTGGGAGGGTTCACCACTGATGAGCCAAGCCCTCCCAATATATTTTTTCATCGCAGTAAGGACAGTAGAAGTTCGTTTTATGTATAAAAGAAACATTCGCGCTTTTGAAATCCTTTTATTTTATATGTATAGATGGCGCGTTATTGCTTTGTGTTAATTTAGTTAAACTCTTATACAGTCCTCTAGATAACGGCCTTCTTTCTGTTGGGGAAAAGATACCTTAACATATATGTTACAAATTTCAACGATAGATTATATTAGAAATTATAAAATTAATTTACTGTGTAACAATATAATTACATTTTAATATATTTGAGATTTTAAAATATATATCGATTCGCTTTTATAAGATTCATTTGTTTGTATGCTTTCACAATGCGAAAAAGTGAAATAAAAATATCAACAAAACATAGCAAAAATCTTGAAGACCAGATAATTTTAAACTAGAAACTTTAATAGAAGACATAAATAAGCTTGAAGGGTTGTAAAAAAAAACTAATTTTATACGATCAATAAAAAAAGTAATTTATTCCTAAATTGCAAACTTTTCAGGCAGGTTTTGTGATCTATGGAAGCTATATTAAAAATTTTACAATGGTATATATATATAATAATTACACAATTTTCTTCTCTAGTATTTAGAAATGAACGATATCGAGTTTTTTCGATGTTAACGCCTTTATTACACTTTCAATGTAAACACTTGCACTCTATTCTTATTTCGATATTTTGCACATACATTTTATATGCTGATTTATAGAAAATAGAATTATTTTGCGTTTTAATTTTCGTTCTTAATGTACTTCATAATAGATGAATGACTCTGCTTTTGTCGCCTATGTTCTACCTTAATTATTGTTTGACTACGTCATGGTTTTACACCAAACATCATTATTCAAAATAAACGTTAAAACCTGACGCCATCTATTGACCGTCGCCGCAACTAGCAGCCTCGGGTCGGTAACAAAGCCACAACACCAGCTTTGGCAAACTGAGAAGCGGCCACCTAGAGACCATGGTTTCGGGCTAATGGCCCTCGTCAGTCTAGGACGGACTTTATTCCATGAGATCCACACGGGATCTAATGGAATCTTCACAATCTACCAAAGAGGTGTTTTGCTGGCAAAGTGGCTGGGTCAAATCTATGGCTAGAATATAAATTGAAAATTTGCCGGGAGAGGCGCCCTATGCTTCTATGGATCAATTTCCTCCCGGAAAGATTTCCATCCATATGCTTATTATTGTTGTTAACCTTATTATTATACATTCATGGATGATCAGAATTGTTCAACAAGAAGTAAAACATAAGATTCAAGAGAGAATTTTATGAATTTGTTCATATATGCTGTTGTTGCTTATATATTCTTCAAGTCGTCTAAACGATCTCCATTAGGTTCCATTGTCTCAGCTTTTCTATTATAGTCCCGAGGTTTTCCCAGAGGTCTTTTTGGAGGATTTGTTCATATATAATTGAAATTAACAGAATCAATAATCATAGTTACAAGTACAAGTTGATCTTTTGCTGCACCTATCATATTCAAAGGGTATAGGACTGCCTATTGATGCAATATATATAGCAATCCGGTCAAACAGAGAGCTAATGATGTTGTCTTTTGGAAAAATGATTCACATTTCTTTGAGGGAACCTTCCAAATCTGGAACTGTACCTACTGCCAATTTAGCTGATTCCAAACAAACTCAAAGAGACCAAGTTCGAGGAACTGGCAGACAATGTTAGAATATGAACAACACACGTAGGACATCTAGATAAACTCTTGCACTCAGCGACCAGGCATTATCTTGCTTGAAAATCACCCAAGGAATGCCTTACAGAAAGAGAACAATATAGGATGTCATTTGTTAGTTATTAAGCCACGTAAGACAACAAGAGCTATCGTAGGTGATCGGTACCCCATACCGTAATGCCTAGAATTCGTAAAACGTGGCGTTCGACACTGAAAGTAGAATAGTACTTGGGGACTATCCATATCGTTTCTTTGCCTTTTGTCGCGCGCGTAGATCAGAGTGTCTATCTCCAAATATAGTGATCATCTAGGTCCAACATAAAAAGGTGGCATTCATCATTAAGCAGAACTAGCCGCTATCCCCATTGACGTTCTTAAGCCATCAGGATGGACACTATTGTAACGGAAAAATATTTCCGTGTTGGATGGTAGGACACGCAAAGAGCATCGAGATCGCCGATTCACCACTGTAAGAAGTTTTGATGTGGTTTTTTGAACACCCTGAAGCTCCAATTTCAGCTGATGGTGGATTGTGTCACTGTGAGATTACGTGCTGAGTCATCGTCATGTGTTACTTTTTTTTCATCGTCACTCTAGGGTTTCTTGAACGTTTTGATGTGGTTCTTTGAACCCCCTGAAGCTCCAATTTCAGCTGATGGTGGATTATTCCACTGTGAGATTACGTGATAACGCATCATCATGTGTTACCTTTTTCTCATCGTTCCTCTACTGTTTCTAGAACGTTTTGATGTGTTTCTTTGAACGCCCTGGAGCTCCAATTTCAGCTGATGGTGGATTTTTTTCACTCTGGGATTACGTGCTGACGCATCATCTTGCGCTCCATTCTACTTGTCATCCCTCTAGTATTTCCTGTGTGATTCTCCACCAAAATCTGCAGCGGTGGCAGAGGCGTCATATTCATTTTACATAGTAACATGCATATATATCTTTTTAAAATAAGGAAAGCATATCCTGACCCGGAGCACATGTGCTTTTTAGATGGCAGAACGCCATCTAGTGGAACAGAAATCAACTAAACATTGATTTAACCTGTTCCCTGATATTTGTCCAATCCATTTTCTTGATAAATCAAGAAAAATCACATGTTCTCCTGGTCAGGATATGCCTTCATTATTTTTAACACTCAACACCTGACCTATTTATTTTTTTATTGTTTTGCCTTTTGTATATGCATTTTGTATATGCCTTTTTAATTAAATATTAATTTATGGATTGCTCTATTTTCCAATATATATATAATTATAATTATATTTTAAAATAGTGCAGACTGTGCACTCTTGCATGTATATTGACAAGATGTCAATAAAATTATTTTAATTGTCAATTGTCTAGTGTTTCCTGAACAGGTCCATCGTATGTAGGGTCCATTTTGTCGACACTGCTTCCAACACAACCGAATAGTAATGTCAGAACGATGAACATGGCTATTTGACCATCCTGGTGTTATCTGATCGATCATTCTGACCTCTCAGAATTTCCATCAACTGAGAATAATGTCTTCCTTTTCTTTTACCTGATTTTATTGTTACCCCCAAACTCCAATACAGTATTAGAGCTCTAAGAAGCGGTCTGGTAGATTAAATTGGCGAAACCGCTGGGTGGGTTAACCATTGATATGAAATTATCAGGTTTTTTCCTTTATGGATAATCCAATATATATCTGAACATCTTTGAAAATATTTAGTTAAAACCTGTGGCGTCGCTAATGAGTGTTCATTGATGAGCATTCGTATCAAACTGGGATCATTTACATATTTTACTTATATGCTACATATTTCCATAGATTAGCATTTTTAGTATTCTACCTTATTTTTTGGGATGCACAAATTCCATTATCAAACAGTGTCGTGTTATTATTTGCAGAGATAAAGAGAGTGCATTCATATTCTTGTACATTCATCATTTTCCGATATCAAAGTTCAGGCCGATAACGTCCAACTTGCATATTCTAATTTGTAAGCCATGACAATGGTCTTTAGGGGCCTAACTCTATATCTTTTTATAAGACAATAACATGCCATCAATATATAAGATATAGAAGCATTGAAGCACGATGAAGCATATGATGAACAAAGCTTATGTCCATAGTTTGTCTGAATACCATTTCTAAGATTCTACCCTTCATTGGAGCATATATAAACAGAATAATCCAATACAGTATTAGAGCTCTAAGAAGCGGTCTGGTAGATTAAATTGGCGAAACCGCTGGGAAGGTTCACCACTGATGAGCCAAGCCCTCCCAAAATTTTTAATCGCAGTGAGGGTGGCATGCAATTCTAAGCGGAATCAGATAACAAATTGTTTATCGTAAAATCAACTTTTAATTACATTTATTTAATACAAATTATCAGAATGGGTTAAAATGTTTTATACTACATGTTGATGTTCTTTTTGTGTTTTGTTTAGTGGTCAAATATAATTTATAGATTATAAAATGTTAGATATATGTGTTTGATATCTTATATTATAAATTTAATATGATTTATATATTTAGAATGATATATAATTATTTTTATTATATTATTATGAGACAACAAATAATGTGATATAAATGTTAATTTAAATAATTTTAATAGAGTATATTTTCCATAAAAGCAATGGGCTCTTCTCCCGTCATAATAAACGTCAGAATCTGACGCCATCTATTGACCGTCGCCGCAAATTAGCAGCCTCAGGTCGGTGACAAAGCCACAACACCAGCTTTGGCAAACTGAGAAGCGTCCACCTAGAGACCATGGTTTCGGGCTAATGGCCCTCGTCAGTCTAGTGCAGACTTTATTCAGTTTGTCAAAGTTGGTGTTGTGGCTTTGTCACCGACCCGAGGCCGCTAGTTGCGGCGACGGTCAATAGATGGCGTCAGATTCTGACGTTTATTTTGACGGGAGAAGCGCCTATTGCTTTTATGGATTAATTTCCTCCCGGCAAATTTTCCATCAAAGTATATTTTATGAGAATTATATATTTATAAGATGAATATCTTAATTTAATATTTGAATTAAATAGTTATTAAAAAAATTAAAACTTAAAATGAAAATATGAAAAATTAATATTTGGGAACCGCTACAGTAGTAAGGACAGTAGAAGTTTGTTTCATAAGTAAAAGAAACATTCGGGTTTAATGTTTCCATTTATTCTATATCTATTTATATAGAATTTCATCTATTCATGATAAAATTGTGAAAAAAGTATTAAAATTACAAATATATTCTCACTAGCCGAATGACCCGGGCAACGCCCGTGTTTTACCCGACTGTAGATGTTACAACGGTGATCCTTAGGTCGCTGGTTCAAATCCGGCTCGAGGGAGCCGGCGAGCACGTGACCTCCCTGTGCGCGCGCATCCGTGACAGAGGCCGATGAGGAAAGACGGTCGTGAATATATATAGGGATAATGAGTATCTTTTTTTAACACAAAGCAATAACGCGCGCCATCTATACATATATAATGAAAGAATTTAAAAGCACGAATGTTTCTTTTATTCATAATACAAACTTCTACCATTTCTGGTACCAAAATCTATGGAAATTATAAGTTAACAGAGTCTAATCAGAACTGAAGGATTCTCACAAAATACCAAAAAAAAAAAAAAGGCCACCTAATAATAAAACCAATCTTCAAACACCGATAAAAGACATTTATAGTTTTCTTGAAAACCATTTCTTAGATTCCACCCTTCAGTGCTGCGTATATAAGCAGAATCGTCCAATACAGTATTAGAGCTCTGAGAAGCGGTCTGGTGGATTAAATTGGCGAAACTACTGGGAGGGTTCACCACTGATAAGCCAAGCCCTCCCAATATATATTATTTCATCGCAGTAAGGACAGTAGAAGTTTGTATTTGTATAAAATAAACATTCGTGCTTTTAAATTCTTTCATTTTATATGTATCTTTTTTATTTAAAAAGCTCTAGCTTTCAATCGTTAATTGATATCTTCAATTATATAAATATAATTATAGTAAGCCCGTTGAAGAGCGAATAACGCTTGAAAGGTAGCATTTTTTAAATGAAAAAGATACTCATTGTGAGAATATATTTGTAGTATTAATAATTTCATCTGTATGATCAATATTGTGTAGATAACGCATAGTAACACTTGTTTTTTTAAGAAAAATAACTAATCATGCAAATGAGATTTGCTAATGACTTGCATTATCTCTATTACCACTTAAATAATAATTTATAGACTTGAATCTATACAAAGGTATGCATACATTACACTCATGGACAAAATTTAAGGAAGTTGTACCTTTTAGCATGTACATATATCAGAATTCAGATAATAACTCTGAAAGATATTACAGTAACCTTTATTATAGACACACGAGATAACCTAGTGTGTAAACACTCATGGACAAAACTTAAGGAAGTTGTGCCTTTTAGCATGTATATCGGGATTCAGACAATAACTGAAAGATAATACAGTAATCTTTATTGTAGACACAAGAGAGATAACCAAGTGTGTATACACTCATAGACAAAACTTAAGGAAGTTGTACCTTTTAGTATGTATATAGGGATTCAAACAATAATTCTGAAATATATTACAGTGACATTTAATAAAGACACACGGGATAACCAAGTGTGTATACACTCATTGACAAAACTTAAGGAAGTTGTACTTTTTAGCATATATATCAGAATTCATAGAATAACTCTGAAATATATTACAGTGACCTTTATTGTACACACACGAGATAAACAAATGTGTATACACTCATGGACAAAACTTAAGGAAGTTGTACCTTTTAGCATGTATATCGGGATTCAGACAATAACTCTGAAAGATATTAGTGACCTTTATTGTGAATATATACGAGATAACCAAGTGTGAACAAAATTGCCTCTGTCTACTTAAAAAAAATATATATAGACGACCGGCGATATCAAATACTTTCTACTTCCTTAAGTTTTGTCCATGAGTGTATAATCTATTTCATATATATATAGAATAAACAACATTATGAACCAATATGACGCAATAATTCTTTCTATTTAACTGATACCTAACTTTTTCATTTATGGATTGTTTGTGAAAGAACATTGCTTGATGCAGATAATTGCATATGTTTTTAATGTCTTCAAAACTTAATTACATATATACATAAAACAAACTTTTAATATCCTTATAGCGATAGAAAATTTGGGATGGCCTGGCTCATCAGTGGTGAACCCTTCCAGTAGATTAAACTAGAGAAACCATTCTAATATACTAATAACCACGATACTAATTATCACAGATAACTTCATTAAATCAACTTCCATCATTGCTTAACATACTGTAAATAACTACCTTGCGATTTCTTCTATCTGCTTATGTTGTTGCTTATTTGTTTAATGTATATGTTTATTCAATGCTCTTTTTCTTTATTGTTTTTTTTTCTTTTTGATAATTCTGTTACCTATTCTACTACAATTTGAATTATTGTAAATAGTTTCACGCGCAATTATCCAGATCGGATATAGTGTGTCTTGTTAGCAACTGGTAATAAATAAAAATTCTAATATTATATTGGACTGTTTTTCCTATATATCCGGTACATTACAGAATTTCTTGATAGGATTATTTCAGGTAATTATGGAATTAAGTTCGAGTCTAAAAGCGATCTATTAAATATGTTTATAAAAAAGGGCGTACCTGGATCTGTAAAGAAAAAAAAAACATTTCTCTCAAAATATTTCGATAGATTTGCTTCCTCTTTATCAATTTATTGCACAGTAAACTTTATTTACAAATTTAAATATAACATTTTCTTGAAGATAGATGTTGCCTGGCCGGCTTTCATATTTCTGTAAATAAAATAGACACTTCGGCCAGTTAGAGTTTTATTTTATGAACGTTTCAATAAAAATCTTTTGTCTTCGCCAGAAGAAATAAATAAAAAAAGCATTTGGTGAGGTGTTATAAATTGTTCTTTTTATTCATTTCTCCTGACGAATATAAAAGAATTTTGTATGAAACGTTGAGAAAAATAAAATTTTAACTAACCGAAGTATTTAGCGAATTTATCAAATGAAAGAAGACAAGTTTCTTTAATTATTCGAAGACGCAAGCTTTCGGGCAAAAACCCTTCAACAGGCAAGATAAAGTATAAATACGACACTGAGAAACTTGTCTTCTTTCATTTGGTAAATTCGCTACATATTTTACTAAGAAGAATCTTCTATATCTAATTTTAACGGAAGTATCTATTACTTTTACAGAAATAAAGTTTACTGTACAATAAATTGATAAAGAGGGAGCAAAAAAAAAAAAAATAGGCAGGGAGCAAAATATTTTGAGAGAATTTTTTTTCTTTACAGATTCAGGTACACCCTTTTATATGAACTTATTTAATTTAAAACACATATATTGGATCAAAATATCATTTATTTCACCAATATTTCAGTTGGCTGAACGCCAACCTTTATCAAGGTGTTATAACATTTTAAAGTGTGTCATCAACAATATGTTATAACACCTTGATAAATGTTGGCGTTCAGCCAACTGAAATATTGGTAAAATAAATGATATTTTGATCCAATATATGTCTTTTAATTAAATATTTATTTATGGATTGCTCTATTCTCATAAACTTATTTATATTACGATGCACTAGCGCGCCATCTGTTATAAAAATTAGAAACTATTATAGACGCGTAAGATTTTTTTTTTGAAATTAAACAATTTCTACTGCCCTTACTGTAATGGAAAAATTAATGGTAGATTAAATTGGCGAAACCGCTGGGAGGATTCACCAATGATGAGCCACCAGGCCCTTCCATTAATTTTTCCATTGCAGTAAGGGCAGTAGAATTTTTTTAATTTAAAAAAGAATCTTACACGTCTAAACTAGTTTCTAATTTTCATAAACTTATTTAATAGATTGCCTTTTTTGACTCAAACTAATTTCCATAATTACCTGAAATAATCCTATCAAGAAATTCTCTAATGTACCGGGTATTTAAGCTTAACAATCCAATATATTATTAGAATGGTTTATATAGTTTAATCTACTGGAAGGGTTCACCAATGATGACCCAGGCCATCCCGATATTTGCTATCGCTGTAAGGATATTAGAAGTTTGTTTTATATATAAAAATATGTATCGTTTTACATTCATAGACAAAACTTGAGGAAGTTTTACCTTTTAGCATGTATATCGGGATTCAGACAATAACTCTGAAAGATACACTCATGGACAAAATTTGAGGAAGTTTTACCTTTTAGCATGTATATTGTGATTCAGACAATAACTCTGAAATATATTTGATAAACAGTAACCTTTATTGAAGACACACGAGATAACCAAGTGTGTATACATTCATGGACAAAACTTAAGTTTTACCTTTTAGCATGTATATCGGGATTCAAACAATAACTCTGAAAGATACACTCATGGACAAAACTTAAGTAAGTTTTACCTTTTAGCATGTATATTATGATTCAGACAAATAACTCTAAAATATATTTGATACACCGTAACCTTTATTGAAATCACACGAGATAACCAAGTGTGAACAGAATTGTATCTATCTCCTTAAAAAAAAAAAAAAACAGACGACCGGCGATATCAAAGATTTTCCACTTCCATAAGTTTTGTCTTTCTTTCTCTCTCCATGAGGGTGAATAGTATTCAATTATTTTAACATAAATAAACATTTAATGTGGTTATAAAGTATAATATGGCAATTTTATTATTTAGAGTTAATAAACAGTAATACTATTCGATTTTAAATTCGCTAGATACAGTAAAATTTCTCATTAGAGATAAGTTTTACAAACCACATTGAAACTTCTGGATTCCCCCCTAAAGTTGATCTCAAATTAAGTTAGTATTATATATATAATAGATCAAATCTTTTTTGGATATTACAGAGGTTATCTTTCAGAAAGTTTTAATGTATTTTAAAAGTATTTTAAATCATATTTTACTTTTTACTCACTCTCTGAATAGAAATTATACGCTCATAGACAAAACTTAAATAGATGGGAAGTCTTTGATGTCTTTAATAAGACAAAGCAATTTTGTTCACACTCAGTTATCTCGTGTTTTTTCAATAAAGATCACTGTGTATCAAATATCTTTCAGAGTTATTGTCTGAATCCCGATATACATGCTAAAAGGTTCAACTTTCTTTTGAAGGAGACAGAGACAATTTTGTTCACACTTGGTTATCTCGTGTGTCTTCAATTAAGATCACTGTCAATTAAATATCTTTCAGGGTTATTGTCTGAATCCTGATATACATGCTAAAAGGTACAAATTCCTTAAGTTTTGTCTATGAGTGCATCTTTCAAAGTTATTGTCTGAATCCCGATATACATGATAAAAGGTTCAACTTTCTTTTGAAGGAGACAGAGACAATTTTGTTCACACTTGGTTATCTCGTGTGTCTTCAATAAAGATCACTGTGTATTAAATATCTTTCAGAGTTATTATCTGGATCCCGATATACATGCTAAAAGGTATAACTTCCTTAAGTTTTGTCCATGAGTGTATCTTTCAGAGTTATTGTCTGAATCCCGATATACATGCTAAAAGATACAACTTCCTTAAGTTTTGTCCATGAGTGTATCTTTCAGAGTTATTGTCTGAATCCCGATATACATGCTAAAAGATACAACTTCCTTAAGTTTTGTCTCCATGAGTATATTTCTACCGCCATGATCAACATTTTTGAATTTATTGTTTTAATATTTAAAAAAATTAGTAAATATATAAATAAATATATAGATAGATAGAGAACTTACCTGAAAGACGCCACTTTAAAGAAAATAAAGAATAAAACGAACAATTTATAAAGTAATGCTAACTTCACAGTAAGTTCTTAAGCTGGTATGATTCTACTAAATTATTTGTCTATTCATTTAGCAAAGTAATTTCTTTTTACAAGATGACCTTTACAAAATTTTAGACAAAAATACATAAATATAACATAATTAATCTAAATATATTAATATTTAAGAGACGATATAATTTTTATTTATTTATAATCTTTAAAATATTATATCGGTAAATATAAAATTTACTTTTATATAAAATTATATTGTTTGTAATAATCGTCTGCAGGTATAAATGTCAGCTATATATAACGAACGAAGATATTAAAGACGCGAATGTTTCTTTTCACCAATAAATCAAACTTCTACTGTCCTTACTGCGATAAAAAAAATATTTAAATGTAATTCTACTGTCCTAAAAGCTTATGTCCATAGTTTGCTTAAATACCATTTCGACATTATCATCAAACATGTTCCGAACATGAACTCCCCAAATGGCAGGGATCTGTCTAGATTCAAGGAGGCTTCATGCTCCTGATCCGGACGTGCCCTCGGAGAGGGCTACGTCGATTGTATATATGTCTTTTCATTCCTACCATTAGTATTACCTTATAACTCCCTTTGAGTGTACAGATTGACGAGATGTCAATAAAGTTGTTTAATTGTCAATTGTCATTTCTAGGATTCCACCCTTCATTGTAGCATATATAAATAAAAAAATAAAAAAAACAAATAAAAAAGATGACCGTCGATATCAAAGACTTCCCATCTATTTAAGAGTTAACTATGAGAGCGTATAATTGCTATTTAGAATGAGTAAGAAGAGTAAAATATGGTTTAAAATACTTTTAAAATACATTAAAACTTTCCTGATTGGATTACCTTTGTGATATCAAAAATGATTTGAGGGGGTCGGTGGAAGGCTGGTTAAACCGTTTGGTTTTCGACCGCTACGACCCGGGTTCGATTCCCGCATTGGACACTTTTTTCTGTTAAAAAAAAAAGGCTCCAATGGCCCCCGATTCTTGCAAAAGTCCAACCCCACCAGCGAGTGCAAGTAACCAAACGGGGCTCTGGCACATTTATAAGTGCAAAGTCGAACTGCTTTTCACATGTGTAGATATGTGGTGCACTTACAGTAAAAGCAGTTGCTAACTACCCACCATGATTATCATGTCCTGTACCACGTGTACTAGAGATAAGCAAAAAAAAAAAGATTTGATCTACTGTATATGATTCAATACAGTATTGGATCTCTAAGAACCGTCTGGCAGATTAAATTGGCGAAACCGTTGGGAGGGTTCACCACTGATGAGCCAAGCCCTTCCAATATATTTTTTCATCGCAGTAAGGACAGTAGAAGTTTGATTTATTTGTGAAAAGAAACATTTGGGTCTTAGTATCTTCATTCGTTAAGCATAAATGTTTTCTGAAAAAAATATGTTTTAAAATATTTGTATTAGTTTATTTTTTGTTTTAAAATACCAAATGGTAACTTATCATACATTTATTCCGAATTTAGTGTAAGATAAAGACTTCTTTTGATATCTCAAATTGATGGATATTTATTCGTGATATCTTCAATATATTAAATATCGAAGAAAGATAGATATTCTTCATACAGATAATTGACTTTTATTTAAATATAATTTTATCAAATATATTATAACTAGACGAATGGCCCGGGCAACGCCCGGGTTTTACCCGAGTGCGTATATATTTTAAAAACGTTTTAATTCAAATACTATTCATTACAATTATAAATTGGCGCCATGGATGTCACTCTTGTGAAACGTCCCGTTCCAAACTGTGTGTTTTAAAAATGTTTTAATTAAAATACTATTCGTTACAACTATAAATTGGCGCCGTGGATGTCTCTCTTGTGAAACGTCCCGCCCCAAACTGTGTGTGTCTTGAAAATATAAAAATAAAAATGTGAATTTTCATAAAGATTTCATCATGTCGATTTTTTTTTTGCATTTCACCTACTAAATCGATAGAGATAATATTTATAAATTACTTTATATAATATTTATGAACGGAAAAATATGTCCAGGGTAGCCTAGTGGTCATGGCATCTGCCCGGTAAGCGGAAGGTCGTGGGTTCGATTCCCATCCCTTGACACTTTTTTTATTTTATCCATTCTGACCAAAATCTATCCGTGAACTTCACACAGTGAACTTCACACAGAGAACTTCACACAGACAGAATAAGGCAATTATATAAGTAGATAATATTGTAAGTATAAAATTAGGAAAGACAAACCTCAAATTATATATATCTAAAGAGACAAAGGTCGCCTCTCCCATCAAAATTTTTTTATTTTATCCATTCTGACCAAAATCTATCCGTGAACTTCACACAGTGAACTTCACACAGAGAACTTCACACAGACAGAATAAGGCAATTATATAAGTAGATAATATTGTAAGTATAAAATTAGGAAAGACAAACCTCAAATTATATATATCTAAAGAGACAAAGGTCGCCTCTCCCATCAAAATAGACGTCAAAACTAGACGCTATCTAGTTTGCGGCGACGGTCAATAGATGGCGTCTAGTTTTGACGTCTATTTTGACGGGAGAGGCGACCTTTGTCTCTTTAGATCAATATCCTCCCGTCAAAATTTCCATATATATAGTGAAAAGGCATATATTGGATTGAATAAAAGAATTAATAAAACACTATAAAGGAATGACAATACATCCAGATGGCACAAGAACCTATAGGACATGTAACAACTGTCCTGGTGTGGAACTTACACCTACTCGCATATTCTCATGTCCAGCAATGGCCGCAGCCTTGCAGAAAATTGACTTAGACCCAGAGCAGCAGCTTTACACACCCAAGTTAGTGCATATTGCTGATTCTGTGATGGAGATGCATGGAGACATCTGAGACTCTTCTTTGGACACGACAACAACAACCACAATAAAAGATTTATTTGCCAACATTTCGTTTGGCTGAACGCCAACCTTTATCGAGGCATTAAATTTTTGTATACACAAACTCAGCGCCGCATAGTGTTATAATATCACTTTCGAACAATATATATATTTAAAAAAAAAAGAAGGCATATCTTGACCAAGAACACATGTGATTTTTAGACGGCAGAGCGCCATCTGGTGGAACAGATATCAACTAAACGCTGATTTAACCTGTTCTCTGATATTTGGCCAACCCATTTTCTCGATAAATCAAGAAAAGTTATCCACTAACGCGTTTCGGGCTGTTGGCCTTCGTCAGCGTGGAGAAGGCTATACCACTGCGACCAAAAATGTTTTGGACCCTGAGGTTTCTAAAAAGCACATGTGCTTCTGGACAGGATATGCCTTCTTTATTTTTAATATCTCGACACTTGAAATTTTAATTATTTTCTATTATTTTTTCATAAATATATGAATATACAATGTACAATGTTGCACGTAAGAAGGTTTTACATCGAAACAACAAGCCCGATGTAACTTAAAAATGGCGTTCAATGGAAATTCCCCCTTGGCAGAGCTGACTGCTATAGGGCGCGTCCCCAGGTGGCGAATAGGGGAACGACCTTCAGATATGAAGGCCAGCTGCGAAACAAGCAGAATAACTCTGACAAATAAGCAGTCGCGGACCAACAGCAGCATTGTTAGAAGAGGAGTAGACCTCTTTAAAAATCCTGACTTCAACTGACCCAGTTGATGAACCTCAGCAAGGGTCCCACTCCAGGGATATGGAGGAGCTGCGTCTGTACTCATGTTAGAGTCAGCAGCAAAGGCTTCCATGTTAGGAACGGCCTCAAACTACAGGTAAAGTTAGACTTTCACCAAAGTGTGCCTGGATCATGGTGCCATGATCAACGAAAGCTGCAACCCTACACCCCATTCCATGAGATGAAAATTCCACCGTAAAAAGAAGAGAGCGGTACCCAGAAAGGACAAATAACAGGAGATTAACATTCTCCAAGCAACACAGGAAGGATGTGAACATGTGGCCAGTCCTTAATTGGACAACAAATTCCGCCTTCTCTGACCTCACCATCAGCATAAGCTGGATTACTTCTGAGCCCACAGCAGCGACTGTACAGAACAGTAGCAGTTATGTCGCCATGATGCCCGAATGACCAGTGTCCAAGAACTCCTCCATAGACCACTCTCATATTCCCGGGAACTGAGGTAACCATGTTCCTATGTGTGGTCATCCTTAATCTTCAGGCTAGTGCTCCTTTACAAGATTCTTCTCGACAAATTCTTCGACATTATCATCAAACATGTTCCGAACATGAACTCCCCAAAAGGCAGGGATCTGTCTAAATTCAAGGCGGCTTTAAGCTCCTGATCCGGACGTGCCCTCGGAGAGGGCTACGCCGATTGTAAATATCTCTCTTCATTCCTACCATTATTACTATCTTATAACTCCCTTTGAGTGTAAAGATTGACGAGATGTCAATAAAGTTGTTTAATTGTCATTGTCTAGTGCTTCTTCACTCTGGCCCATGACTACAAATTGAATGAGGAGCCTACTGCAACAATGTCGGCTCCACATTTTACAAAATATATATGAACCATTTTCGTGTATACTTGTGAAGGTATATGTTCATAAGTTCCGAAAGCTTAGAAGTTAAGAAAAAATAATTTAGAATTTGTGTGGTTTTACACACATAAACAAATCAGCTGTACTGATTACCCTCATGTATGAACGTTAAGCTAACTATCCAATAGAATCATATGATTAGGTAGTGATGGATGATTTAATGTATCTCAATTGTGAGGCAATGATATATATATATTAATAAACTCAATTCCTCTATCACGCATAATATTTACGATAAAATCCACACGTTCCCAGAAAGCTGTAGTATTAACATCTAATGCTGCAGAAGGAAGTTGGCTGCTGAATGGAAGGTGTACAATTCTGAGGCTTAAGAGATAAGTGAAGTCGCAGAAATGTGATTTGTTGTGACGAGTTGCGCAACCGTTGTGTCTCAATGAGAACGGGCGGATAAACAGAATCCCTGCCAACTACAACTCCCGTATTAATTATAGAGTGGGGCAGGAATAGCTCCTTGGGGACAGCTCCTGCTCTAGGTGGGAGGATGTCTTCTATCTCCTGCTGTGGTTGGGAGGATCTATTACAACTCCTACTGTGGTTGGGAGGATGTCTTCAGCTCCTGCTGTGGTTGGGAGGATGTCTTCAGCTCCTGCTGTGGTTAAGAGGATGCCTTCCAGCTCCTGCTGTGATTGAGAGGATGCCTTCCAGCTCCTTCTGTGGTTGAGAGGATGTCTCCCAGCTCCTTCTGTGGTTGAGAGGATGTCTTCCAGCTCCTTCTGTGGTTGAGAGGATGTCTCACAGCTCCTTCTGTGGTTGAGAGGATGTCTTCCAGCTCCTTCTGTGGTTGAGAGGATGTCTTCCAGCTCCTTCTGTGGTTGAGAGGATGTCTTCCAGCTCCTTCTGTGGTTAAGAGGAAGTCTTCCAGCTCCTGTGCTGTGGTTGAGAGGATGTCTCCCAGCTCCTTCTGTGGTTGAGAGGATGTCTTCCAGCTCCTTCTGTGGTTGAGAGGATGTCTGCCAGCTCCTTCTGTGGTTAAGAGGATGTCTTCCAGCTCCTTCTGTGGTTAAGAGGATGTCTTCCAGCTCCTGTGCTGTGGTTGAGAGGATGTCTCCCAGCTCCTTCTGTGGTTGAGAGGATGTCTCCCATCTCCTTCTATGGTTGAGAGGATGTCTTCCAGCTCCTTCTGTGGTTGAGAGGATGTCTTCCAGCTCCTGTGCTGTGGTTGAGAGGATCTCTTCCATCTCCTGCTGTGGTTGAGAGGATGCCTTCCAGCTCCTTCTGTGGTTGAGAGGATGTCTTCCAGCTCCTTCTGTGGTTGAGAGGATGCCTTCCAGCTCCTTCTGTGGTTGGGAGGATGTCTTCTAGCTCCTTCTGTGGTTGGGAGGATGTCTTCCAGCTCCTTCTGTGGTTGGGAGGATGTCTTCCGGCTCCTTCTGTGGTTGGAAGGATGTCTTCCAGCTCCTTCTGTGGTTGGAAGGATGTCTTCCAGCTCCTTCTGTGCTGTGGTTGGGAGGATGTCTTCCAGCTCCTTCTGTGGTTGGGAGGATGTCTTCCAGCTCCTTCTGTAGTTGAGAGGATGTCTTCTAGCTCCTTCTGTGGTTGGGAGGATGTCTTCCAGCTCCTTCTGTGGTTGGAAGGATGCCTTCCAGCTCCTTCTGTGGTTGAGAGGATGTCTTCCAGCTCCTTCTGTGGTTGGGAGGATGTCTTCCAACTCCTTCTGTAGTTGAGAGGATGTCTTCTAGCTCCTTCTGTGGTTGGGAGGATGTCTTCCAGCTCCTTCTGTGGTTGGGAGGATGACTTCCGGCTCCTTCTGTGGTTGGAAGGATGTCTTCCAGCTCATGCTGTGGTTGGGAGGAGGTCTTCCAGCTCCTCCTGTGGTTGAGAGGATGTCTTCCAGCTCCTATTTTGGCTCAGAGAATATTTTCCAGATCCTGCTGTGGTGTTATGAGGATGAATTCAAGCTCCTTCTCTGGAGAAGGATGTCTTTCAGATCTGTCTGTAATCCTTAAACATAAACGGAATTAAACCACAAGAGTTGAATCTAAGGAATAAAATGTTTACAAAATAAAGAAGGGAGAAAAAAGACCTCTATATAGGTTGGTTTTGAAGGTGTCATTGTGTGTACATAAAAATCGACTTATAGGAATAAATAGAAATAGCTTAAATATCATATATTCTATAATTAAAAAGGCATATATTGGATCAAAATATCATTTCTTTTACCAATATTTCAGTTGGCTGAACGTCAAACTTTATCAAGGTATTATAACATATTAATGTGTGTCATCCTTAATAGGTTTTAATACTCGTACCTTGATAAAGGTTGGCGTTCAGCCAACTGAAATATTGGTAAAATAAATGATATTTTGATCAAATATATGTATTTTTAATTAAAGATTTATTTATAGATTGCTCTATTTTTAAATCAAAACATATCATTTATATTCGCGTTGTTTGTTAATAGAACAATCGGGGAAATTAATCATACCTTCTATGTTTATTTTTGAAGGGTCAAATTAAATTTGGATAAAAAATAATAATTGTGGATTATGATAATAAATGATGATCCAGCTGACTGTCATCCTAAACATCTCTTAATTTTTTTTTCTAAATTCGTCCCACATCATCTTGAGTGAAGGAGGAAATAAAAAGAACGGCCGTAAAGTGGAAGCCTGGGGAATTTTCAAGGCCAATCGATCTCCAACCCTATTTCTGGAGCCTGGTGCTATTACGTAATCTCCGGGTCGATACAGACGACAGGACTGAATGGCCGTCTCCATCAGCTGATCTCCCGGACCCCTCCGATTGGCTGATCGTAGCCACGTGATCTCAGCAACCTACCCCAGGCAGCCGACAGGTATGGAATGATCTTCTGCTCTCTTTTTCTCGTCCTTCTCGACAATTTTGGTTTTGCTATTTCATCTTCTTTGTTTTTATTAACTATTTTTTTTTATAAACATGTTGTTGTTATATGTAGCTATTTCTTTTAAACCTTTTTCTTTTAATGTATTATTTTTTATTTTGTCCTTGTTGCAAGGATTCGTTGCGTTTGCACCATTCTTTTGAAGTGCATCTTTTGCTTAATTTTAATATATATTCCGAATTGATTTAATGAATTTATATTATGAAATATTTATAGCTCTTTAATATCTTTTAAAATATATTTTAGAATACTTTTTTTTCACAAATTTCCGTGTTACTTAAAAAAAATCATAGCTAGAAAATATCTCATTATACCAGCTATTTAGAATTCTTTTGCTACATTTCCAAAACTCTAGTTGTTGTTTTTCAGAATATTAACCAAATGGTTATTTCTCACTTTAAAAAAAGTGTTTTTGAATGAAATTTTGATTGTTTTTTTTTCTGTAATATAATAGATACATAGCCTCAAGTATTCTTATACATGTATATATTCACTCGTAATATATAGAACAAATTTACGTATTTATAATTTTTATACGTACACTATATATAAAATTATAATTTGTTATATACTTTATATTTGATATAATTTTGTATTTAATAATTGAACCCATCAAGAGAATCTTTTCAAATATTTTTCTCAATAAAAACGCATTCTCTCTTAAAACAAGATAAATTTCAATTAATTTTGGTATTATTTTGGTATTAAAAAATGCAAGTTTGTTTGGCACACACACATACCTATTATATATATAAACAAATATTTATTTTCAATCATAAATTGCACCTTATCTAGCTAAATAAAAACATTAAGCCAAATTTTATTGTTTTTTTTTCTTTTGGAAGATTTTTATAGCGCTTTGAAATTATCTTTTGATATCTTGAATTTCTCTTGGAAATGAATTTTCTACTCAATGCTAACAAAGATGATACAATTTTAAAATAATATAAATGATAAACATATATAGGTTACGAAACAAACAATATATATATATAAAGGTTTTATAATATTTTTTTTAAGGAAAGTTATATAAAATTTCGATGTTGATTTGAGAGTATAATGTCAGTATAGCAAGCTATTACTGAACGAATAAGTAGAATTAAATATAATTTATATGAAAGATAGTTGTAAATTAATGATGATTAAAACAAATTATAAATTATTATTATTTGGGTATCAAAAAGGTATTATAATCCTTAATTGTTACATAAAAAAATTAAAACCTTTTTGATACCCAAATAATAATATTTTATAATTTGTTTTAATCATCATCTTGAATCTCTCTTGGAAATGAATTTTCTACTCAATGCTAACAAAGATGATACAATTTTAAAATAATATAAATGATAAAAAGATATATAGGTTACGAAACAAACAATATATATACGACAGTATATATATTATATAATTTGATGATATTGCAATTAAATCTTAATGGTAACAGAGTGCTATATATTGAATAAAATTTCAACTAAAATTTTAAAATTGCTTTTCTCTCTTCAGATATTTATCTCAATAACTTTTCTTGAATTATCAATATAGTTGAACCAAGTACTTGTTTCTGTCTGTGGGCCTTCTTTAACGTGATATTCAATGTACCTTAACGACACCTATCAAGGGAGTCATTACAATTGACTGAATGTTTTAACTCTTCCATATATTTATTTTTCTCTCAACTCCACTGTAACTCCAGCACATATCCTGGACTGTATTGGAGCTAAGACCTATACAACAACCCCAAAACTATAGTAGAAAAAAAGTATTGCTTTCAACCTTCATGACCTGGTGTAATCTTCTTACCCATGGGATAATATTAAAAATATTTTTCTCTTCTCTTTTAATAATATTGTCGGGTTGAAAAAATAGACACGAGGAGAGGTAAACCCAACCGAACTTTATTCTCTCTAACTGTCTACCTTAAAATCTACGTGAATTTATATAGATATATGACACAATTTTAAACTTATGTAAATCAATACAATCTAAAAATTATGCAAACAAATCAACAACGCTACATTATTGATAAATGAACAATTGTGATGTAAAAATTTGATGACAATGTTTTTTTTTCTCTCTCTCTCTTTCTCCTTGTTAATATCTTATTAATCTTCTTTATGGCCTAAAATTATTGTAAATATGTATATAGATAACTGTAAAGGCACACATGTATGTCAGTGCAAGTTTTCCTAAGGGGACATAGCGTTTTAAATTTAAATTGTTCTTGTTTGTTCCAAAATCACTTTATTAGGTACCGCTCAAAAAGAGCAACCTAGTTTATGATATTTTCAACAATGAATATTATGTGAAGGTTATTCACATATTAAACAAAATGTTAACTCGGGATTCAATCCCGGTTCATGGCTGTCGGGAATCGAGGGTGTTGCCCACACGAGGGTGTTATTCAATGAAAATATACAACAGATTATAAAAATTTATATTGAAAAATAGAGCAATCCATAAATAAATCTTTAATTAAAAAGGCATATATTGGATCAAAATATCATTTATTTTACCAATATTTCAGTTGGTTGAACGCCAACCTTTATCAAGGTGTTATAACATTTTAAAGTGTGTCAACAACTGAAATATTGGTAAAATAAATGATATTTTTGATCCAATATATGCCTTTTTAATTAAATAAAAATGTATATTACTCTGTATTTGTAAAATCACATTTAAAATATTTCTTTGCTTGCTTGTTTAAGATTTCCTAGCTGTAGATAGTTTGGTTGATAATTGTCGACTAATCGTACTGACGTCATCAATAAATACTTTGACATCTTTAGATATACAAAGACTTGATTTCTACGCTACAATATTAATATTCTAGAGTCATAAAATGATAATGATGATAATTATATATCAATTCCTATCATTAGGATGTTAATGTTACAATAACATAGATATTTTAAAAAATTAAACAATTGTCTCTCGTACGACAAACTTTCACACATGGAGAGAAACCGGGTGTGTGTGTCATTTAATTAGTGGCTGAATGAAACAAACTAGTAAAACTTTGCAGTTGTTCCGAACTTTTGTTCGAAATGGAATTCAGGAAGTTGGAAAAGTGTTCTTATATTCTTCTAGGCTGGGATTTTAGATAGTGTGTTGTGTTCGTTATTTTATACAGGAGGGTGCTGATTGTGGTTTAACAGGCATGGGGTAGATGTTGATTACAAGACATAGAAGACTTTTTAAATATCAAGAACAGAGAATGTTCTGAAACTCTATCTTTCTATTCGAGGATATTTCCATAGCTACATAGTTGGAGTAATGGAATATTGTATATATACACTCATGGACAAAACTTAAGAAAGTGAAAAGTCTTTTTTGTCACCAATCGTCTTTTTTTTAAGGAGACAAGCGATTTTGTTCACACTTGGTTATCTCGTGTGTCTTCAACAAATGTCACTGTAATATCTTTCAGAGTTATTTTCTGAATCCCGATATACATGCTAAAAGATACAACTTCCTTAAGTTTTGTCCATTAGTGTATTTTTTAGAGTTATTGTCTCAATCTGGATATACATGGTAAAAGGTACAACTTCCTTAAGTTTTGTCCGTGAGTGTATCTTTCAGAGTTATTGTCTCAATCCGGATATACATGGTAAAAGGTACAACTTCCTTAAGTTTTGTCCATGAGTGTATCTTTCAGAGTTATTGTCTCAATCCGGATATACATGCTAAAAGGTACAACTTCCTTAAGTTTTGTCCATGAGTGTATCTTTTAGAGTTATATTGTCTCAATCCGGATATACATGGTAAAAGGTACAACTTCCTTAAGTTTTGTCCATGAGTGTAGAAAAGCCTTTACAATACCAAAGTATGCCATAAGTGACTGTCAATAGATTGACTTCTCTGACAGCTTACCTTCCATATAGCCATAGGGCTTTAGAACATAATGTTTACTTTAGAACATAATTTGTTGATACATATTTTAAAGATTATTTTAAACAATTTTATTAACATCCGTTTCGCTCGTAAAAACACAGTCATCTAATATATACATTAAACAACCACACAACGACGAAAGGTCTTCCAAAAAAAAGCAAAATTGCTGGGATAGAACCAAGGTCGTTCATGTGGTAAGCAAGAACTCAAAGCATCATACCAGGGAGAGCACTATACTATGATAGATTTAGGAATAAATATTAGTCTAGTTTTTTTAGTCAGGCTTTTTGGTGTTCAATATCATTTGGAATGTTAATAAGTGTTCTTTTTATCTCTTTTTTCGTGGAGTAGAGTGTCTACACCACCCAGGAGGTTTCTGTCTTTACGCACTACCCTTTGTTTATAGTGGCGGTTCGACTCGTAGGGGTCCTATGGAGGTCTCCCATCCTAAGTCCTCTAAAGACCCCTATTCCATTCCTCTGACATAACTAAGTGTTTCCAATGAATACAACAGCATAAACAGAAAAATAGATTTACCATCACAATAACGATTTCTCAGAAGAAATCAATATATTAATAGGTTCTGGATGCCCTAAAAATCGAAATAGATATATTCCATAAAATATTTAAAATAGTTAAATTACAAACCAATTCAAAATTTTCAGTTATAAATATCCACGCGGCGCGCGTTTGTTTTTTTGTAAATATTTCTGGTGGGATCAATTCGATATTTTTGTAAGCCCGTTGAAGAGCGAATAACGCTTGAAAGCTAGCGTTTTTAAATAAAAAAGATACTCATTGTGAGAATATAATTGTAATTATAATACTTTTTCACAATTTCATCATGAACATAACTAAGTCCATCAGACTTGCTTGGATTCGTACAACGCAAGCAATAGCTTGGATGATGCTTTTATCCTGACCAAGGCCCTACCTACCAAGTTATCCATTGTTGGAACCTCGTGACCTGGGAATTGATCATTTAAAAATATATATTTATATCTAAGGAATAAGAAATTTGAACTATTTTTGACGCTTATGATTCTTTTAAGAATAAATCAATTTTATAATGTCCTTATTGCAATGATAAAATGATGGAAGGTCTCATATTTCTTCTAACAGATGATGCGCTAATGCATTGAATAAATATCTATGGAATATATATAAATAAGAAAAAAATCAATTTTTGAATTCGGATAACGATATTTTTGGAATTTAATTGATCTATGAATTCAGAAAGAATTTTCTTTCAAGATTCGATTCATGATTACGACTCTGTTAAAGAATGATAACGGACAAGGATGCTCATGAAGCATTACAAAAGGAACAAGATTGTGTACATAAGAGTTCTGTAAATGGAATTGTCTATTGAATAGTTCAAAATGTCAAAATGTGTCTAAAGCGAATGTCAATGAGAGAAATCTTTAACGAACATAGCAGCTGAAGTCCCACAATGGCCATATTTGATGTTTTAGCGTGAAGATGATCTATGGTGATCTCATCTATTGGGTCAATTGCATAATTATTAAGATTTTCCTACAACTATTTAATTCGAAAATAAGTATTTGTATCACATTTGTACTATTTTTTCACTCGAAAATAAGTGTTCTATTTAAAATTTCAAAATGAACATAATCAATTTTTTACGAGATGATAAAAATGCATATCAAATATCACATTCATATTCGCATTAATATGCTCTACCATTTCCTTGGTGAAGGAAGAATAAGCAAAAGCCAAGTTGGATGATACAAACCTGGCATATAAATAAGGAAGAGGTCGACCATCAAATTTCAACGACCAGTCAATTTTGACAAACCGTGGAAGAGGACGAAATCTTGACAACGAGAATGTTGGCCGAAGACTTCAATAACCATCGATCGTCTCACAAAGTCCTGAAGCAGTAATTGAAGTTAATGGTAACTATACTTCTAAAACAGGGGTCGGCAAACTTTTGAGTCGAAAGAATCGAAAATTACAATTTATAAAATGCCAAAGTTTTTAAAGAGCCACAATATGTTTTCTTACCAACAATAAATAGTAGTCGAATAAATAATATTTACGTATGGAACTATATAAAGAGCCGCAGTTTCATATTCAAAGAGCCGCATGTGGCTCGACAGTTTGCCGACCCCTGTCCTAAACCATCATTTAAAAATATTTCACAAAAATCATAAGACAACGTAATTCTTCAGTTAGCTGATGAAAGGCTTTCTCCCGAAAGCTTCCTTTAATCAAATACAGTTAAACCTGTCTATAGCGCCTCCTTTTGGGATTCACCAAGATAGAGTGCTAAAGAGAGGGGGTGCTATAGACAGGTCACTTTTAATGTAAATCGCATTGTACTACCTTTTTAAAATCGGGCGCTATAGAGAGGAAGGCGCTTTTTAGAGAGTGCGCTATAGACAGGTTTAACTGTACTTCGAAGAATGCTATAGAGAGGGGGTGCTATAGACAGGTCACTTTTAATGTAAATATCGCATCGTACTACATATTAAAAATCGGGCGCTATAGACAGGAAGGCGTTATTTAGAGGTGGCGCTATAGACAGGTTTAACTCTATTTCGAAGGGTGCTATAGAGAGGGGGTGCTATAGACAAGTCACTTTTAATGTAAATCGCATCGTACTATGTATTTAAAATCGGGCGCTATAGAGAGGAAGGCGCTTTTTATAGAGGGCGCTATAGACAGGTTTAACTGTACTTCGAAGGGTGCTATAGACAGGTCACTTTTAATGTAAATCGCATCGTACTACGTATTTAAAATCGGGCGCTATAGAGAGGAAGGCGCTATTTAGAAGGAGGGCTATAGACAGGTTTAACTGTACTTCGAAAGAGTTGCGGCGTTATTAATTTTATTATTATTATTATTTATTTTTATTTTTTGTAATTTGTCAATATCCCTAATCAAGATATTTTGTTGAAAAAATCAGCCATACTAATGAACCATACCTAAGTAAAGATAGAAGTGATGTACGTCCATGTGGGATACTTGCAAATAACTTAATATTTAATTTGACTATTCAGAAAAGCGGTTTTTATTATAGCGTATCAAATATTTATAAGATGGTGTAAAATCCTCCAAAAAAGACCTCTGGGAAAACCCCAGGACTATAATAGAAAAGCTGAGACAATGGAACCTAATGGAGATCATTTAAACGACTTGAGGAATAAACAACAACATAAGAGGGTTAAACTATCCTGTTTCCAAAATCACTTTACTAGGTACCGCTCAGAAAGATCAACCTAGCTTATGATATTTACAACAATGAATAATATGTGTGAAGGTTATTCACATATTAAAACAAAGTGTCCAATACGGGATTCAATCCCGGTTCATGGCTGTCGGGAATCGAGGGTTTTACCTACTCGTCCACCCACTTTTTTTTATTGATGGACTATGTTAGAATCTAATCTATCTCTTCATTTTTACGGAACCTATGATAAGATAAAAATAATAATTTTATTTTTCAAAAAAAGGTTACCCAGTTTTTCTATAAAAAAAGTGTAACGAATGGTCTATTTACATCTTATTCAGAACATCGAAATTGTGTTGTCAGTCAGGACAAAATACCAGATTAGCTAAACAAATTATCTTAATAATTATGTATATATATATATATTTGCATCTCTACAAGTCAAAAGATATATCAGCAGAGTATCATTCCTTTTCTTATCAGAGCTCTTCAATATCTGAGCCTAATACTCTGCACAGAAAGAATAGCAGTGAAAGAAAGCAAACATATTTACATTTGCTATCTTGACTCCAGGCCAGTGCTGTGGCCCTCGCAGATATGGTCTCCTGATGTCCTGCAGCACTACAGCAGTCTTTCTATGGGCTCTCCTGGTGGTTCCTCGATAAAATTGTCCCCTGAAAAAGGACACTTTATATATAAATATCATTATAAAACTAGCGCCCTCTGTAGCTGAAAATTATAAGTATTTTTAACGCTGTGTAATCAAAAGTTATCTCTGCAGCCCTAATACTGCAATGAATAACAATCAAAAGAGAGCTTGGTTCATCAGTGGTGAACCCTTCCAGCGGTTTCGCCATTTTATTCTATAGATTACTCTTCTATATTGTATTCACCTGAGATTTTCCTATATACCCTGCATTTCCTATTGAGTACAGTAATTGCTCAATGCATTAAATCCTTTTAACTTTTTTTTTTTGCTTATACCTAGTACACGTGGTACAGGCCATGATAATCATGGTAGGTAGAAATAATTGACTGCTTTTACTGTAAGTGCACCACATATCAAATACACTCATTACTTACCCAACTGGAAACATTGGAGAAGAACTGCATTCTACAATGGATTCCTGCCCATGTTGGGATCGAGGGTAATGAAATGGCAGATGAATTGGCAAAGGAAGCCAGAAAGCTGAGCCAAAGGAAAGAACAAATTTCAGTATTTGACGCTGATGCTTTGGCAAAATACAAGATAATAAAACAAAAATAAGAAAATATCAAATATAAGAAATAAACTCTGAGAGAAAACTGACAAAAACTATAACAAGACTTAGAACAAAACACTATAAAGGAATGACATTACATCCAGATGGCACAAGAACTTATAGAGCATGCAACAACTGTCCTGGTGTGGAACTAACACCTACTCACATATTCTCATGCCCAGCAATGGCCGCAGCCTTGCAGAAAATTGACATGGACCCAGAGCAGCAGCTTTACACACCCAAGATAGTGGATATTGCTGCTGCTGTGATGGAGATGCATGGAGACATCTGAGGCTCTTCATTGGACACGAAAACAACAAAAACCACATATCTACACATGTAAAAAGCAGTTTGACTTTGCCCTTACAAATGTTCCAGAGCCTCATTTGGTTACTTGCACTCGTTGGTGGAGTTGGACTTTTGTAAGAATCGGGGGCTATTGGAGCATTTTATTATCCTTAATTTAGGTATACAGTTCTACGGACTGTAGTGATATGTTAAATAAGCTATAATAATGTTACGTAGTGTATTTATTATTAATTATGTAAAATCATGGGTCAATTGTTTTAACTTTATGTAAAATATTTCCTCTTTACCTCTCTGTTTCTATTTTGTATAAAAAGAGATCTTCTTCTTTCTTATCTCCACTCAATCATATTAAGGTATCAAGCTTGTAAAGCTTGAGACTTTTGATGGTGTGACAAAGAGATTACTGGATGAAATAAACATTCAGTTCAACTTGTAAAGCTGGAACGAGGCTTATTCTAATAACACTTAACTATTGCAACACAGTCATAGAAGAATATATCCATAGTTATTCAAAACATCAATTTACTGTATTCAATAACAAATGTAGGGTATATAGGAAATTCTGTCTAATACAAACAAGGTTATAAGTCGGTGGATGAGAGGGTAACACGCTCGATTCCCGACAGTCATGAACTGGGATTAAATCCCGCGTTAACCTTTTGTTTAATATGTGAATAACTCACATATTATTCATTGTTCAATTATCATGAACTAGGTTGCTCATGTTGAGCGGTACCTAATAAAGTGATTTTGGAACTGAGTTCAATGCAAGAGTCGGTGGACAAGTAGGTAACACCCTCGATTCCCGACAGTCATGAACTGGGATCGAAACCCGCGTTAACATTTTGTTTAATATGTGAATAACCTTCATATATTATTCATTGTTTCAATTATCATAAACTAGGTTGTTCTTGTTGAGTGGTACCTAATAAAGTGGAGTCCAATACAAGAGTCGGTGGGCAAGTGGGTAACACCCTCGATTCCCGACAGTCATGAACTGGGATCGAAACCCGCGTTAACATTTTGTTTAATATGTGAATAACTTTCACATATTATTCATTGTTTCAATTATCATAAACTAGGTTTCTCTTGTTGAGCGGTACCTAATAATGTGATTTTGGAACCGAGTCCAATACAAGAGTCGATGGACGAGTAGGTAACACCCTCGATTCCCGACAGTCATGAACTGGGATCGAATCCCGCGTTAACAGTTTGTTTAATATGTGAATAACCTTCACATATTATTCATTGTTTCAATTATCATAAACTAGGTTGCTCTTGTTGAGCGGTACCTAATAAAGTGATTTTGGAGTCCAATACAAGAGTCGGTGGACAAGTAGGTAACACCCTCGATTCCCGACAGTCATGAACTGGGATCATCCCGCGTTAACATTTTGTTTAATATGTGAATAACCTTCATATGTTATTCATTGTTTCAATTATCATGAACTAGGTTGCTCTTGTTGAGCGGTACCTAATAAAGTGATTTTGGAACCGAGTCCAATACAAGAGTCTGTGGACGAGTGGGTAACACCCTCGATTCCCGACAGTCATGAACTGGGATTGAATCCCGCGTTAACATTTTGTTTAATATGTGAATAACTTTCATATATTATTCATTGTTTCAATTATCATAAACTAGGTTGCTCTTGTTGAGCGGTACCTAATAGTGATTTTGGAGTCCAATACAAGAGTCGGTAGACAAGTGGGTAACACCCTCGATTCCCGACAGCCATAATTCGGGATTGAATCCCGCGTTAACATTTTGTTTAATATGTGAATAACTTTCATATATTATTCATTATAATGCACTAGCGCGCCATCTGTTATGAAAATTAGAAACTATTTTAGACTCGTAAGATTCTTTTTGAAATTAAACAATTTCTACTGCCCTTTACTGCAATGAATCTCCCTCCTATTAATTTTTCCATTGCAGTAAGGGCAGTAGAAATTGTTTAAATTCAAAAAGAATCATACGCGTCTATAATAGTTTCTAATTCACATATTATTCATTGTTTCAATTATCATAAACTAGGCTGCTCTTGTTGAGCGGTACCTAATAAAGTGATTTTGGAACAGAACAGTGTCTAATACAATAGTAGAGCGGTCTGGAAACTAAAATGGTGAAACTGCTGGGAGGGATCTCTATATTTTTTTCCTTGCAGTAAGGACAATAGAAATGTGATTTATTTGTAAAAGAAAACAACTTTTGTGCTCAAATGTTTTATCTACTTATATAATTACCTTATTTTGTCTGTGTGAAGTTCACTGTGTGAAGTTCACGGATAGATTTTGGTCAGAATGGATAAAATAAAAAAGGTGTCAAGGGATGGGAATCGAACCCACGACCTTCCGCTTACCGGGCAGATGCCATGACCACTAGGCTACATGACCACAATTTATAATTGTAACAAATAGTATTTGAATCAAAACATTCAATCGGGTAAAACACGGGCGTTGCCCGGGTCATTCGGCTAGTATCCTTATAAAAGAGTAGACATGAAAAAAATTTACGAAGCAGCTAGAAGGTTTCCCCACTAATGAACAACATAATGTAATTTGTTCTTATTTACCGTTGTTGAGAAATGTGAAAATATTTTTTAATTAAAAAAACAGTAGAGGTGGCAATTTCTTTTTTAATTTTAAAGAATAAAGGATGCTGTGACGATGATGTTTAATTAAAAATAATGAATTTTATGTTTTATAAAATGTGTTAGTGTGTTTAAAATATAATGAAAAATAAACAACTTACATAAAAGAAAGTGGTTTGAGAAACACAGCTGTTTCAATGAAATAAATAAAAAGTTATTTTAAAATATTTCGAGGGATTTGTTTGTGCCCTCTCTTTTAGTTTTTGGAGAGTTTTGTTTGAGAGTTTTATATTTGTTATACATAATATATTTTGAAATTTTTTTACGTATTTTATATCTAAGGTTTATTCTTATGAAGGTGGTCGGTGGAAGGATGGTCTAAACCGTTGATTTTCGACCGCTATGACCCGGGTTCGATTCCCGCATTTGGCAATTTTTTCTGATTGAAGGAAAATGCTCCAATGGCCCCCGATTCTTGCAAAAGTCCAACCCCACCAGCGAGTGCAAGTAACCAAACGGGGCTCTGGCACATTTGTAAATGCAAAGTCGAACTGCTTTTCACATGTATAGACATGTGGTGCACTTACAGTAAAAGCAGTCGCCTACTTCAACTCACCGTGATTATCATGGCCTGTGCCATGTGTACTAGGAATTTTTGAAACATTTTTACTTATTAAAATCTAAGGTTTATTTTTATTGAATTTTATATTTAATGGATTATTATATTAAAACTCAAACATAAAATATCATCAGTGTATAGTTTACACACTTGGGTACAATAACTATCAAAAATATTCTGTGATATTTTTCCTCATTCAGTACTTTTTTTTGCTTATCCCTAATACACCTGGTACAGGCTATGCTAATCATGGTGGGTCGAAGTAGGCGACTGCTTTTACTGTAAGTGCACCACATGTCTTCACATGTGAAAATCAGTTCGACTTTGCACTTACAAATGTGCCAGAGCCTCGTTTGGTTACTTGCACTCGCTGGTGGGGTTGGACTTTTGCAAGAATCGGGGGGCCATTGGAGCATATTGTTCTTTATCATACAAGTGCCTTCTATAAAGGAGATTAAACTGGCGAAACCGTTGGGAAAGTTCACCACTGATGATCCATGTCCTCTCATTTAATAACCTTAATGTTGTTGTCATGTCCAATGAAGAGTCTCAGATGTCTCCGTACATCTCCATCACAGAAGTCGCAATGTCCTCTATCTTGGGTGTGTAAAGTTCTGGGTCTATGTCAATTTTCTGTTGTTGTGTCAAATGAAGAGCCACAGATGTCTCCATACATTTCTATCACAGCAGTCGCAATGTCCACTATCTTGGGTGTGTAAAGCTGCTGCTCTGGGTCTATGTCAATTTTTCTGCAGGGCTGAGGCTATTGCTGGGCATGAGAATATGTGGGTAGGTGTTAGTTCCACACCAGGACAGTTGTTGCATGTCCTATAGGTTCTTATGCCATCTGGATGTATTGTCATTCCTTTATAGTGTTTTTTTTTCTAAGTCTTGTTATAGTTTTTGTTAGTTTTCTCTCTGAGTTTATTTCACAATAACTTCAATGATTGAAATTTATAAGCCATCAGCAACTTTCAGTTGCACAATAAGGAGATGCCTTTTTTCATAATTATGCACCTTATCCCAGTACAATATCACATTTGTACTTTTTTTTTCAATTTATAAGTCTGTATAAATGAAATTTTCATTTTCAAAGAAATATTACATTTTGGGATATTTATACAATTAAAAATATATATACAATAGAACCTCCCTGTAAAGGACAATACCTAATTGCAGAGCCAAAGTGTTCTTTATGGAGAGGTGTCCTCTTACCGGAGAGTTGCTAAATAGTAAAAATGGTAATTTTACAAATGAAAACTGTCCTTTGTGGAGAGGTATCCGCTAGCGATATGTCCACTAAAAGGAGGTTCTACTGTATAATAATATATTTTTAAATATTATATATTAAAAAAAAAAAAAGTTCCCACGCCGGGAATCGAACCCGGGCCTCCTGGGTGAGAGCCAGGTATCCTAGCCACTAGACCACGTGGGAATTGAAAGATGGGCCCAATAATAGTTTTAATATTTATTTGTGTAGAATGTTATCATCAGCTTATATGCAAATAATACTTTGATAAATAATCCATAGTGAGAATGTTTATGATGAGCTTATATACAAATAATACTTTGATAAATAATCCATAGTGAGAATGTTTATGATGAGCTTATATGCAAATAATACTTTGATAAATAATCCATAGTGAGAATGTTTATGATGAGCTTATATGCAAATAATACTTTGATAAATAATCCATAGTGAGAATGTTTATGATGAGCTTATATGCAAATAATACTTTTATAAATAATCCATAGTGAGAATGTTTATGATGAGCTTATAGGCAAATAATACTTTGATAAATAATCCATAGTGAGAATGTTTATGATGAGCTTATATGCAAATAATACTTTGATAAATAATCCATAGTGAGAATGTTTATGATGAGCTTATATGCAAATAATACTTTGATAAATAATCCATAGTGAGAATGTTTATGATGAGCTTATATGCAAATAATACTTTGATAAATAATCCATAGTGAGAATGTTTATAATGAGCTAATATGCAAATAATACTTTGATAAATAATCCATAGTGAGAATGTTTATGATGAGCTTATATGCAAATAATACTTTGATAAATAATCCATAGTGAGAATGTTTATGATGAGCTTATATGCAAATAATACTTTGATAAATAATCCATAGTGGGAATGTTTATGATGAGCTTATATGCAAATAATACTTTGATAAATAACCCATAGTGGAACAACAGCTCAAAGGTTTTCTTCATTCTAAATAGAGAAACAATATTGCACAAATTATTTTATTTGTATAAAAGATTATGGGTTGCTAAAATTTTTATCAAAAAATTCTAAATCATTTTAGAAATTTCTATTATTTAGGTAAAAGACAAACTTTAGAACTGTTCTTTCTCTTTGACGTGCCATTTTTAAATAATAAAAAGCAAATATTGGATTATGGAACTTTTGACTGTCCAATATTTCAATGGCAGCTTGTCTGTCTTCTGCTCGGATTTATCTTCTGAAATTTAATTTTATTTTGTTCAGAGGTAGATTTGACGTCAAACGACTTCTTTTTATTGTTCGTTTTCGTGTCCAAGTATTTCTCTTCATTGGAAAATGGGTGCCGTTGCCATGTTAGTCACCTTAGACCAGAATTTGGTCAAATATTCCAAGGATCCAGGGGGGGGGACCGCAGGGAGGTGTGGTCGAAATTCACCCTCTTTTTATTGTTTTAAAATTAAACAAAAACCAGATTAATGGGAATAAGAAGTATTTGATTGATATATTGGTTATAAGAAACTGTAAATAAATAAAGAGAAAAGTTAAAGATAGATAAGCATATATGAAAAAATGAAAGAAAAAAAAAAGGATAGATGTTGATATTAAAAATATAAATGGCATTACCTGACCAGAAGCACATGTGCTTTACAGAAGGCAGAACGCCATCTGCAGGAACAGAAATCAACTAAACATTGATTTAGCCTGTTCCCTGATATTTGGCCTGATATTTGATGATTTCTGTTCCACTAGATGGAGATGGCGTTTTACCTTCTGTAAACACATGTGCTCCTGCTCATGATATGCCATTTTTATTTTTAATAAGCATATATAAGAGAAGCTAGTAGAAACCAATTTCAGGTGTAGAGGAGAGAAACTCAAAAAGAAAACAATCGGAAATTGTTTACATTGAAAAAAAAATAGCATCACCATCGTGAAAAAGAAAGTGAATAATTAAATAAGACGATAGATTTGCATCACTAGGTGGGAGGACGGAAGACAGGAATATCTGGGAGGTCACGAGGCCAAGAACACTGGCGCACAGCCAAAACTTCACAGTGATGCCACTCCTGGATCTGTCAGTGGAGCCTCAACATTGGGCCACGGGGGGATATTGAAGGCACTGGGGAATACTGAATACCTAAAGAAATGCCAAAATATCTGTTTCTGGACTAATTTTTAATTACCTAATACAAGAAGAATTTCAATACGACCATTCATTGCAACATAATATTCCTATAGAAACATTAAGAGGCAAATGCTTCTTTCAAACATAAATCTAATTTCTACTGTCCTTACTGCGATGAAAAAATATTGCTAGGGCTTGACTCATCAGTGGTGAACTTTCCCAACGGTTTCGCCAATTTAATCTACCAAAACGCTTCTTAGAGCTCTAATACTATATTGGATCATTCTACTTATATATGCTACACTGAAGAGTAGAATCTCAGAAATGGTATTTAAGTAAACTATGGATATAAGCTTTTAGGACAGTAGAATTATATATACATATTTACATCGAGCAATTCTCTTCCTCAAACAATAAGGACAAAGCCAGTTAGGCATAAATTAATATAAAGCAATAACGCGTTATCAATATATAGCAAATGGAAACATGATTTATTATTCTTGTCTCAGTGGTACATTGATATATCGAACCATATCATACGAATGTTCACATCTCTTTTCGCATATATCTTTCATGAAAAACTATCTCAGCTATAAATCAATAAAGTACGAACTTAAAAAAACTAAATTTACCAAGAGAAATATTCACAAAAATATTTGTCAAAGAAAAAGCTATTATTATGAATCATTTGTATCAATCCATTTATAATGCTAATTATACAATTCGCACTATTTTTCCAAACGGAATTCCTACACAGTTCCATTCAAATTTTATAGTCACTCAATTTGTAACATCACACAGAAAATTCTAGCAATATTTAGATAAAAGAGGTCTATCAGAAACACCAAATTGTTCCTGCGGAGAACCCGAACAAACTGCTCTTCACCTTATCTACGACTGTCCGAACTTTACAGAAGTGAGACATCGATTGTTCCCTGATCTATATGATTTAACTCTCTTACATCAGCCACTCTGTCTATATAAATATTATGAACTGTGACGATTAATACATGTAAATATTTTATTCAATTGTTAACTGTTTGTTCTTCTTGTTTGTTAACTTCCCACCATGATTATTATGGTCTGTACCACGTGTACCTAGAATTAGTGAAAACTGCTTTGAATTTAATACTTGACAGAACGTGTTCCTGGCTATTGGGAATTCATGATAATTTCAAAAAATTCAAAAAGATTTTTTAGCTTGTAAAGTGACTTGCTTTAAGTCTATGGACCAAATAGAGATAGAAATTTTGTTCAAGAAAATCGATCATAAGCAAAAAATGATAACTCTTCTGTCAAATATATTTTAATATTATTATTCTCATATCGACTTCTTTCCAGAAAAAATTTCATCTTGACAACGTCTTAAGTGGATATTCATTTTAGAATAATAAGAATGATGGAAATACTGTTTCTGTTATCTCATGTATAAGTTACTCATTTGAATATGGTCTTGTGTAACTCTTGAATTTTCATTTATATGCAACATCTGTAATCCAAATTGCATATTTTCACATACAATAAACATACACAGCTTAAAATTTTTATATCTCACTCTCGATGTAACCCGAATTTCTGTAAAATGATTTTATTAAAACATCTCTCCATATACATACTCGTCTACAAATATAGCGAAGGCTACCATCTACAAGTACCATCTTGATCTTGAGTTGGGTAATGCCAGCCATCACATCTACCTACCCTCTCTGTGGGAAAGAACTCTCGCAGTCCATCGGTGGCGGAGTCTTTCCCACGTTGTGCCCCACCAATGATGACTTGTATATATTTTTTATATATGTATATCTACCAATTTTATATATTACATTTATTTATATATGGAAAATAGAGCAATCCATAAATAAATATTTAATATATTTATCCACTCATTTAATATTATCTATTCATATATTTATCTCTCACTTTTCCATTCCTTTTCTGTATCTCTCAGGTGAATCTGTATATATAAGACTTAAAAGTGTCTCAATTATTTTTGCTTATCCTTAGTACACGTGGTACAGGCCATGGTAATCATGGTGGGTAGAAGTAGGCGACTGCTTTTACTGTAAGTGCACCACATGTCTACACATGTGAAAGTAGTTCGAATTTGCACTTACAAATGTGCCAGAGCTTCGTTTGGAAGTTTCTCAATAAAGGTATTGATTGAATTAAAATAACACTTAAAAACTCGTCAAGAAAACGGATAGAGTTAAAGTTAAACACAAAAATAGAGAACGAAGACTAAAATAGGTGCCATAGGAACTGATTATGGTTGCTAAGTGTATTAGGGCCCTAATAAAAGTATCCAATCCCAGATAATGTAACAATATCTATGGCTATTTAATACCACATCATCAAATAGCCTCCATATTGTTTGTCTGTGAAACATAAATCTACCTGTTTCGTGTTTCTTCAGTTTCAAATGACGAAAAATCTGCAAAGCATGTAATATTTGAACTTATACTGGAGAATATGTATCAAATTTAATCATCAATTGCATCTAACACAAATTGTTATTAACTCTCTATAGTATGATTGCATTAGCGCGCCATCTGTTATCAAAATTCGAAACTATTATAAACACGTATGATTCTTTTTAAAATAAACAATTTCTACTGTCCTTACTGCAATGGAAAAATTAATTGGAGGGCCTGGCTCATCAGTGGTAAACCCTCCCAGCATCATCCCAGTCTAGCATCAGAATCACTATAAAAGGAAGATCGAAAAATGCAATATAACATCGGTATGGTAGATTAAACTGGCGAAACCGCTAGGAGGGTTTACCACTGATGAGCCATGCCCTTCCATTAATTTTTTTCATTGCAGTAAGGACAGTAGAAATTTATAATACAATATATAATAATGCGGCTTGTGATGTATTATTTACGAACGGAAAAATATGTCCAGGGTAGCCTAGTGGAGCATGGCATCTGCCCGGTAAGCGTAACACTGTGGGTTCGATTCCCATCCCTGGACACTTTCATCCTTTCATACCTCATCCCTAAGGTTGGAAATAACCGTTATTTTTCTACTTGGAATAAATTTTGATTCTTCGTTGAAAAGAAACTCATCCAGGATAATTTTCAAATGTTGTTTTACAGTAGAAATTGTTTATTTCTAAAAAGAATCATTTTACACAAATAAATCTTTTACTGGCAATGCGTTTCTTTTAAATATCATCAAATATTATCTCTACAGACCTTACTGCATTTTAACGATAGATGGCAATTAAATTTAATTTACTAATATATATTGGTTATGAAAACATATTTTGCGGAAGAGCTTTGCTCGATGCAATACCTTGAAATTATATTGTATGTACCTCTACAGACCCATAAGCTTATGTCCATAGTTCACTAAACACTCCTAAGCTGCCTTCCATAGAAAATACAGGGTATACTCCAAACCAATCCAATACAATAGTAGAGCGGTCTAGAGATTAATTTGGCGAAACCGCTAAGAGGGTTCACTACTGATGAGCCAAGCCCTCTCATTCAATAACTCATATCATTGCAGTAAGGTCTGTAGATATAATATTTGATGATAATCAAAAGAAACGCATTGCCAGTTAAAAAATTATTTGTGTAAAATTTTAACGATAGATGGCACTTAAATTTAATTTACTAAGAATCATACGTGTTTATAATAGTTTCAAACTCTCTCTGTATTTACTAATTCTAAAAATCTGAATGGCGATGGTAAACCAATGTATAAACACTATACCAGTTACCACGATAGATTCAAATCTCCTGGATATGGATAATACAACAGGTTTATCTGGAGATGAGTTTCTTTTCATTTCAATTAATGCTATCTCAAGCTTTCTGGGATCTCTGCCCTTTTACAGGAGTACATAAAAAACGAATAAAATGCCTTTAGATGCTAAGGCACACAATTTGGATTATTAAAATATACAGTTATCAGCGTCATGCGTTCTTAATTATGTCACCGTTTGCTTTTGGTTCAGTGGTAGAATGCTCGCCTGCCACGCGGGCGCCCCGGGTTCGATTCCCGGCCGATGCATTTTTTTTTTACAATTTTTAAAACTCATTTATATATTATAGTGGCGGGCGCCCCGGGTTCGATTCCCGGCCGATGCATTTTTTTTTTTTACAATTTTTAAAACTCATTTATATACACTGCGTGACATTGAAAATGGAACACCAAGAAATAGTGGCCAGAAAATTATGCAAATTTCAGGGTAGACGCGCCTAACCGAGTTATGCAAATGATGTAAAATGCGCAGCTCTCGTGCGCACATGGAGTAAGATATAAGGGAAGGAACTTGCAGAAAGGACAGTATTCGTGTCGTTATTTCTTCAAGGAAACTCATTGTAGAAATTTTGTTCTTGTGTCAAAAGACACGTGTAATAACAGAGAATGCCAGGTCATCGTAAACGGAGGCAGTTCAAGCAGACAGACGCTTTTACGAGGGGCATGGTGATCGGACTGAAAAGGGTCATACGTCAAATCGCAGCTGATACACACCTTGGTGCGTCCACGGTGCACCGACTGTGGAGAAGATGGTTGGAACAAGGAAATGTGACAATTTATAGGAATGTCGGTGCAACCAGAGTGACGTCAGCATGTGTGGATCGGCGTATCCTTCGACAAGCAGTGGCGGCCCCACAAGCCACTTGTACCGCCATCCTGCAACATGTGCAAGACACCCTAGATCATTCCATCTCGACCAGAACCATTTCCCGTCGATTGGTTGCTAATGGCTTGCACTCATGCCGTCCGCTAAGAAGACTGCCATTGACCCCACCGAATAGGCGCCAACGTTTGGAATGGTGCCGGGCTAGATCGACGTGGATGACGGAATGGCACAGGGTCGTGTTCTCAGATGAGTCGCGTTTCTGCTTGTCCAGTGATAGTCGCCGTGTACGCGTGTGGCGTCGACGTGGAGAAAGGTCCAATCCGGCAGCAATTGTGGAACGCCCCACCGTGCGACAACGTGGAATCATGGTTTGGGGCGCAATCGCGTATGATTCCAGGTCACCTTTACTTCGTATTCAGGGCACTATGACGGCCCAACGATACGTTGATGATGTGCTGCGACCGGTGACACTCCACTACCTTCAGGGGGTACCCAATGCCCTTTATCAGCAGGATAACGCCCGACCGCACACTGCTCGCATTAGCCAACAAGCTCTGCAAGATGTACAGATGCTTCCCTGGCCACCGTACTCTCCTGATCTCTCACCAATCGAGCACGTCTGGGACATCATTGGACGCCGTTTGCATGCCTTGCCACAGCCGCGTTCAGAAGACGAACTGTGGCAAATGGTTGAGAGGGAATGGAGAGCCATCCCTCAGGACGCCATCCGTACTCTGATTGACTCTCTACCTAGACGTGTTGCTGCGTGCATCGCCGTCCGCGGTGGTCCTACTTGCTACTAAGCCGACGCCGTTCTCGCTCTGTATTATGACTATCATTTTGAAATAAAGATCACTTATTGTTCGTCCCTGTCTCTCTCTGTCTGCCGAGTTTCATCACTTTCTGGCCACTATTTCTTGGTGTTCCATTTTCAATGTCACGCAGTGTATTATACAAGAATGACATCCACGGCGCCAATTTATAATTGTAACGAATAGTATTTGAATAAAAACATTTAATCGGGTAAACCCCGGGCGTTGCCCGGGTCATTCGGCTAGTAGATTATAAACACAAGGTAATAAGACCAAATCCAAATAAATAGTATGTGACGTTTCGGTAACAGCGTTGTTATCATCTTCAGACAAAAGTATTTGTCTGAAAGCTGTTACCTAAACGTCACACACTATTTATTTCTTTGGATTTGGTCTTATTACCTTGTCCCTTTAGATGCCTTTAAATAGTTTTATATATTAAAAACACACAAAGATCGGAGTGGGACGTTCCACAAGAGTGAAATCCACGGCGCCAATTTATAATTGTTACGAATATTATTTTTATTTTCATATTTTAAAACACACATAGGTTGGAGTGGGACGTTTCACAAGAGTGACATTCACGGCGCAATTTATAATTGTAACGAATATTATTTTTATTTTTATATTTTAAAACACACATAGGTTGGAGCGGGATGTTCCACAAGAGTGAAATCCACCGCGCAATTTATAATTGTAACGAATATTATTTTTATATTTTAAAAACACACAAAGTTTGGAGCGGGACGTTTCACAAGAGTGACATCCACGGCACCAATTTATAATTGTAACGAATATTTTTTTTTATTTTTTTTATTTTAAAAACACACAAAGTTTGGAGCGGGGCGTTTCACAAGAGTGACATCCACGGCGCCAATTTATAATTGTATAATGAATAGAATTTGAATTAAAATATTTAATCAGGTAAGCCCGGGCGTTGCCCGGGTCATTCGGTTAGTATGCTATATTTTTACGTTAATTTTACGCACCTTTTTTCAGAGGAATTTTTATCGCTTAATTTCTTAGATATCAATTTTTATTTGCTTTCCTTTATTATGTGACTGTTTGTGAATTTAATAATATCAAATTTATTTTCTTTTATAATTTTAATAATTTGGGGTAAACGAGTATTTCTCTCCTCGGAAAGTCTGAAGACGTAACCTTTTATATAATCACTTATAATTTTAGGCATTTCGATATATTTTGTTGAAGATATTAATCTGCGATTTTAAATGTTTCTTTTTAACCAGTACTTTTGTTTTATTTTTGCTTTTCCTAAAATGTTTTTTTTTCTTCTTCTTCATTATTATTTGTTCTATATGCAAAGCTTTGTTTTTTTGAGACTTGAATAAACAAATGCAAGTTTATTATATTTTATGTGCATTTAAAGTTAAAACACAACATATTTAAAAATAGTTTTTGTTGATGAAATATAAATCAATGCTTGTTATTTTGAATAAATATAACATCACGTGAATCGAGTGCTTCTTTCGTGAGCTACAACGCTACAAAATCGTTATTTTAAAAATGGAACACCCTCTGTAGGTTGTTTTATTGTCATGTCCAATGAAGAGCCTCAGATGTCTCAATGCATTTCTATCATAGCAACCGCAATGTCCTCTACTTTCAATAGGTGCTTATCATTTCACTACTGGTGAGATTGGAATTTCAGTTGGAACATTTGCCTATCTTTCATTAACGTACGTACACCTTATTATACAAAGCAATAACGCGTCATCTATATATGACAAATGAAAACATTAAGACGCGAATGTTTCTTTTCACAAATAAATAAAAACTTTCTACTATCCTTACTGCGATGAAAAAATATTGGGAGGGCTTGGTTCATCAGTGGTGAACCCCCCCAGCGGTTTAGCTAATTTAATCTACCAGAATGCTTCTTTAGAGTTCTAATACTGTATTGGATCATTCTGGTTTTACGGAGGGTGTTTCCTTTCAAATGAAACGATTTTCGAGCGCTCGCGTTTTGCACGTGCAGGCATGCTGCACACGACACTGGTTCCAATAGATCTAGAATCTTCTGGAGAATTCATTTTCATCAGGTATCATGATTTTTGCAACATGGGGGGAGAGAGACTAACGCTCCAAGTCGAACAAACAATTCGGACCCTTTCCAAAGAAGGAAACAGTTATAGCGTCATAGTGAAAAAGCTAAAAGCAGAAGGACTAGATGTTGGCAAAGCTACAATATGTAGGGTAGTAAATGGCATCGGAAAGAAAAGGGAAGCTGAATCCAATGGGCAAAAATATCAAGTCGATCGACCACGTCCGGTGCGGACCCCCGCCACGGTTTCCAAGGTAAAGCGGCTAGCAACTACTGAAAATCCACCATCTCAGCGCCAACTTTCCAGAATGTGTGGAACATCGCTAAAAACGATAAATAACATCATTCACAAAGATTTGGAACTGGATACCCGACGAAAAGGCAAGGTTCACAAGCTCACCCCTTTCCACATGAAAAACCGTGCAACGAATGCCCGGAAGCTCTACGAGGAACACCTGGCCGGTTCCAGATCGGAATATACTGCAACATTGGACGAAGCATGGATGTATGTGACGTATTGCAATGGAATCCGGAAGATCTGTTACATCAAAAGAGGCAATCAGGTCCCGGATAATTGTGTTCACCAATGCTTCGAAACTTTCCCTAAAGGTTTCATGGTTGTCGGGGTAATGACTGGCCGTGGAGTCCTTCCGCTCATAAAGGTTCCATCGAAGGTGAAGGTGAACTCAGAATTCTATATAGAATGCGTTCTGAAACCTGTCATCGAACAACTGAAGGACCTTTACCCAGGGGAAATGGACAAAGTGTTCCTTCATCACGACAAAGCCTCTTCCCATACCTCCAACAAAACCCAACAGTTCCTACAAGAAATGAAGGACACCCTAGGCCTAAATTTTATCAGGAACTCGGACATTCTAGTGAAGTCTCCCGACGCCATCCCACTGGATTTTTACGGGTTCGGTATGTTGAAACAACGGCTCTTCAACCGACGTCCCAAAACTGAGGCCGGACTTTGGAAAGCCGCACAAGAGGAGTGGTCGAATGTTTCGCTCTCCAAAGTCAAGGAAGTGTTCGCAGCTTGGAAAGTCCGATGCAGGGAGATAGCCAAGAAGAAGGGGAAGCACATAGAACACATGAAAAAAATTCACGTTCGAAAAATAAAGTTCTAACGGACGTTTGAAATCGTTTCATTTGAAAGGAAACACCCTCTGTATATGTTACACTGAAGAATGGAATCTTAGAAATGGTATTTGCAATCTATAGGCATAAGCTTTTAGGATAAGTAGAATTGCATTTAAATATTATTATGTATAATATATATATAATTTTTATGAAAATTCATAAAAACTAGGAAATACAACTTTTTCAAGGAAGCCTGCAGTCAAAACTAGAAAACACTTAAGACCGAGACAGATGCTTCATTATCTTAGTCAAATATCCACTTATGATATAGAACGCGTATTGCTTTGCAATAAATAAATAAAACTTAATCAAAATGTAAAAAATGGAAGAATATAAAATAATAACATTGAAAATCAAAGTAAGTCCAGAAAAAACATTATCAAAACCAAAAGAAACATTGTCAACATCCAGAGACCACCCGGATAAAAGAAAAAGTTTATTTTATAATTGTTTTTATAAAACTTGAGAAACTTGTGATTGGAAATATGGTTTCTCTTTTGAGCAATACCTAATAAAGTTGTTAAAATTTGGAGAACAGTAGATTTGTAATATTGTTTACGCATGCATACTATAAAATATCCAGAAATCACGTGTCTACTAGATATTTTTTGCGGGGAATCTATTCCTCTCAAGAAACTAAATCATATTTTGAACTTATAATAATATATAGAGACTTATAATATTTTAGAAAAATACTGTTTATGAATACTGTTACAACGTTTGTTACTACCTCCCACGTGGTCTAGTGGCTAGGATACCTGGCTCTCACCCAGGGTTCGATTCCCGGCGTGGGAACTTTTTTTTTTATTGATAATTTTTTCAATTGATCTTAATACCTTTCCTAGTCATTTGAACATTTATAAAATGACTTTTTATTTGTATCACTTCTTAACCTTTTTCTTCTTTTTCCTTCACTTTTCCTTTTCTTTTCCACATTGCAGTTATGTGTGATTCTATAAATATAAAAGTCAGTGTTTATATACGTTTGTAGTATGTATGTATATATGTATTTATGTATGTAAGTGTGATTTATTTGTGAAAAGAAACATTCGCGTCTTAATGTTTTAATTAGTTATGTATGTATATGTCATAATTTGTATATAATTAAATGCAACCCCGACCCACTATGTATGTACCATGTATGATTTTCAAAGACTTAATAAAGAACAAGGTAACTGGAGGGAAGCAAGTAGCATTAAGATATAGGAAGTAGATCTAAGATTGGCACGACTATTCTGGGCACCCCTGTGTCAATACTGCAGGGGCAGAGACCGGGCGTCTCTAGTGACCGCAGAAGTTATTTTAGCCAAGATTCACTCAATACTTCCTGACAAACAGGACGTGTCGAGTGACCAGAAGTTATAAAAGTTTGAGAGACATCCAGTACTTCCGGCAAAACAGGACGTGTCTAATATCCTTCGAAGCTATAAGCGTCAAGCCACCAAACACTTCCTGACGAAATTGGATATACCAGGCAGGGCACAGCTTTCATCAAGGGAAGCCGCCGGCCTATCAGAAGATAGCACCTTAAGTAGGTCAACCAATAGAAAAAGAGCATGTGACATCTCTCGACCAATCATAAGACCGCACCTTAAGTAGGTCAACCAATAGGAAAAGATCATGTGAGATCTCTCAACCAATCAGAGAGAAACTGTCTCGTGGTGTTAAATCGAAAGACAAGAATAGTTAGTTACGCTTTGGCTCCCAAGGAGGTGACATCGGCTTTAGACCTCTCTCCCTCGGCTCATCCCACAGCTAAGTACAATCACCGCCATGTGATTAGTTAAGGACAAATCAAAACCACCCCGCTCTTCTCAAGCTTTCTTTCCTCCAATCCAGTTACCTTTTATTTTCAAAACAATCACGTGTCCTGATTATTCCTAACTGTATGCTGCAACTTCCACTCAAACGGCTGCGCTTCAATCAAATATCACCATTCGCATCCAACAACAAGAAATTCCGCAACGATATTGCCACAGAACGGTTAAGTCGACAGGATTCTACAAAAGTGTAATAACAACAATAATTGCACCATATTACACAGAGTCGACAGGATAAAGATTATGGAACTTAAACAGGATAAAGATTATAGAGCTTAATCAGGATAAAGATGGAAATTAACCCAGGCACTAGCACAACAAAAGGCAATGACAACCCAAGAGAGAAGGAACTGGCAACGAACGGAAAGAAGCTGACAACGAACGAGGCGACAAGACACACCCTGGCGACGGTAATTTTAGAACTGACCGCCGCGCTACAAGGGGCGAGATCCACGCAGCTGAAAGCGGTCTTCCGGAGCGCCACCCTCGGGACAGCCGACGCCCGCACCGCCGGTACGTGTCCGAACAACCTGACGCCCACCGAGTTATCGCCACCCGCCATGCCGTACCAGTACACCCGGAAGCAACCCACGCGACACGGACCCAGTGTACCGACAACGCGATCCACTCGAATGGAAGCAGTACAAATGACTAGATTTCCCTTTCAATCGCGCGGACAGTTCAAAAGGTCCCGATCCGATTCAACAGATATTCCAAGCCAGCCACACCAAGCCGAAGACGCCACAATGGAGACTTTTCGAGACTAAGGTAGGCAATCCACCCAATGACATCATCAAATTAACTTTGGACTTGTATCTGACCCAGGACCTACCATGTACCTTTCTCATTGAACCAGACGCAGGTTCGAACATATTGCCGTATCATTTATACAATAGATTAAAAGCACAACTCCCCAATTTAAGTATTAAAAAACCTTCCCTTGATCTATCCCACCTAAATAGTTTTACGAAAATAATAGGACATTTAACTTTCCCTCTGACAATAGGCCAAATAACCCGTAGAGAGAACTTCCACGTGGTAAATGCATCCTTGCCATTTGGAGTTCTTACCTTAAAAACCCTTTATCAATATAAATTAAAACTAAATTATAATCGCGGCACTATTTTCCAACTTGGCGTCCCATTGTCTAATACTATCTACCACTTTAAACATGTGTCAAATGAATGCAAGCACGGGCTAGGCCAAAACCTGTTCCAAAGGACTCGCACAGCACCCAAAGCTTTCACACGTGGAAACCCTTGCCTGCATTCATTGCCCAAACCCCAAATATTTACATGCCACCATTATAATCTCACACCACACAACTTTTCACTCAACCCAATTACCAGTACTATATGCCCACAACATGTAAAGCCACCACGACTCCAACCTACAATTCCAATAATGCCCAAAAAAGTGTCCGTACACCGACACAGCTCACCCACTTACCACACAAAATCCACACATGACCATACTTCGCAACGCCAGAAACACGCAAATGTACCTCACAACACACGCAACACGCACGCCAAAAGACAACAACAACGACAAACAAGCGCATGCACAACCGTTAAGAATAATACGATCATCCCGTCTACACAAAACATAGAAAAAATTCACGCCACCAAACAACCACACAATCGAAAAACCTTGCGATCTTTCCTAAAAGCTGTGAACGCCTATAAAGAGTTCATTCCGGACCACGCCCGCTTGCGGACGCCACTTGTCAACCTTCTAAAAAAGGATGTCATGTGGGTCTGGGATGACGAATGCCAGAAAGCGTTCACTAACCTGAAAGAAAACCTTACCACACACCCCACATTACACCTTTACCAGGAAGGTCTGCCATGCCAGGTGTACTGTAACACCTCAACATTCAGCGTTACAGGCGTTCTTAAACAAGTCTACCCTGATGGGAAGACATACACCGTCCAACATTTCAGCCGATCTCTGCGTAGTCACGAGCGAAATTATTCAGACTTGGAACTACAATGCCTAGCCATTGTGGAAAGTGTGGATAATTTCCGCACCTGTCTAATGGACAGAAAGTTTACAATATTTTCTGACCATCCTGCATTGCAGTGGTTGAAAGAGATCAAAGCCCCGTCAGGCAGATTGTTTCGATGGAGGTTAAGATTGTCAAGATACGAATATGAGGTCCGTAGCATAAATGGAGTACAACAATATGAAACGGACGTTGTAACTCGTATCCCATTTTGTGGCTTTCTAGACGCGCCACTCATAAAGAGCCAACAGTCTTCTCCACCGGGAAAATCCCGCGTGACTATGGATCCCAATAAACTGCGCACCGTCTCCCGAAAAGGAGTACTTAAAACTATAGTCCCAAATTCATTTACAACCAGACTTCTTAAGTCCGTACACACACAACACCACCACCCAAACATCTCCAAGATGACGAGACTCATCTCAGCACAATATTATTGGCAGAACATGACACAAGACATCGCAAAACAGGTAAAAACCTGCCCCACCTGCCGATTCGCTAGAAGAATCGATGAATACAAACAACCTGCACGTAAAAATACCGACACAGGTACCCAAACAAAACAAAATTCGTACATAAAGCACAACATACACACAACACAAACAATGCCAAAATTACCACATCCACGTCAGAGAAAAGATCACACATCTCAACCTAAACCAATTACCGCCGACATATCTCTAATAAAACCATTGACGATCAAGCAGGAGAACTGTAAACCTGACAACCAATCCAATCATATCACAACACTCCCTAAAGATATCAAACAGGAGAACTGCGAACCTACCAATCATTCAAATTCTACAATTCATAAGGTTCAAGCAAATATTTCAGAATCCCCAGTTACAAAAATGTGGACGAACATGGGACAATATCCTATCTTTCATCTGATTTTTATCCTTTGTTTATTAGTTCTACCGTACAACTGTATCCCAATTTTATTCATTAAATACTTGTTTATCTATGCTATGCCCGATCAGAAAATCTTCGAACTACAAGAGGTAGTTTTTAATTTAGGACAAGCAGTTTTTCATTGTGGAAAAGCAATTCTTCATTGTGGACAAGTATTTATAAAACTTCTCATAATTTTAGGAACCATCTTCGCAGAAAATCTAAATAAACTCCGAAAAGATAGCAGTAACTGAAAGATAACCAACCAATGCCGAAAGTAAAGGATTCAATTATAAAAAACAATTAGGCCGACAGGAAACATAGAAGCAAGGCAGATATCTTCCCGCGAAGAATCAAGACGTCGCCCTGACTCCAATTACGCAAACAGGGGGTGGATAAATTTAGACCGGACCTCGCGTCCCCGAGTCCCGCTTCCGGCGTCTCATTACAAGGCCCCGCTCATCCAAATTAGGTCACCGCTCTCCCCAGCCACAGATTTCGCTATACCACCGATTTTTGATTCCAGTTCAAGTCTACATATCGATTTTTTACCAACCAATTACACATCCACGAAACAACACATCGAACTAGCTCACACATTTCTTACACAACAGACTTCTAACATTTTTCCACAACACACACACAAAGACAAAAAATTACACATAAAGGTTATATAGATTTCCATGTCTCCTGTACACACAGCATAAACGCACTTGAGGGCTAGAATCACGTTTTTCACCTAAGTGTCGATACAGACGAGACAAAAATTTATAGGACATAATTGAGCAAGTAAAACATTTATAGGGCAAAATGGAACAATCAATACATTTAGATCAGGGCATGTAGATACCAAAGGGTTCCAACCAATACATCTTATTTTTCATGTCAATCATTTTTATTATTTTCTCTCAATTAAAATTTAAATATTTAATCAATTTATCAATTTATTCAACTTATTACCACTTTTAATCATTAACATTTTTTTTTCCAATTAAATTATATTATCATTTTTATTTATCAATTATCAACGAAAACCCACTGGTTTTCGATTAAACTAAAAACATTAAATCACCCTTTATTGTTGAAACCTTTTTATTTTTCATTTTTCTTTTTTTCAAACACTCAACCTTGATTTCGCTCAAAAAAAAAAAAAAAAAAAACTTTATTTTATTTTTATTTTTGATTTCTCAAAAGACCTAATAGAATTCCCTCGGTCTCCATTCCCAATTCCGAGCTAGAATATAATTAGGCATTTTTCCTTTTTTTTCTCACCACGCACCAAGCATTCACTTTGATTCCGTTCAACTCTTATTTTTATTTTTATTTTGATTTCTCAAAAGACCTAATGAAAACCCCTTCGATTTCATTCCCAATCTCAAGTAGGATAGTAATTAGGCAATTCTTTTTTTTTCACCAACGCAACAAAGCATTTTCTTTTTTTTTCATACAACAAGGCTTTTTCTTTTTTTTTTTGTGCAACCAAGCCTTCACTTTGATTTCATTCAACTTTTATTTTATCTTATTTTATGTTGATTTCTCAAAAGCCCTAATAGAATTCCTTCGATTTCATTCCCAATTTCGAACTAGAATATGGTTAGGCATTTTTCTTTTTTTTTTTTCCTCACCATTCAAACAAACACATTCAATTTTGATTTCATTCAACTATTCTTATTTCATTTTGTTTTGATTTCAAAGCACCTTATGAAATTTCCTCGATTCCTTTTTCTCAGAATTCGAGCAAAAAAGTAACTAAGCAGTTGTCTTTGTCACCATGCAACAAAATATTTTTCTTTTTCAACCAAACACATTCAATTTTGATTTCATTCAACAATTTTATATTATTTTTATTTGATTTCAAAAGCCTTAATAGAACTCCCTCGATATCATTTCTTATCTCGGGTAGAATTCGTTTAGGCGCATTTTCTTTGTTTTACCCACTATGTACCATAACATTCATTGATTTCTTACAATTAAAAAATTTTTGATTTCTATTAATTATACTCAACCTATATCACCAACCCCATTCTATCTTACTTATGTCACCAGCAATGCTTGTATATAGCCCCTCAATACCTACAACTAATTTTCCCACAAAAATTATTTTTCATTTTACAGAATTCTCTCAGGCTAACCCCTTCTTGAATTCTTCACATGTAGGGGGCGCATCTGTCATAATTTGTATATAATTAAATGCAACCCCGACCCACTATGTATGTACCATGTATGATTTTCAAAGACTTAATAAAGAACAAGGTAACTGGAGGGAAGCAAGTAGCATTAAGATATAGGAAGTAGATCTAAGATTGGCACGACTATTCTGGGCACCCCTGTGTCAATACTGCAGGGGCAGAGACCGGGCGTCTCTAGTGACCGCAGAAGTTATTTTAGCCAAGATTCACTCAATACTTCCTGACAAACAGGACTTGTCGAGTGACCAGAAGTTATAAAAGTTTGAGAGACATCCAGTACTTCCGGCAAAAACAGGACGTGTCTAATATCCTTCGAAGCTATAAGCGTCAAGCCACCAAACACTTCCTGACGAAATTGGATATACCAGGCAGGGCACAGCTTTCATCAAGGGAAGCCGCCGGCCTATCAGAAGATAGCACCTTAAGTAGGTCAACCAATAGAAAAAGAGCATGTGACATCTCTCGACCAATCATAAGACCGCACCTTAAGTAGGTCAACCAATAGGAAAAGATCATGTGAGATCTCTCAACCAATCAGAGAGAAACTGTCTCGTGGTGTTAAATCGAAAGACAAGAATAGTTAGTTACGCTTTGGCTCCCAAGGAGGTGACATCGGCTTTAGACCTCTCTCCCTCGGCTCATCCCACAGCTAAGTACAATCACCGCCATGTGATTAGTTAAGGACAAATCAAAACCACCCCGCTCTTCTCAAGCTTTCTTTCCTCCAATCCAGTTACCTTTTATTTTCAAAACAATCACGTGTCCTGATTATTCCTAACTGTATGCTGCAACTTCCACTCAAACGGCTGCGCTTCAATCAAATATCACCATTCGCATCCAACAACAAGAAATTCCGCAACGATATTGCCACAGAACGGTTAAGTCGACAGGATTCTACAACAGTGTAATACATCAAATATTATAGTGTAACAACTATTGCATCATATTACATATATACACGTCTTCAATAAGCACCTAATATGGCTGAAATTTTACCAGGACATAGAGTATTTAATCTTACAATGTTAGTGGAAGTCTAATTACTGAGGTGGCGTCATGCAGATTTTTATTGGGAGATTTTATAAGGATGCTGTACTTAGGTTGGGGATCCCTAAGAGTGTAACGGACTAATTATTATTATTATTATTATTATTGTGTACACTTTTGGTGCACTATGATGTTGGTTCGTTTGGATTAAGTGGTCTCAAGCAAAGGTGACAATATATATATTTAAAGAGGATCAACGCTGTATACAAAACAAGCTAAAATCGAATAAGACAACTGGTTTTCTTTTTCCCGTAGATTACATAAGGCCTAGCGAAGAAGTACATCCATCTCATCTAGCAGGCCGTGCGCTCTACTCTACCAGCCTCACTACGACTACTGCGACTACGATTACTCTACTGCTGCGATTATGACTACCCTACTGCTGCGATTATGACTACCCTACTGCTGCGATTATGACTACCCTACTGCTGCGATTATGACTACCCTACTGCTGCGATTATGACTACCCTACTGCTGCGATTATGACTACCCTACTGCTGCGATTATGACTACCCTACTGCTGCGATTATGACTACCCTACTGCTGCGATTATGACTACCCTACTGCTGCGATTATGACTACCCTACTGCTCAGGCAACATCGCCTTTTTTATAGGCAAAAATAAAACAATAGAAAAATGCAAAATAGCTATTTACATAAATATAAAAATACAAATTACATCTACATAACTACCCAACAATTATTTATTTAGTTAACCCAGTAGGTTCCTGGAGCCACGTACAGAAGTCACCAACTACCCGGGCTGTCCTTCTTGGTTTTATTTACAATGTCATCGGAAGTCCAATTACTGAGGTGGGCAGATTTCTTTCTTGAGAGATTCACTAGGGATACTGTACTTAGGTTGGTGATCCCTAAGACAGTAACTTACTAATTATTATTAATAGTTATCCAGGTTCCTGGAGCCACGTACAGAAGTCTCCAACTACCCAGGCTGTCTTTCTAACACACTTAAGTCTTCTTGGTTTATTTACAATGTCAGTGGAAGTTCAATTCATCTACAAATAGCGCTATGTGTATTGTTAACTAAAGTCTGATGTGTGTAGAATTAATAATATTATGATGCATTAGCGCGCCATCTGTTATTAAAATTCGAAACTATTATAGACGCGTATGATTCTTTTTAAAAATAAATAATTTCTACTGCCCTTACTGCAATGGAAAAATTAATACAGGCCCTCCCATTAATTTTTCCATTGCAGTAAGGGCAGTAGAAATTGTTTAATTTTAAAAAGAATCATACGCTTCTATAATAGTTTCGAATTTTGAGAATGAATAATCCTCAAGATCAAATGTGGACACAGCTAGAATAAATAGATGAAATAATCAATAGGAAATAGAATGTGAGATACCAGTTGAGGATCATAAAAAGATTGCCTTTTAACAATACTAGATACCTCTCTTGAAGAATAGTGAGTGAAGTAGACCAAGGAAGGATTGTTTTGATACACTATTAGAATGATCTGGAATTAGAAGATAAAGAGATAACGAATTTGCTTAGAAAAAGATGAAATAGCGTTCCATTCAGATTAACCTAGAAACTTGAAAATTACACTACATGATGATGAATTAGATTGAAAAAATTAATAAAAATTGTACATTTCATATAATCAAAATTGTAACATACAGTAGAACCTCCCTGTAAAGGAGAACACCTAATTGCAGAGCTAGAGTGTTCTTAGGGAGAGGTATCCTCTTACTGGAGAGTTACTAAAGAGTAAAAATGATAATTTTGCAAATGAAACCTGTCCTTTACAGAGTGGTGTTCTCTAGCGCGAGTGTCCTTTCATGGAGGTTCTACTGTATATATATATATATACGAGTATATCTCATTTCAAAATAAATATTAAAAACGTTAGATATATTATGATAGAAGCTAGATATTTAAGAAAACAATAAAAACAGTCCTTTGGTCAACAACTTTAGTTGTTTTTAACGTGAAGGAATAAAATGGCGGAAGTGAGATTAGATTAGAGAGCGTGGTTGTAGGCCGTTTGCCTGGGAAAAGGAGACTTGAGGAAATCCAACAATTCTTCTTGGCAAATTTATTCGAAAAACGAGTACAAATCGATTACTATGCTTGATATCAATTAGTAAAATTAAGAAAAAGGTATCTCCTGATCTTGCAAGCAATCAGCATGGTCTAGTTCACGATCAAATCAATTTTCTTAATTTTGCCAGCTCATATGGTATGCCTTCCCCTTTGTTACTTATTTTCCAATAGTTTATAATACTTTTGCTTGAACTATCAAGAAAGCCCATATGGCCTTCTTTTTTTATGTTTGTTATGGTATAGCCTGTACCACACAAACACAAACACACGTTGACGAGTTTCAACAGCATGAATGATTGGGTAAAGTAAAATGCGTCTGCCTTTGTCATTAAGACTGGGAGCACTACTCAGTGGCAGGCCGACTTAGCTCCAAAAAGAAATGGCCACCTCTGACATGAGGATAATCTCAAGCTTTACAAGCTTGATACCTTAGTGTGATTGAGTGGAGATAAGAAAGAAGAAGAACAGCATGAATGGCATACGTGGTCTTTGTTTATCAATAAAATGTTATGGTTTAAATATTTTGGAATAAAAAATAAATACACTTTGAGTTGGCATTCATTTCGATGCCACAGTCAATTGACGTTTAGTTGCACGGTAAAGAGAGAGATGATATTTTCTTAACCTTTGGCTAAGATTAGCAAAAGCAAATCCTGATCATACAACCTAGCATTACTCCGAATTCTAATTACCATTCTACCATGTCAACACATTATTTACTTGTTTTTTTAAATAATACATAATACTTCTCCCCCTTCCCACCATCCCTCAGGATTTCAGCTTGGATCCATTCAGGAGTCAACTCATTTAATTTTCCGTCTATCATTACTCTTCATAATTCACCCTTTCATACCTCATCCAAAAAGGTTAGAAATAGTCAATATTTCACCTTGAAATAAATTTTGATTTTTCATTGAAAAGAAACTCATGCGGTGAAACTTCAAGTGTCGTTTTACAATCACAAGCCGCAGTGTATTATATTATATTAGGAATTATTGTTGAGGACTTCGAAAAAAGGAACAATTGATAAAATTCCAAGTTTCTCTATTGAACTCCCTTAAGTATTTGAGTAAAAAGTAGTGAGAGAACTGATCTAAAATGTTTGAAATATCATACGAACATATATCAGAGTTTGAAAAAAGTTGTACCATTGGATTGAAAAAGGCTGGTTGGTCAAATCGACTAATCTCGCGAGATCTATGTCGAAGTGTCTGCGTCTATTAGACGATGTTGACAAGAATGAAAAAGGAAGAATGTAGCGTCAGGACAGCAGCGGTCGACCAAGGGACACAACAATCCGGGCGAAGCTGGGTCATTTAGTCATTATTAAATATAATAATTGTATTTTATAACTATTCAAAATATATGATGAAGTTTTTTTTTATTGTTTAATATCATGTCTTATTTGAGTCGCTTATATGTTAATCTATTAGATAATAAAAATGCATATATTGGATTTAATAAAGTATTTATTTTGCCTTTTTATTATCTAATGAATTAAAGACAAAATAAATTTATTTATTTATTTCGTCTCAATTTACAGGTGTTACATTCGAGCACAGCTCGCGAGTCACCTTGTCCTGGCTATTTACACATGGCGAGTTGGTGGAGTAGAGGTGGTCCCCCCCGGACCTTGCAGGAGGGCAGCTGTTGGGCGATGAGCTCTTAACTAAGTGTCAGGGCACTACGATTTAATGCGATTTTTGAAAAATAAATATTTTATTAAATCCTATATATGCCTTTTTATTATCTAATAGATTAACATATAAGCGACTCAAATAAGACTGATATTAAACAATAAAAAAAAAATTATGAATGGACTTTACTAATGAATTAAATATGGATTGCTCTATTTTCAAAATGTTAATCTATCTATTCAGCATCTACATATGCAAAGTTTTCCAGTAGTATTCAGTAGTTTTTATGAAGAATAGAACCAAACATCAAGATTTCATGACAAGAATAGATTTAGTAGGGGAGGGAGATGTTAGCCTTAAAATATTGTTTAGCAAACGTTTGTTAGGCAAACTTTCACTCTTGGGTAAAAACCGGGGGCATTCACAAGTACTGTAAAAATAGAACGGTGATATCCCAATCATGGAGCGGATAAAGAACGACAGCTCCAGTCTCCCTAAACAATATTAAAAACTTGCAATAAAAATAAAAAAACGTATATATATATGTATTATTTTTAATTTGGGTATTTAGAAATATAGTTCACTAACCGAATGACCCAGGCAATGCCCGGGTTTTACCGGAGAGTGAATGTAAAAAAAAATGTTTTTATTTAAATACTATTTGTTATAATTATAAATTATGACCCAGTTTCACCAAATTATCTTGATGATCGCCGGTTGTCTGTTTTTTTTTTCTACTTCTTCTTCTTTTAGGAGAAAGAGGTATTTTTGTTCATACTTGTTTATCTCGTTTTTCTTCAATAAAGGTTACTGTGTATCAAATATTTTTCTCGTAATTGTCTGAATCCCGTTATATATGCTATGTTTTGTCCTACGAATAATGCTTTAAATAAAACACATTTTGTGGTATATAATACAAACAAATAATTATGTCAAACATTCTAAAATACATATAGTAATAAAAATCACAATGTGACACAAAAAAATAGTATATAACATAAATATTGTAGCAAAGAGTTTATTATTTTTATTAACAGAGTATAATCTTATATGTTTATATTTTACTACTTTGTAAACTTCCCTTATTGCTTATCCTTTGTTTATCATTCATAGTTTGTTCTTGCCTTGAATAAATTGCTGTCTCATCCCTAATTTTCCACTCGGCAATATAAAATCGTTTAAAATAATCGATAGTAAACTTTGAACCCCATGTACCATAAAATAAATTTAGTAAAATTTTATATATAGAAAAATGTAAAATTTTTCAACGATATTTGAAAATTGTATTACTAAATCCTCTTATTACAAAAAAAGGCAAAAAGATGCCGCAAATATTTTATTAATTGTATAATGTAGCTTTCGGGTAAGCTCTTCCTAGGCAAATTAAAACAAAGGTTTTTAGTCTACTGAGGAAGAGTTTACCCGAAAGCTACTTCATACAATTAAACAAAAAGAGTTGCGGCGACTTATGACTTTTCGTAATTGATCGAAATTCGCAAACCTGTGATAATGATCCTCTTATCTTGAAGATGCAGCAGACTTCCTGCCAAAACCGAAATTTATCTCAGTTTCGTTGTTCCAAAGACTCTGTGTTACTCTGGGGCTGATACTGTATCCCAAGAACCTGCCAGTCTTTGATCCACCCTGCATATTTCATTTACCCGGTACAGTAAAACCTCCCTGTAAAGGACACCTAATTGCAGAGCTAAACTGTTCTTTAGGGAGAGGTGTCCTCTTACTGGAGAGTTGCTATATTATAAAAATGGTAATTTTGCAAATGAAAACTGTCCTTTATAGAGAGGTGTCCGCTAAAGGGAGGTTCTACTGTACCATCAACTTCTGGGAGGCATTCCCCAAAGGTTTCATTATTATCATATTCATAAAATTATTCTCATTTTAATGTGTAGAGGCTACAAGAGAAATTTGCCATGCTGATGAATGAACTTAATAAGAGGTTTGTGCATAAAAACATATATTATGTTATAATATTTATATTTGTATTATATCTGTTAATGTTATATTGTTTTGTTTCTAGGTTTCTGTCTTTACATTTTTCAAGATAATCCACAGGTATGTTATCCCCCTATTTTTACACACATAGAACACTCCTAATGAAAGAAAATTGTAATTTCTACGTTCGTGAATAATTAGTATTTGTAACACATTTCAAATATGAAAAAAGGCATCTCCTTATCGTGCAACTGAAAGTTGCTGATGGCTTACGCCCTCTATCGGAATAAATATCAACTATTCTCGTTGATTAATCAAGAATGGGTATTTGGCCAATTCTGGAATAATTAAAAATCAACGAGAATAGTTGATATTTATTCCGATAGATGCGCAAGCCATCAGCAACTTTCAGTTACACGATAAGGAGATGCCTTTTTTTCATAATTATGCACCTTATCCCAGTACAATATCACATTTGTACTATTTTTTCACATTTCAAATAGTTTTGTAAAATCTTATATAGTTATATATCTATATTACAAGCGAAGGAATCGCCAGACATCATCTTGAAGAAGGAACAAAAGTTAACGGTGAGGTCTTTCTTTTATTTGTGCTGTAAATTCGTCAAGCTTTCGTACTTTGACGTCCTTCGAAAGTTACCTGTCGAAGGACGTCAGAGTCCGAAAGCTTGCCGAATTTACAGCTTTAATAAAAGAAAGACCTCACCGTTAACTTTTATTCCTTCTTCAACATATCAATATTCTCCTTATCGTGCAACTGAAAGTTGCTGATGGCTTGCGCCATCCATCGGAATAAATATCAACTACTCTCGTTGATTTTTAATTATTCCAGAATTGGCCAAATACCCATTCTTGATTAATCAAGAAAAGCTAACCACGGACGCGTTTCGGGCTGTTGGCCATCATCAGCGTGGTGCAAGCTGTACCTCAACGACCAAAAAAATTGGTCATTAAGGCATCCTGGCGCAAGCCATCAGCAACTTTCAGTTGCACGATAAGTAGATGCCTTTTTCTTAATTTATGCACCTTATCCCAGTACAATGTTACATTTGTACTATTTTTTCATATCTTTATTCATTATATCATCTATTTATTGAACTATTTTAACATTCTATAACGCAATATCCCAAACTCAGGGATATTTGCGTCAATATATTTCTTTACAATCATCTATAATCATCATTATAAACATGATGTCTGTGTACATGCATGTGTGTGTGATGTATGAATTCAAGTCAGAAGCTATTGTGAGAGTTGAGACTATTTTTTCACTGAATTCTCATGGCTTTCAATTAGGAATAAATCCGAAATTTCAGATTCTTCTATCGTCAAACCTTTTTCAATTACAAGCAAAAAACTGTTGGAAATCAAATAAATAGTATTTTAAGAAATAGAAGCATTGAATCACGAATGTTTCTTTTAAACATAAACTTCTACTGTTCTTATGTCTAACTGGCCTTGTACCTATTGTTTGCTGAAGAGCATTGCTAGATTAAAATATTTATAAGTAATTCTACAGTCCTAAAAGTTTATGTCCATAGTTTTCTTGAAAACCATTTCTAAGATTCCACCATTCAGTGTAGCATATATAAGCAAAATCGTCCAATACAGCATTAGAGCTCTAAGAAGCGGTCTGGTAGATTAAATTAACGAATCCGCTGGGAGGGTTCACCACTTACAAGTATAAGCCAAGCTCTCCCAATATTTTTTCATCGCAGTAAGGACAGTAGAAGTTTGTTTTATATATAAAAAAAAACATTCGTGTTTTAATGCTTCTCTTTCTTATATACAGATGGCATGTTGTCGCCTTATACAATTAAATATTATTTTATCTGTTAAAAATTAATATTATGTTTTTGAAATATCATAATACCTATATTATGGATATACCAATACCAAATACCATCATACCTATACCCATCATACCATACCTATATACACCAATACCTCGCTTTGCGTCGTTTCGTTTTGCGTTTTTTTTTTTCGAAGTTGCGTCGCAGCTTAATTTTTACTAATTTTCACTATGCGTCGTTAGATTTTCGAAGTTGCATTGTTTTGGATTCGAGTCTTTAATTTTTTTTTTTTGAATTTTTTTTCCCTAAAATATGGCAACACCTTTGTTTCAATTTGCGTCGTGTTTTTTTGGAACGTAACCCCGACGCAAAGCGAGGTATGGGTGTATTAGATATATTAAATTTAATTTAACATTTTTATAATGTGCTCTGTTTCACGTAAATTGTACATCTTTTTAATCAAATGAAGCATTCTTTAAAAGGTTCAAAGGTATTAAAAATAAATGCAATTTAATCGTGAGTAGAATCAGAAGCTGAATTCATGATATTTATATAATGAAATGTTTAAATAAAAAGACATATATTGGATCAAAATATCATTTATTTTACCAATATTTCAGTTGGCCGAATACCAACCTTTATCAAGGTGTTATAACATATTAATGTGTGTCAACAACAAATAATACCTTGAAAAAGGTTGGCTTTCTGCCAACTGAAATATTGGTAATATAAATGATATTTTGATCCAAAATATACCTTTTTAATATAATAAAAGACACGATTTGATATTTGCCGAAGAGCGATTGCTCGAAGCATATTATATATTTATAATTGTATGTATTTCTACTGTTCTCAAAGCTTATGTCCATAGTTCTTCTAAAATATCCATTCCAAGAGTCTAGCATCAGTATCACTATAAAAGGAAGTTCCAAAAATGCAATATAACAGCGGTATGGTTGATTAAACTGGCGAAACCGCTGAGAGGGTTCACCACTGATGAGCCAGGCCCTCCCATTAATTTTTCCATTGCATTAAGGGCAGTAGAATTTTTTTTTTCATTTCAAAAAGAATATACGGGTTTAAAATAGTTTCGAATTTTGATATGCCTTTTTATTTAAAGATTTATTTAGGGATTTCTCTATTTTCAAATAAATGAAATGTTTTTAATAGAAAATTTATTTTTTGGAAATAAAATGGGGAAGGAGGGGTGTAGAGAGAGAGAAAATATGGTTTTACGAACTACTAACCAAAGTATATGATTGCCGAACCCAAAAATGAATATAGCAATCAGACAAGCCGCAATACACTATAGCAAAGTACCAAGGTGCTGCACGCCACCAGGTAAGAAGTATCTGTTAAAGAAATAAAGAAATATTTTACCGGTTATATTTTTATTTTATTTCAATTTAAGCGCTATTTCCCCCTAGGGACACTTGCACTGTCATACATGTATGCCTTTACATTTGTCTATACATATATATACAATACTTTTAGGCCGTGAATAGAATAGTCATATGATATTAACAATGAGAAAGAGAGAGAAAAAAACGAGAAAAAGAATTGTGTACAAAGTAAAAAGTGTCTCTCAAAATGTACAATAAACATAATATAAATTATCAGTTTCTTAAAAGATATTTGTTGCTATATAATTTAAAATTTACTGGCTATATGGCACAAGATAAATACATTTTCCAGCAAGAAGGTAAGAAAATATTGAAACATACAAAACTAAGATATCACGCTAAACACTAATAAAGCAAGAGTTGCAGCTTTAGACGTCAAATTTAGTTTGGAATTCTGTCAACAGATGGCAAGCTTTTTTTTTTTTTTACAGTGACGTCATCTCTGTTGTTGACCGTCTGTTTTAAATATAGCCCTATCGTCTGCTATGCCCCGACCTCTGTTGATAATGTTATTTAGGGTTAGCGCTTTCTTTTTATAGATGGCGCCCTCTTAATATTTATATATTTGAAGTTTTTTATAAACATTTTAATGGGGGTCGTTGGAAGGATGGTCTAAACCGTTTTCGACCGCTACAACTGGTACATATATGTATAGACAAATGTAAAGGATGGGGGGATATAGCGCTTTATATTATAATAAAATAAAAATATAACCAGTAAAACATTTCTTTATTTCTTTAACAGATACCTCTTGCCTGGTGGCATGCAACACCTTGGTGCAGCGCATTGGGCACTTTTTTTCTGATTAAAAAAAAAATGCTCCAAATGGCCTCCGATTCTTGCAAAAATCCAACCCCACCAGCAAGTGCAAGTAATCAAACGGGGCTCTGACATATTTGTAAGTGAAAAGTCGTAATTATTTTCACATGTGTAGCCATGTGGTGCACTTACAGTAAAAACAGTGACAACCTTCTACCCACCATGATTATCATGGCCTGTACCACGTGTACTAGGGATAATTTTAGAAATAAATTTCAACATTCACGTAAAATATGATGCTAATATTAAATCAATACGATTTCAAAATAACTTTAATATGTTTTAAATATATTATTTTATATCTTTGAATCATATAACTGTAGTATAAAAACTGGCAAGTATGAAAACACGATGATAAATATTACTACATAAAGTTTCGGAAGGATGATATTCATTTACCCAAAGAGACATCTCTCCTTTAGAAATATGCACTCATGGACAGAACTTGAGAAAGTTTCTTTTTTTTTAATGTTTCCAGTCGTTTGTTTATTTAAGAACACAGGGGTAGTTTAGTTCACACTTGGTTATCTCGTCTGTCTTCAATAAATATCCCTGTGTATCAAATACCTTTCAGAGTTATTGTCTGAATTCCGATATACATGCTAAAAGGTACAACTTCCTTAAGTTTTGTCCATGAGTGTATCTTTCAGAGTTATTGTCTGAATCCCAATATACATACTAAAATGTACAACTTCCTTAAGTTTTGTCCATGAGTGTATCTCTCAGAGTTATTGTCTGAATCCCGATATACATGTTAAAAGATACAACTTCCTTAAGTTTTGTCAATGAGTGTATCTTTCAGAGTTATTGTCTGAATTCCGATATACATAGTAAAAGGTAAACTTCCTTAAGTTTTGTCCATAAATATATCTTTGAGAGTTATTGTCTGAATCCCGATATACATGATAAAAGATACAACTTCCTTAAGTTTTGTCCATGAGTGTATCTTTCAGAGATATTGTCTGAATCCCGATATATATGGTGAAAGGTAAACTTCCTTAAGTATTTTCCTTGAGTGTATCTTTCAGAGTTATTGTCTGAATCCCGATATACATGCTAAAAGATACAACTTCCTTAAGTTTTGTCCATGAGTGTATCTTTCAGAGTTATTGTCTGAATCCCAATATACATGGTAAAAGATACAACTTCCTTAAGTTTTGTTCATGAGTGTATCTTTCAGAGTTATTGTCTGAGTGCAGGCTTTGGCTGACGCGATAATGGCTATGGCATCAATATCCAGGCCTCGACCCTGCATGACAGGGGTCTGCTCAATGATGGTAAAATATTCTCGGATGAAGAATATGATGTATCGGCAGGACCAACATCTATGAACTAGCGACACGTTTCTGGATCCACAGGCTCTGCAGGATTATAGAGTCGAGGCCGGATGGTGCAGAGCATACATGGCCAGACGGAGCGCTACGTCAGCATCATGTTCAGAGAAACAGAAACTGAGAAAGGATTGCCAAGCAACGGTGTAATCAGGCATATTCACGGTGGATTCCCATTTTTCCAGAAACTGGGTTTGTAGCGCTGCGATGATAGCTCGAGTAGGCGACGTTCCTGCATAGCCTGTGGGTACAGAGATTTGTCGCTAGCCGATAGATACTGGTCCTACAATGTTTCATCCGGGATGCTTTTTACCATTATTGATTGGACCACTGACCTGCAGGGTTGGGTCTTTGGTCGAGGCCTGAATACTGATGGCCATTATCGCGTCGGCCAAAGCCTACATATATAAATATTATTTAAGCTTAGAGCTTAGAGTTGAGCGGAGCCCAGGGCGCCCCACTCTCTATTTGAAGGAGGCCTCTTTGTCGATGGAAGAGATCCTTCTAGTATGATATCTTCACAGTGCTATATTATTTAAATTGATTTTATATATTTTGTTCCTTAACGGTTGACCGCTAAGCTGCTAGAATGGCGTAATTGTATCACGTTCTACTACTGCTTCGCCAATGTTCGCAAAACGATCGTGACCTCTGATGTTTTCGGTCACTAGACGATTACACAGAAAGAATTCAGGGTAGCGACGTCTGTGAGAGCGCAGCGTGTGGGGAGGTGCAGCAACTGTCAGGTCTCCAATTAGAGAACTCAGCCACCGTGATTAAGTCAACAGTTCAGGAGGTCGCAGAAATCGGCAGTCTCCTGAGATCCGCTGACCTTCAAGTGTAGTAGGTAGTAGGACCCTATGATC
>CP092875.1:81339319-81377134 GCA_030710605.1 Cordylochernes scorpioides
CACCCAGTCATGATGGTTGTCAAGCAGACACCATCAAAAGTCTCTAGCTTTACAAGCTTGATACTCTAATATGATTGAGTGGAGATAAGAAAGAAGAAGAGAAGTTTTTTTCCTTAATGGATTACCTCAATATATCTGAGCATCTTTAATATCTTGCAGCTAAAACTTGTCGTTCCTGAGTGTGCATTGATGAGCATTCGTATCAAACTGGGATCATTTACATATTTTACTTATTAATACAAAGCAACAACGCGCCATCTATATATGACAAATGAAAACATTGAGACACGAATGTTTCTTTACACAAATAAATCAAACTTCTACTGTCCTTACTGCGATAAAAAAAATATTAGGAGGGCTTGGCTCATCAGTGGTGAATTTCCCAGCAGTTTCGCCAATTTTCGCAGTGAGATCAGTAGAAGCTTGATTTATTTGTGAAAAGAAACATTCGCGTCACAATGTTTTCATTTTGTCATATTTGACTTATACTACATATTTGCATAGATTGGTGTTTGTAGTATTCTTTTTTATTGTTTGGAGTGGACATATTTCAACAGTGTCGTGTATTTTATTATTATTATTTTAAGGGAGAGAGAGTATATGCATTCATATATTCTTTTGATGCATTAGCGCGCCATCTGTTATCAAAATTCGAAACTATTATAGATGCGTATGATTCTTTTTAAAAATAAACAATTTCTACTGTCTTTACTGCAATGGAAAAATTAATAGGAGGGCCTGGCTCATCAGTGGTGAACCCACCCAGCGGTTACGCCAGTTTATTCTTGTACATTCATCATTTTCAGATATCAAAGTTCAGGCAAATAACGTCCAACTTGCATATTCTGATTTGTAAGCCATGACAATGCATTTTTAGAGGCTTAAATCTATATCCATTTATAAGATAATAACCTCCCATCTATATATAAGATATGAAAGCATTAAATCACGAATGTTTCTTTTTATAAAACAAATGATGAACAAAGCTTATGTCCATAGTTTGTCTGAATACCATTTCTAAGATTCTACCCTTCATTGTAGCATATATAAACAGAATAATCCAATATAGTATTAGAGATCTAAGAAGCAGTCTGGTAGATTAAATTGGTGAAACCGCTGGAGGGTTTACCACTGTTACGCCAAGCCTCCCCAAAATTTTTCATCGCAGTAAGGACAGTAGAAGTTTGTTTTATGTTTATAAGAAACATTAGGGTTTAATGCTTTCATTTATTCTATATCTATTTATATAAATTTCAACCAGATGATCAATATTGTGTAGATAACGCATAGTAAGACTTATTTTTCAAAGAAAAATAACTGATCATGCAAATGATAATTTCTAATGACTTGCATTATATATTACCACTTGAATAATCATTTATAGACTTGAATCTATACAAAGATATGCATACATATCTATACACTCATGGACAAAACTTAAGTTGTACCTTTTAGCATTTATATCGGGATTCAGACAATAACTCTGAAAGATATTACAGTGATCTTCATCGTAGACACACGAGATAACCTAGTGTGTATACACTCATGGACAAAATTTAAGGAAGTTGTACCTTTTAGCATGTATATTAGGATTTAGATAATAACTCTGAAATATATTACAGTAACCTTTATTGTAGACACAAGATAACCAAGTGTAAACAAAATTGCCTCTGTCTCCTTAAAAAAAAAAATAGACGACCAAGATATCAAATACATCCCACTTCCTTAAGTTTTGTCCATGAGTGTATAATATATTGCATATATATATATATATATATAGAATAAACACCATTATGAACCATCTATAACGCTCTAATTCCTTCTATTTAACTGGCACCCAACTTGTTCATTTATGGATTGTTTGTGAAAACATTGCTTGATGCAGATAATTGCATATGTTTTTAATGTCTTCAAAACTTAATTACATATATACATGAAACAAACTTTTAATATCCTTATAGCGATAGAAAATTTGGGATGGCCTGGCTCATCAGTGGTGAACCCTCCCAGTAGATTAAACTAGAGAAACCATTCTAATATACTAATAACCACGATACTAATTATCACAGATAACTTCATTAAATCAACTTCCATCATTGCTTAACATATTGTAAATAACTACCTTGCGATTTCTTCTATCTGCTTATGTTGTTGCTTATTTGTTTAATGTATATGTTTATTCAATGCTCTTTTTCTTTATTGTTTTTTTTTTCTTTTTGATAATTCTGTTACCTATTCTACTACAATTTGAATTATTGTAAATAGTTTCACGCGCAATTATCCAGATCGGATATAGTGTGTCTTGTTAGCAACTGGTAATAAATAAATATTCTAATATTATATTGGACTGTTATGCCTAAATACCCGGTACATTGCATAATTTCTTGATAGGATTATTTCAGGTAATAATGGAATTTAGTTTAAGTCAAAAAGCGATCCATTAAAAAAGTTTATATATAAAAGGGCGCACCTGGATCTGTAAAGAAAAAAAAAAACATTTTTTCTCTCAAAATATTTCGATAGATTTGCTTCCTCTTTATCAATTTATTGCACAGCAAACTTTATTTACAAATATAAATATAAAATTTTCTTGAAGATAGATGTTGCCTGGCTGGCTTTCATATTTCTGTAAATAAAAAAGACACTTCGGTTAGTTAAAGTTATATTTTCTTAACGTTTCAATAAAAATATTTTGTCTTCGTCAGAATTTTAAAAGCATTTGGTAAGACGTTATAAATTGTTCTTTTTATTCATTTCTCCTGACGAAGACAAAAGATTTTTGTTGAAACGTTGAGAAAATAAAATTTTAACTGGCTGAAGTATCTATTTTTTTACAGAAATAAAGTTTACTGTACAATAAATTGATAAAGAGGGAGCAAAAAAAAAAAAAAAAAAGGCAGGGAGCAAAATATTTTGAGAGAATTTTTTTTCTTTACAGATTCAGGTACACCCTTTTATATTAATATAAACCTATTTAATTAAAAATGCATATATTGGATCAAAATATCATTTATTTTACCAATATTTCAGTTGGCTGAATGCCAACCTTTATCAAGGTATTATAACATTTTAAAGTGTGTCAACAACAATTGTAACACCTTGATAAAGGTTGGCGTTCAGCCAACTGAAATATTGGTAAAATAAATGATATTTTGATCCAATATATGTGTTTTTAATTAAAGATTTATTTATGGATTGCTCTATTCTCATAAACGTATTTATATTTCGAGAGAGATGCACTAGCGCGCCATCTGTTATGAAAATTAGAAACTATTTTAGACGCGTAAGATTCTTTTTGAAATTAAACAATTTCTACTGCCCTTACTGCAATGGAAAAATTAATGGTAGATTAAACTGGCGTAACCGGTGGGAGAGTTCACCATTGATGAGCCAGGTCCTCCTATTAATTTTTCCATTGCAGTAAGGGCAGTAGAAATTGTTTAATTTCAAAAAGAATCTTACACGTCTAAAATAGTTACTAATTTTCATAAACTTATTTAATATATCGCTTTTTGACTCAAACTTAATTCCATAATTACCTGAAATAATCTTACCAATAAATTCTCTAATGTACCGGGTATTTAAGCTTAACAATCCAATATATTATTAGAATGATTTATCTAGTTTAATCTACTGGAAGGGTTCACCAATGATGACCCAGGCCATCCCGATATTTGCTATCGCTGTAAGGATATTAGAAGTTTGTTTTATATATAAAAATATGTATCGTTTTACATTCATAGACAAAACTTGAGGAAGTTTTACCATTTAACATGTATATCGGGATTCAGACAATAACTCTGAAAGATACACTCATGGACAAAACTTAAGGAAGTTGTACCTTTTAGCATGTATATCGGGATTCAGACAATAATTCTGAAAGATATTACAGTGACCTTTATTGTAGACACACGAGATAACCAAGTGTGTATACACTCATGGACAAAACTTAAGGAAGTTTTACCTTTTAGCATATATATTCGGGATTCAGACAATAACTCTGAAAGATATTTGATACACAGTAACCTTTTATTGAAATCACACGAGATAACCAAGTGTGAACAGAATTGTATCCATATCCTTAAAAAAAAAAAAAAAAACAGACGACCGGCGATATCAAAGACTTTCCACTTCCATTAGCTTTGTCTTTCTCTCTCTCCATGAGTGTGAATAGTATTCAATTATTTTAACATATATAAACATTTAATGTGGTTATAAAGTATAATATGGTAATTTTGTTATTTAGAGTTAATAAACAGTGATACTATTCGAATTTAAATTCGCTAGATACAGTAAAATTTCTCTTTAAAGATAAGTTTTACAAACCACATTGAAACTTCTGGATTCCCCCCTAAAGTTTACCTCTAATTAAGTTAGTATTATATATATAGTAGATCAAATCTTTTACGATATTACAGAGGTTATCATTCAGAAAGTTTTTAATGTATTTTAAAAGTATTTTAAATAATATTTTACTCTCTTTTCACCCATTCTCTGATTATTAATTATACGCTCATAGACAAAACTTAAATAGATGGGAAGTCTTTGATGTCTTTAATAAGACAAAGCAATTTTGTTCACACTCAGTTATCTCGTGTTTTTTCAATAAAGATCACTGTGTATCAAATATCTTTCAGAGTTATTGTCTGAATCCTGATATACATGATAAAAGGTTCAACTTTCTTTTGAAGGAGACCTAGACAATTTTGTTTACACTTGGTTATCTCGTGTATCTTTAATAAAGGTCACTGTATATCAAATATCTTTCAGAGGCATTGTCTGAATCCCGATATACATGCTAAAAGGTACAACTTCCTTAAGTTTCGTCCATGAGTGTATCTTTCAGAGTTATTGTCTGAATCCCGATGTAATGCTAAAAGGTAAAACTTCCTTAAGTTTTGTCCATGAGTGTATCTTTCAGAGTTATTGTCTGAATACTGATATACATGCTAAAAGGTAAAACTCCCTTAAATTTTGTCCATGAGTATATTTCTACCGCCATGATCAACATTTTTTAAATTAATGTTTTAATATTTAAAAAAAAAAAGTAAATATATTTATTTAAATATATAGATAGATAAAGAACTTACCTGAAAGACGCCACTTTAACGAAAATAAAGAATAAAATGAACAATTTATAAAGTAATGCTAACTTCAGAGTGTTCTTAAGCTGGTATGATTCTGCTAAATTATTTGTCTATTCATTGAGCAAAGTAATTTCTTTTTACAAGATGACCTTTTCAAAATTTTAGACAAAAATACATAAATATAACATAATTAATCTAAATATATTAATATTTAAGAAACGATATAATTTTTATTTATTTATAATATTTAAAATATTATAATATATATATATATATTGGTAAATATATAATTCACTTTTATATTAAATTATATTGTTTGTAATAATCGTCTGCAGGTATAAATGTCAGCTATATATAACGAATGAAGATATTAAAGACGCGAATGTTTATTTTCACCAATAAATCAAACTTCTACTGTCCTTACTGCGATAAAAAAAAAATATTTAAACGTAATTCTACTGTCCTAAAAGCTTATGTCCATACTTTGCTTAAATACCATTTCGACATTATCATCAAACATGTTCCGAATATGAACTCCCCAAATGGCAGGGATCTGTCTAGATTCAAGGCGGCTTTAAGCTCCTGATCCGGATGTGCCCTCGGAGAGGGCTACGTCGATTGTATATATTTCTCTTCATTCCTACCATTATTATTACCTTATAACTCCCTTTGAGTGTAAAGATTGACGAGATGTCAATAAAGTTGTCTAATTGTCAATTGTCATTTCTAGGATTCCACCCTTCATTGTAGCATATATAAAAAAATAAAAAAAGACGACCGTCGACATCAAAGAATTCCCATCTATTTAAGTTTTGACTATGAGAGCGTATAATTGCTATTTAGAATGAGTGAGAAGAGTAAAATATGGTTAAAAATACTTTTAAAATACATTAAACCTTTCCTGATTGGATCACCTTTGTAATATCAAAAATAATTTAAGGGGGTCGGTGGAAGGATGGTCTAAACCATTGGTTTTCAACCTCTATGACCCGGGTTCGATTCCCGCATTGGACACTTTTTTCTGTTTAAAAAAAAAATGCTCCAATGGCCCCCGATTCTTGCAAAAGTCCAACCCCACCAGCGAGTGCAAGTAACCAAACGGGGCTCTGGCACATTTGTAAGTGCAAAGTCGAACTGCTTTTCACATGTGTAGACATGTGGTGCACTTACAGTAAAAGCAGTCGCTAACTACCCACCATGATTATCATGTCCTGTACGACGTGTACTAGGGATAAGCAAAAAAAAAGATTTAATCTACTGACCCAATACAGTATTGGATCTCCAAGAAGCAGTCTGGTAGATTAAATTGGCGAAACCGTTGGGAGGGTTCACCACTGATAAGTCAAACCCTCCCAATATTTTTTCATCGCAGTAAGGACAGTTGAAGGTTGATATATTTGTGAAAAGAAACATTCGCATCTTAATGTCTTCATTCGTTAAGCATAAATGTTTCTTGAGAAAAATGTTTAAAAATATTTGTTTCAGTTTATTTTTGTTTAAAATACCAGATGGTAACTTATCATAGATTTATTCCGAATTTAGTGTAAGATAAAGACTTATTTTGATATCTCAAATTGATGGATATTGATTCGTGATATCTTCAATATATTAAATACCCAAGAATGATAGAAACTTTTCCTTAAGAGAATTGACTTTTATTTAAATATTATTCTATCAAATATATTATAATATTGCAAGTAGAAAATTAGGAAAGACAAACCTCAAATTATATATATCTAAAGAGACAAAAGTCGCCTCTCCCGTCAAAATAGACGTCAAAACTAGACGCTATCTAGTTTGTGGCGACGGTCAATAGATGGCGTCTAGTTTTGACGTCTATTTTGACGGGAGAGGCGACCTTTGTCTCTTTAGATCAATATCCTCCCGGCAAAATTTCCATATATATAGTGGAAAGGCATATATTGAATTGAATAAAAGAATTAACAAAACACTATAAAGGAATGACAATACATCCAGATGGCACAAGAACCTATAGAGCATGCAACAACTGTCCTGGTGTGGAACTAACACCTACTCACATATTCTCATGCCCAGCAATGGCCGCAGCCTTGCAGAAAATTGACTTAGACCCAGAGCAGCAGCTTTACACACCCAAGATAGTGGATATTGCTGCTGCTGTGTTGGAGATGCATGGAAAAATCTGAGACTCTTCTTTAGACACGACAACAACAACAACAATAAAATAATTATTTGCCAATATTTCGTTTGGCTGAACGCCAACCTTTATCGAGGCATTACATTTTTGTATACACAAACTCAGCGCCGCATAGTGTTATAATATCACTTTCGAACAATATATATATTAAAAAAAAAAGAAAGCATATACATCTTGACCAAGAACACATGTGATTTTTAGATAGCAGAGCGCCATCTAGTGGAACAGATATCAACTAAACTCTGATTTAACTTGTTGCCTGATATTTGGCCAACCCATTTTCTCGATAAATCAAGAAAAGCCACGAACGCTTTTCGGGCTGTTGGCCTTCGTCAGCGTGGAGAAGGCTGTACCACTGTGGCCAAAAATGGTTTGGACCCTGAGGCTTCTAAAATGCGCATGTGCTCCTGGTCAGGATATACCTTCTTTATTTTTAATATCGACACTTGAAATTTTAATTCTTTTCTATTATTTTTCATATATATATGAACATTAGTTACGAACGGAGAAATATCGTCCAGGATAGCCTAGTGGACATGGCACCTGCCCGGTAAGCAGAAGGTTGTGGGTTCGATTCCCGCTCCTGGACACTTTTATTTTTCCGTTCACCATTACTCTTCATATTTTTCACCCTCCATACGTCATCCATTCATATATAGACCATCACTCTTCATATATTCAACCTTTTCATACGTCATCCAAAAGTTAGAAATATTAAATTATTTCTCTTTGAAATTAAAAATGATTTTTCATAAATAAAAAGAAACTTATGCGGTTAAACTGGTTGTATAGCTTTATAATTATACGCCGCAGTCATTTATAAGTATATGTGAATATACAATGTACAATGTTGCTCGTAGGAAGGTTTTACATTGAATCAATAAGCCTGATGTAACTTAAAAATGGCGTTCAATGAAAATTCCACCCGAAAAAGAGAAGAGAGCGGCACCCAGAAAGGACGAATAACAGGACATTAACATTGTCCAAGCAACACAGGAAGGATGTGAACATGTGGCCAGTCCTTAATTGGACAACAAATTCCGCCTTCTCTGACCTCACCATCAGAATATAAGCTGGGTTGCTTCTGAGTCCACAACAGCGGCTGTACAGGACAGTAGCAGTTATGTCGCCATGATGCCCGAATCACCAGTGTCCAAGAACTCCTCCATAGACCACTCTCATATTCCCGGGAACTGAGGTAACCATGTTCTTACGTGTGGTCTTCCTTCATCTTCAGGCTAGTGCTCCCTTACAAGATTCTTCTCGACAAATTTTTCGACATTATCATCAAACATGTTCCGAACATGAACTCCCCAAATGGCAGGGATCTGTCTAGATTCAAGGCGGCTTTAAGGCTTGATCCGGACGTGCCCTCGGAGAAGGCTACGTCGATTGTAAATATCTCTCTTCATTCCTACCATTATTACTATCTTATAACTCCCTTTGAATGTAAAGATTGACGAGATGTCAATAAAGTTGTTTAATTGTCATTGTCTAGTGCTTCTTCACTCTGGCCCAGGACTGCAAATTGAATGAGGAGCCTACTGCAATAATGTCGGCTCCACATTTTACAACATAAATATGAACCATTTTCGTTTATACTTCTGAAGGTATATGTTCATAAGTTCCGAAAGCTTAGAAATTAAGAAAAAATATTTAGAATTTGTTGGTTTTACACACATAAACAAATCAGCTGTACTGATTACCCTCATGTATGAACGTTAAGCTAACCATCCAATAATATCATATGATTAGGTAGTGATGGAGGATTTAATATATCTCAATTGTGAGGCAATGATATATATTTTAATAAACTCAATCTCTCTATCACGTACAATATTTCCGTTATAATCCACTCGCGCCCAGAAAGATGTAGTATTAATATCTATTGCTGCAGAAGGAAGTTGGCTGCTGAATGGAAGGTGTATAATACTGAGGTTTTAAGAGATAAGAGACAAGTGAAGTCGCATAAATGTGATTTGTTGTGACGAGTTGCGCCACCGTTGTGTCTCAATGAGAACGGGCGGATAAACAGAATCCCTGCCAACTACAACTCCCGTATTAATTATAGAGTGGGGCAGGAATAGCTCCTTGGGGACAGCTCCTGCTCTAGGTGGGAGGATGTCTTCTATCTCCTGCTGTGGTTGGGAGGATGTCTTCCAGCTCCTGCTGTGGTTGGGAGGATCTATTACAACTCCTACTGTGGTTGGGAGGATGTCTTCAGCTCCTGCTGTGGTTGAGAGGATATCTTCCAGCTTCTTCTGTGGTTGAGAGGATGTCTTCCAGCTTCTTCTGTGATTGAGAGGATGTCTTCCAGCTTCTTCTGTGATTGAGAGGATGTCTTCCAGCTCCTTCTGTGATTGAGAGGATGTCTTCCAGCTTCTTCTGTGATTGAGAGGATGTCTTCCAGCTTCTTCTGTGATTGAGAGGATGTCTTCCAGCTTCTTCTGTGATTGAGAGGATGTCTTCCAGCTCCTTCTGTGATTGGGAGGATGTCTTCCAGCTATCTCTGTGATTGGGAGGATGTCTTCCAGCTCCTTCTGTAGTTGAGAGGATGTCTTCCAGCTATCTCTGTGATTGGGAGGATGTCTTCCAGCTCCTGCTGTAGTTGAGAGGATGTCTTCCAGCTCCTGCTGTGATTGAGAGGATGCCTTCCATCTCCTTCTGTGGTTGAGAGGATGTCTCCCAGCTCCTTCTGTGGTTGAGAGGATGTCTTCCAGCTCCTTCTGCGGTTGGAAGGATGCCTTCCAGCTCCTTCTGTGGTTGGGAGGATGTCTTCCAGCTCTTTCTGTGGTTGAGAGGATGTCTTCCAGCTCTTGTTTTGGCTCAGAGAATATTTCCCAGATCCTGCTGTGGTGTTATGAGGATGACTTCAAGCTCCTTCTCTGGAACGCTTCACGATTTTGCGTGTCATCCTTTCCCAGGGGCCATGCTAATCTTCTCTGTATCGTTCCAATTTTAGTATATGTACCGCCGAACAAGCGTTCTCTGGAGAAGGATGACTTTCAGATCTGTCTGTAATCCTTAAACATAAACGGAATTAGACCACAAGAGTTGAATCTAAGAATTAAACTGTTAACAAAATAAAGAGGGGAGAATTAAGACCTCAATATAGGTTAGTTTTGAAGGTGCCATTGTGTGTACATGAAAATTGACTTATAGGAATAAATAGAAATAGCTTAAATATCATATAATATATAATTGAAAAGGCATATATTGGATCAAAATATCATTTATTTTACCAATATTTCAGTTGGCTGAACGTCAAACTTTATCAAGGTATTATAACATATTAATGTGTGTCATCCTTAATAGGTTTTAATACGCGTACCTTGATAAAGGTTGGCGTTCAGCCAACTGAAATATTGGTAAAATAAATGATATTTTGATCCAATATATGTATTTTTAATTAAAGATTTATTTATGGGTTGCTCTATTTTTAAATCAAAACATATCATCCATATTCGCGTTGTTTTTTAATAGTACAATCGGGGAAATTAATCATACCTTCTATGTTTATTTTTAAAGGGTCAAGTTAAATTTGGATAAAAAATAATAATCGTGGATTATGATAATAAATGATGATCCAGCTGACTGTCATCCTAAACATCTCTTAATTTTTTTTTTCTAAATTCGTCCCACATCATCTTGAGTGAAGGAGGAAATAAAAAGAACGGCCGTAAAGTGGAAGCCTGGGGAATTTTCAAGGCCAATCGATCTCCAACCCTATTTCTGGAGCCTGGTGCTATTACGTAATCTCCGGGTCGATACAGACGACAGGACTGAATGGCCGTCTCCATCAGCTGATCTCCCGGACCCCTCCGATTGGCTGATCGTAACCACGTGATCTCAGCAACCTACCCCAGGCAGCCGACAGGTATGGAATGATCTTCTGCTCTCTTTTTCTCGTCCTTCTCGACAATTTTGGTTTTGCTATTTCATATTCTTTGTTTTTATTAACTATTTTTTTGATAAACATGTTGTTGTTATGTAGCTATTTATTTTAAATCTTTTTCTTTTGAAGTATTATTTTTTTATTTTGTCCTTGTTGCAAGGATTCGTTGAGTTTGCACCATTCTTTTGAAGTGCATCTTTTGCTTAATTTTAATATATATTCAGAATTGATTTAATGAATTTATATTATGAAATATTTATAGAGCTCTTTAATCTTTTAAAATATATTTTAGAATACAATTTTATTTTTACAAATTTCCGTGTTACTTAAAAAAATCATAGCTAGGAAAATATCTCATTATACCAGCTATTTAGAATTCTTTTGCTACATTTCCAAAACTCTAGTTGTTGTTTTTTCAAAATATTAAACAAATGAGTATTTACCACTTTTAAAAAAGTGTTTTTAAATGAAATTTTGATTGTTTTTTTTTTTCTGTAATATAAAAATAAATACATAGCGCCTAAGTATTCTTATACGTGTATATCCTAATATATAGAATAAATTTACGTATTTATAATTTTTATACGTACACTATATATAAAATGTTATATACTTTATGTTTTATAATTTTTGTATAAAATTGAACCTATCAATAATCTTTTTCCAATTTTCTATTCAATAAAAATCGAATTCTCTTAAAACAAGATGAATTTCAATTAATTTTGGTATTATTTTGGTATTAAAAAAATGCAAGCGTGTTTGGCACACACTCACATACCTATTATATATAAACAAATATTTCTTTTCAATCATAAACTGCACCTTATCTAGCTTAAAAAAAAAAACATTAAGCCAAATTCTATTTATTTATTTATTATTATTATTTTTTGAAGATTTTTATAGCGCTTTGTAATCAACTTTTGATATCTTGAATCTCTCTTGGAAATTAATTTTCTACTCAATGCTAACAAAGATGATACAATTTTAAAATAATATAAATGATAAACACATATAGGTTACGAAACAAACAATATATATATATATAAAGGTTTTATAATATTTTTTTAAAGGAAAGTTATATAAAATTTCGATGTTGATTTGAGAGTATAATGTCAGTATAGCAAGCTATTACTGAACGAATAAGTAGAATTAAATATAATTTATATGTAAGATAGTTGTAAATTAATGATGATTAAAACAAATTATAAATTATTATTATTTGGGTATCAAAAAGGTATTATAATCCTATATTGTTACATAAAAAAATTAAAACCTTTTTGATACCCAAATAATAATATTTTATAATTTGTTTTAATTATCATTAATTTACAACTCTCTTTCATATAAATTATATTTAATTCTACCTATATATATATATACTAGCGGATGTGTACCCGGCTTCGCCCGGGTTTTATCCGAGTGAAAGTTTGCCTAACGAATATTATATATTATGAAGTATATAATAAACAATGTTAAAGATTAGTTTTAATTAATAATCAAGATTGTGTGTGAATATGTGAGAAAGATGTAATATCGTTGTTGTTTTCTTGGCCGACTGTTTTACATATGGTGTTATCTTAAAATTGCTTGTTTTGAATATTTTTTTAGATTGAGATTATTAGCTAGTATGTAAAAAAATTAACTCTGTTGAATTTTTTTTTTGTATTTATATATAAATAAAATTAACTCTGTTGATTTTTTTTTTTGTATTTAATCGATAACACCGAAGTTACGCATGTTAATGTTAGGAAAAATATTTTAATGTTAAGCAAAACCTGCTCCATCTCGTTTTACATAAATGTTGAAAATTTGGTCGAAATTGATGCATTGTAACGAAAGTTTTTAGCGAACAACACTTATGAAATTTGAATTTTATTAATATAGATAATTTGATGATCTTGCAATTAAATCTTAATGGTAACAGAGTGCCATCTATTGAGTAAAATATTAACTAAAATTTTAAAATTGCTCTTCTCTCCACAGAAATGTATCTCAATAACTTTTCTTGAATTATCAATAAAGTTGAACCAAGTACTTGTTTCTGTCTGTAGGCCCTCGTCAATGTGATATACACTGTACCTTAACGACACCTATCAAGGGAGTCATTACAATTGACTGAATGTTTCAACTCTTCCATATAATTATTTTTCTTTAAACTCCACTGCAACTCCAGCACATATACTGTATTGGAGCTAAGACCTATACAAGAACCCAAAACACACACTATGGTAGAAAATATTATTGATTTCAACCTTCTCTCTCTCTCTCTCATGACCTGGTGTAATCTTACCCATGAGATAATATTAAAAATATTTTTCTCTTCTCTTTTAATAATATTGTCGGGTTGAAAAAATAGACACGAGGAGAGGTAAACCGAACTTTATTCTCTCTAACTGTCTACCTTAAAATCTACGTGAATTTATACAGCTATAAGACATAATTAAAACTTATGCAAATCAATACAATCTAAAAATTATGCAAACAAATCAACCACGCTACAATATTGATAAATGAACAATTGTGATGTAAAAATTTGATGACAATGTTTTTTTTTTTCTCTCTCTTTCTCCTTGTTAATATCTTATGACTATCTCTTTCCGTCCTAAAATTATTGTAAATATGTATATAGATAACTGTAGAAATATAAATGTATGTCAGTGCAAGTTTTCCTAGGGGGATATATCGCTTTAAATTGAAATTGTTCCTGTGTTTGTTCCAAAATCACTTTATTAGGTACCGCTCAAAAAGAGCAACTTAGTTTATGATATTTGTAACAGTGAATAATATGTGAAGGTTATTCACATATTAAACAAAATGTTAACGTGGGATTCAATCCCGGTTCATGGCTGTCGGGAATTGAGGGTGTTACCTACTCGAGGGTGTTATTCAATGAAAATATACAACAGATTATAAAAATTTATATTGAAAATAGAGCAATCCATAAATAAATCTTTAATTAAAAAGGCATATATTGGATCAAAATATCATTCATTTTACAAATATTTCAGTTGGCTGAACGCCAACCTTTATCAAGGTGTTATAACATTTTAAAGTGTGTCAACAACTGAAATATTGGTAAAATAAATGATATTTTTTATCCAATATATGCCTTTTTAATTAAATAAATATTTATATTACTCTGTATTTGTAAAATCATTTTAAAATATTTCTTTGCTTGTTTGTTCAATATTCTCTAGCTGTAGATAGTTTGGTTGATAATTGTCGACTAGACGTACTGACGTCATCAATAAATACTTTTACATCTTAAGATATTCCAAGACTGATATTTCTACGCTACAATATTAATATTCTAGAGTCATAAAATGATAATGATGATAATGATATATTAATTCCTATCATTAGGGTGTTAATGATACAATAACATTGATATTTTAAAAAAATAAACAATTGTCTCTCGTACGACAAACTTTCACTTATGGAGAGAAACCGGGTGTGTGTGTCATTTAATTAGTGGCTGAATGAAACAAACTAGTAAAACTTCGCAGAAATGTTCCGAACTTTTGTTTGAAATGGAATTCAGGAAGTTGGAAAAATGTTCTTGTATTCTTGTAGGCTGGGATTTTAGATAGTGTGTGTTCTTTATTTTATACACGAGGGTGTTGATTGTGGTTTAACTGGCAAGGGGTAGATGTTGATTACAGGACTTGAAAAATATTTGTAAATCAAAAACAGAGAAGGCTGGAATTCTATCTCTCTATGCGAGGATATTCCCATAGCTACAAAGTTGAAGTAATGGAATACTGTATATATACACTCATGCACAAAACTTAAGGAAATTAAAATTATTTATTGTCGCCGAACGTCTATTTTTTAAAAAGAGATAGAAGCACTTTTGTTCACACTTAGTTATCTCGTGTCTTCAATAAAGGTCACTGTGTATCAAATATCTTTCAGAGTTATTATCTAAATCCCGATATACATGCTAAAAGCTACAACTTCCTTAAGTTTTGTCCATAATTGTAGAAATTTCTTTAAAATACCAAGGTGTGTCATAATTGACTGTCAAAAGAATCACATCTCTGACAGATTTACGTTCCATATAGCCATTGTAGATTTGCTTCAGAACATAATGCCGATATAATTTTTAAATTATTGTAATTTTTATTAACATCCGTTTCGCTGGTAAAAACAAAGTCATCTAAATGTAAATAACAACACAGCGACGAAAATTCTTTATACTTTTCCAAAAACAAAAGGTGATTTGCTGGGATAGAACCCAGGTCTCCCACGTAGTAAGCAGGAACTCAAAGCATCATACCAGGGACTACTATATCACTATACTATGATAGATTTATGTATAAATTATAGTCCAGTTTTGTTTAGTCAGGTTGTTTGGTCTTTCAATTTTATTAGGAATGTGACTATATTTAAACAAGGTAAAATCCTCTGGAGTAACTTGGTAAAGAGAACATTCAAAGACAAAAAGGATAAAAAGAAACTTATCCTCTTTGTCTTTGAATGTTCTCTCTTTACCAATGTGACTATATGTAGTTATTTTTAACCTTTATTCGTGGAGTGTTTACACCACCCAGGAGGTATCTGTTTCAGCGCACTACCCTTTATTTATTGTGGCGGTTAGATCCGTAGGGGTCCTAGGAAGGTTTTCTACCTCTACGGACCCCTATTCCACTCCTCTGACATAGCTAAGTCCATCGGACTTACTCGACTTTGTACAAGCTATCAACGTAGGCGATGGCTTGAATGGTGCTCTTATCCCGGTCAGGGCCCTACCAAGTGATCCATTGTTGGAACCTCGAGACCTGGGAATTGATAATTTTAAAACATATTTATATCTAGGGAATATATATAAATGATAAAATAATCAAATTTTTGTTGAATTCTGAAATAATTCTTTTCAAGATCCGATTCATGATTACGACTCTGTTCAAGAATGATAACGGACAAGAATGATCATGAAGCATTACAAAGGGAACAAGATTGTGCACATAAGAGTTCTGTAAATGGAATTGTCTATTGAATCGTTCAAAATGTCAAAATGTGTCTAAAGCGAATGTCAATGAGAGAAATCTTTGACGAACATAGCAGCTGAAGTCCCACAATGGCCATATTTGATGTTTTAGCGTGAAGATGATCTATGGTGATCTCATATATTGGTCAATTGCATAATTATTAAGCTTTTACTACAAATTTTAATTAGAAAATAAGTTATTTGTATCACATTTGTACTATTTTTTTCACTCGAAAATAAGTATTCTATTTAAATTTTCAAAATGAACATATTCAATTCTTTTAAGAGATGATAAAAATGCCTATCAAATATCACATCCATATTCGTCTTAATATGCTCTACCATTTTCTTGTTTAAGGAAGAATATGCAAAAGCCAAGTAGGATAATACAAACCTGGCAAATAAATAAGGAAGAGGTCAAGCATCAAATTTCAACGACCAGTCAATTTTGACAGCCGTGGAAAAGGACGAAAGCTTGACAACGAGAATCTTGGCCGAAGACTTAAATAACCATCGATCCTCTCACAAATCTTTGAATCAGTAATTGAGGTTAATGGTAAATTAAATTTAATTTCCAATCTATCGTAAAATTTTACACATATAAATTTACTGGCAATGCGCTTCTTTTTAAATATCATCAAATATTATCATTACAGACCTTAATACAACTCATATCATTGCAGTAAGGTCTGTAGAGATAATATTTGATGATATTTAAAAAGAAGCGCATTGCCAGTAAATTTATTTGTGTAAAATTTTAATGGTAACTATACTCCTAAACCAATGTGTCGGCAAACCTTTGAGTCGAAAGAATCAGAAATTACAATTTAGAAAATTTCAAAGTTTTTAAAGAGCCACAAAATGTTTTTCTTGCCAACAATAAATAGTACTCACATAAATAATATTTACATATGGAACTATATAAAGAGCCGCAGCTTTACATTCAAAGAGCCACATGTGACTCGTGAGCCGCAGTTTGTCGACCTCTGTCCTAAACCATCATTTCAAAACATTTTACAAAAATCATTAGACGTCGCAATTCTTCAGTTAGCTGATGAAAGACTTTCCTGAAAGCTTCCTCTAATCAAATACAGTTAAACCTGTCTATAGCGCACCCTCTTGGGACCGACCAAAATAAGGTGCTATAGACAGGTCACTTTTAATGTAAATCGCATCGTACTACATATTTAAAATCGGGCGTTATAGACAGTTTTAACTCTACTTCGAAGGATGCTATAGAGAGGGGGTGCTATAGACAGGTCACTTTTAATGTAAATCGCATCGTACTACATATTAAAAATCGGGCGCTATAGACAGTTTTAACTCTACTTCGAAGGATGCTATAGAGAGGGGGTGCTATAGACAGGTCACTTTTAATGTAAATCGCATCGTACTACATATTTAAAATCGGGCGTTTTAGACAGTTTTAACTCTACTTCGAAGGATGCTATAGAGAGGGGGTGCTATAGACAGGTCACTTTTAATGTAAATCGCATCGTACTACATATTTAAAATCGGGCGCTATAGACAGTTTTAACTCTACTTCGAAGGATGCTATAGAGAGGGGGTGCTATAGACAGGTCACTTTTAATGTAAATCGCATCGTACTATGTATTTAAAATCGGGCGCTATAGAGAGGAAGGCGCTTTTTAGAGAGGGCGCTATAGACAGGTTTAACTGTACTTCGAAGGATGCTATAGAGAGGGGGTGCTATAGACAGGTCACTTTTAATGTAAATCGCATCGTACTACGTATTTGAAATCGGACGCTATAGAGAGGAAGGCGCTATTTAGAGGGAGGGCTATAGACAGGTTTAGCTGTACTTCGAAGGGTGCTATAGAGAAGGGGTGCTATAGACAGGTCACTTTTAATGTAAATCGCATCGTACTACATATTTAAAATCTGGCGCTATAGAGAGGGCGCTTTTTAGAGAGGGCGCTATAGACAGGTTTAACTGTACTTCGAGGGGTGCTATAGACAGGTCACTTTTAATGTAAATCGCATCGTACTACGTATTTAAAATCGGGCGCTATAGAGAGGAAGGCGCTATTTAGAAGGAGAGCGCTATAGACAGGTTTAACTGTACTTCGAAGGGTGCTATAGACAGGTCACTTTTAATGTAAATCGCATCGTACTACGTATTTAAAATCGGGCGCTATTTAGAAGGAGGGCTATAGACAGGTTTAACTGTAATTCGAAAGAGTTGCGGCGTTATTAATTTTATTATTTTTTTTATTTATTTTTATTTTTTGTAATTTGTCAATATCCCCAATCAAGATATTTCGTTGGAAAAATCAGTCATACTAATGAACCATACCTAAGTAAAGACAGAAGTGATGTACGTCCATGCGTGATACTTGCAAATAACTTCATATTTACTTTGACTATTCAGAAAAGCGGTTTTTATTATAGCGTATCAAATATTTATAAGATGGTTAAAATCCTTCAAAAAATACCTCTGGGAAAACCCCAGGACAATAATAGTAAAAACTGAGACAATGGAACCTAATGGAGATCGTTTAAACGACTTGAGGAAAAGGCAACAACAACAACAAGAGGGTTAAACTATCCTGTTTCCAAAATCACTTTATTAGGTACCGCTCAGAAAGATCAACCTAGCTTATGATATTTACAACAATGAATAATATATGTGAAGGTTATTTATATATTAAAACAAAGTGTCCAATACGGGATTCAATCCCGGTTCATGGCTGTCGGGAATCGAGGGTTTTACCTACTCGTCCACCCACTTTTTTTATTGACGGACTATGTTAGAATCTAATCTATCTCTTCATTTTTACGGAACCTATGAGAAAAGATAAAAAATAATAATTTTATTTTCAAAAAAGGTTCCTCAGTTTTTCTATAAAAAAGTGTAACGAATGGTCTATTTACATTTTATTCAGAACATCGAAATTGTGTTGTCAGTCAGGACAAAATACCAGATTAGCTAAACAAATTATCTTAATAATTATGTATATATATATATATTTGCATCTCTACAAGTCGAAAGATATATAAGCAGAGTATCATTCCTTCTCTTATCAGAGCTCTACAATCTCTGAGCCTAATACTCTGCACAGAAATAATAGAGTGAAAGAGAAAGCAAACATATTTACATTTACTATCTTGACTCCTGGTCAGTGCTGTGGCCCTCGCAGATATGGTCCCCTGATGTCCTGCAGCTCTCCAGCAGTCTTTCTATGGGCTCTCCTGGTGGTTCCTCGATAAAATTGTCCCCTGAAAAAGGACACTTTATATATAAATATCATTATAAAACTAGCGCCCTCTGTAGCTGAAAATTATAAGTATTTTTAACGCTGTGTAATCAAAAGTTATCTCTGCAGCCCTAATACTGCAATGAATAACAATCAAAAGAGAGCTTGGTTCATCAGTGGTGAACCCTTCCAGCGGTTTCGCCATTTTAATCTATAGATTACTCTTCAATTGTATTCACCTGAGAATTTCCTATATATATATACCCTGCATTTCCTATTGAATACAGTAATTGCTCAATGCATTAAATCCTTTTAACTTTTTTTTTTTGCTTATACCTAGTACACGTGGAACAAGCCATGATAATCATGGTGGGTAGAAATAAGCGACTGCTTTTACTGTAAGTGCACCACATATCTACACATGTGAAAAGCAGTTCGACTTTACACTTGCAAATGTGCCATAGCCCCGTTTGGTTACTTGTACTCGTTGGTGGGGTTGGACTTTTGTAAGAATCGGGGGCCATTGGAGCAGTTTATTATCCTTAATTTAGGTATACAGTTCTACGGACTGTTGTGATATGTTAAATAAGCTATAATAATGTTACGTATTTATTATTGGCTATGTAAAATCATGGGTCAATTGTTTTAACTTTATGTAAAATATTTCCTCTTTACCTCTCTGTTTCTATTTTGTATAAAAAGATATCTTATTCTTTCTTATTTCCACTCAATCATATTAAGGTATCAAGCTTGTAAAGCTTGAGACTTTTGATGGTATGAAAAAGAGATTACTGAATGAAATAAACATTCAGATCAACTTGTAAAGCTGGAACGAGACTTATTCTGATAACATTTACAACACAGTCATAGAGGCATATATCCATAGTTATTCAAAACATCAATTTACTGTATTCAATAACAAATGTCGGGTATATAGGAAATTCAGTGTAATACAAATTAAAGATGTCAGTGGACGAGTAGGTAAAACCCTCGATTCCCGACAGTCATGAACTGGGATTAAATCCCACGTTAACCTTTTGTTTAATATGTGAATAACCTCATGTGTTATTCATTGTTTCAATTATCATAAACTAGGTTTCTCTTGTTGAGCGGTACCTAATTAAGTGATTTTGGAACCGAGTCCAATACAAGAGTCGGTGGACAAGTAGGTAACACCCTCGATTCCCGACAGTCATGAACTGGGATTAAATCCCACGTTAACATTTTGTTTAATATGTGAATAACCTTCACATTGATGCACTAGCGCGCCATCTGTTATGAAAATTAGAAACTATTTTAGACGCGTAAGATTCTTTTTGAAATTAAATAATTTCTTCTGCCCTTACTGCAATGAATCTCCCTCCTATTAATTTTTCCATTGCAGTAAGGGCAGTAGAAATTGTTTAAATTCAAAAAGAATCATACACGTCTATAATAATTTCTAATTCACATATTATTCATTGTTGCAATTTTCATAAACTAGGTTGTTCTTATTGAGCGATACCTAATAAAGTGATTTTGGAACAGAACAGTGTCTAATACAAACAGTAGAGCTGTCTGGAAACTAAAATGGTGAAACCGCTGGGAGAGTTCCCTATACTTTTTCCTTGCAGTAAGGACAGTAGAAATGTGATTTATGTGTAAAAGAAAACAACTTTTGTGCTTAAATGTTTTATATCCTTATAAAAGAGTAGACATGAAAATATTACGAAGCAGCTAGAAAGTATCCACCCACTAATGAACAACATAATGTAATTTGTTCTTATTTACCGTTGTTGAAAACTGTGAAAACATTTTTTAATTAAAAAAAACAGTAGAGGTGGCAATTTTTTTTTAATTTTAAAGAATAAAGGATGCTGTGACGATGATGTTTAATTAAAAATAATTAATTTTATGTTTTAAAATGTGTTAGTGTGTTTAAAATATAATGAAAAATAAACAACTTACATAAAAGAAAGTGGTTTGAGAAACACAGCTGTTTCTATGAAAGAAATAAAAAGTTATTTTAAAATATTTCGAGGGATTTGTTTGTGTTCTCTTTTTTAGTTTTTAGAAAGTTTTGTTTAAGAGTTTTATATTTGTTATACATAATATATTTTGAAACATTTTTACTTATTTTATATCTAAGGTTTATTCTTATGAAGGTGGTCGGTGGAAGGGTGGTCTAAACCGTTGGTTTACGAACGCTACGACCCGGGTTCGATTCCCGCATTGGGCACTTTTTTTCTTATTTAAAAAAATGCTTCAATGGCCCCCGATTTTTCCAAAAATCCAACCCCACCAGCGAGTGCAAATAACCAAATGAGGATCTGGCAAATTTGTAAGTGCAAAGTCGAACTGCTTTTCACATGTGTAGACATGTGGTGCGCTTACAGTAAAAACAGTCGCTAACTACCCACCATGATTATCATGGCCTGTGCCACGTGTACTAGGAATTTTTGAAACATTTTTACTTATTAAAATCTAAGGTTGATTTTTATAAAAAAAATTATATTGGATGGAGTATTATATCAAAACTTAAACATAAAATGTCATCAATGTATAGTTTACACCCTTGGTTGCAGTAACTATCAAAAATATGCTGTGATAGTTTCCTCATTCAGTACTTTTTTTTTGCTTATCCCTATTACACCTGGTACAGGCCATGATAAACATGGTGGGTCGAAGTTAGCGACAGCTTTTACTGTAAGTACACCACATGTCTACACATGTGAAAAACAGTTTGACTTTGCACTTACAAATGTGCCAGAGTCCCATTTGGTTACTTGCACCCCTTGTTGGGGTTGGACTTTTGCAAGAATCGGGGGCCATTGGAGCATTTTTTTAAATCAGAAAAAAAGTGTCCAATGCGGGAATCGAACCAGGGTTGTAGCGGTCGAAAAGCAACGGTTTAGACCATCCTTCCATCAACCCCCTATTCAGTACTTTTATCTGAAGATGGTAACAATGCTGTTACAGAAACATCACACACTATTTATTTATTTAGATTTGGTCTTATTACCTTGTGTTTATAATCTACATTCCAAATATTGTCCGTTATCATATAAGTGCCTTCTATTAACGAGATTAAACTGGCGAAACCGTTGGGAAAGTTCACCACTGATGATCCGTGTCCTCTCATTTAATAACCTTAATGTTGTTGTTGTTGTCATGTCCAATAAAGAGCCTCAGATGTCTCTGTACATCTCCATCACAGCAGTCGTAATGTCCACTATCTTGGGTGTGTAAAGTTCTGGGTCTATGTCAATTTTCTGTTGTTGTGTCCAATGAAGAGTCTCAGATGTCTCCGTACAACTCCATCACAGCAGTCGTAATGTCCTCTATCTTGGGTATGTAAAGTTCTGGTCTATGTCAATTTTCTGTTGTTGTGTCCAATGAAGAGCCTCAGATGTCTCCGTACATCTCTATCACAGCAGTCGTAATGTCCTCTATCTTGGGTATGTAAAGTTCTGGTCTATGTCAATTTTCTGTTGTTGTCTCCAATGAAGAGCCTCAGATGTCTCCGTACATCTCTATCACAGCAGTCGTAATGTCCTCTATCTTAGGTGTGTAAAGCTGCTGCTCTGGGTCCATGTCAATTTTCTGCAAGGCTGCGGCCATTGCTAGGCATGAGAATATGTGGGTAGGTGTTAGTTCCACACCAGGACAGTTGTTACATGTCCTATAGGTTCTTATGCCATCTGGATGTATTATCATTCCTTTATAGTGTTTTGTTCTAAGTCTTGTTATAGTTTTTGTCAGTTTTCTCTCAGAGTTTATTTCACAATAACTTTAATATTGTAATTTATAAGTCTGTATAAATGAAATTTTCATTTTCAAAGAAAATATTTCATTTTAGGATATTTATACAATTAAAAATATATATACAATAGAACCTCCCTGTAAAGGACAATACCTAATTGCAGAGCCAAAATGTTCTTTAGGGAGAGGTGTCTCCTCTTACCGGAGAGTTGATAAATCGTAAAAATGGTAATTTTGTAAAAGAAAACTGCCCTTTGTGGAGAGGTGTACGCTAGCGATGTGTCCACTAAAAGGAGGTTCTACTGTATAATAATATATATTTTAAAATATTATATATTAAAAAAAAAAAAGTTCCCACGCCGGGAATCGAACCCGGGCCTCCTGGGTGAGAGCCAGGTATCCTAGCCACTAGACCACGTGGGAATTGAAAGATGGGCCCAATAATAGTTTTAATATTTATTTCTGTAGATTGTTATCATCAGCTTATATGCAAATAATACTTTGATAAATAATCCATAGTGAGAATGTTTATGATGAGCTTATATGCAAATAATAATTTGATAAATAACCCATAGTGGAACAACAGCTCAAAAGTTTTCTTCATTCTAAATAGAGAAACAATATTGCACAAATTATTTTATTTGTATAAAAGATTATGGGTTGCTAAAATTTTTATCAAAAAATTCTAAATCATTTTAGAAATTTCCATTATTTAGGTTAAAGACAAACTTTATAACTGTCTTTCTTTTTGACGTGCCATTTTTTTTAAATAATAAAAAGCAAATATTGGATTCTGGAACTTTTGACTGTCCAATATTTCAATGGCAGCTTGTCTGTCTTCTGCTCGGATTTATCTTCTGAAATTTAATTTTATTTTGTTCAGAGGTAGATTTGACGTCAAACGACTTCTTTTTATTGTTCGTTGTCGTGTCCAAGTTTGGCTCTTCATTGGAAAATAGGTACCTTTGCCATATTAGTCACCTTAGACCAGAATTTGGTCAAATATTCCAAGAGTCCAGGGGGGACTGGTGTTGTCGGACTTTTCTCCCACATTTTATTGTTTTAAAATTATATAAAAACCAGATTAACGGGAATAAGAAGTATTTGATTGATATACTGGTTATGATAAACTGTAAATAAATAAAGAGAAAAGTTAAAGATAGATAAGTATATATGAAAAATGAAAGAAAAAATAATAAAGAAGGTCAGGTGTTGATATTAAAAATAAAAATGGCATATCCTGACCAGAAGCACATGTGCTTTACAGAAGGCAGAACGCCATCTGCTGGAACAGAAATTTAGCCTGTTCCCTGATATTTGGCCTGATATTTGATGATTTCTGTTCCACCAGTTGGCGTTCTGCCTTCTGTAAACACATGTGCTCCTGGTCAGGATATGCCATTTTTATTTTTAATAAGCATATATAAGAGAATCTAGTAGAAAACAAGTTCAGGTGTAGAGGAGAGAAACTCAAAAAGAAAACAATCGAATATTGTTTACATTGAAAAAAAATAGCATCACCATCGTGAAAAAGAAAGTGAATAATTAAATAAGACGATAGATTTGCATCACTAGGTGGGAGGACGGAAGACAGGAATATCTGGGAGGTCACGAGGCCAAGAACACTGGCGCACAGCCAAAACTTCACAGTGATGCCACTCCTGGATCTGTCAGTGGAGCCTCAACATTGGGCCACGGGGGAATATTGAAGGCACTGGGGAATACTGAATACCTAAAGAAATGCCAAAATATCTGTTTCTGGACTAATTTTTAATTACCTAATACAAGAAGAATTTCAATACGACCATTCATTGCAACATAATATTCCTATAGAAACATTAAGAGGCAAATGCTTCTTTCAAACATAAATCTAATTTCTACTGTCCTTACTGCGATAAAAAAAAAATTGCGAGGGCTTGCCTCATCAGTGGTGAACTTTCCCAACGGTTTCGCCAATTTAATCTACCAGACCGCTTCTTAGAGCTCTAATACTGTATTGGACCATTCTACTTATATATGCTACACTGAAGAGTAGAATATCAGAAATGGTATTTAAGAAAACTATGAATATAAGCTTTTAGGACAGTAGAATTAAATATAAATATATACATAGAGCAATTCTCTTCCTCAAACAATAAGAACAAAGCCAGTTAAGCATAAATTCATACAAAGCAATAACGCGTCATCTCTAAATAGTAAATGAAAACATGATTTATTATTCTTGTCTCAGTGGTACATGATAACGAACCATATCAAACGAATGTTCACATCTTCTTTCGCATACACCTTTAATAAAAAACTATCTAAATCAATAAAGTACCAACTTAAAAAACTAAATTTACAATGGGAAATACTTACAACAATAATTGGCGAAGAAAAAGCTATTATTATGAATCATTTGTATCAATCCATTTATAATGCTAATTATACAATTCGCACTATTTTTCCAATCGGAATTCCTACACAGTTCCATTCAAATATTATAGTCATTCAATTCGTTACATCACACAGCCAGAAATACTTACATACAAGAGGTCTATCAGAAACACCAAATTGTTTCTGCGGAGAAACTGAACAAACTGCTCTTCACCTTATCTATGACTGTCCGAACTTTACAGAAGTAAGACATCGTTTGTTCCCTGATCTAAATGATTTAACTATCTTACATCAGCCACTCTGTCTATATAAATTTTATGAACTGTGACGATTAATACATGTAAATATTTTATTCTATAAGTTTCAATTTGTTGTTTGTTAACTACCCACCATGATTATTATGGTCTGTACCACGTGTACCTAAAATTAGTGAAAACTACTTTGAATTTAATACTTGACAGAATGTGTTCCTGGCTATTGGGAATTCATGAACATTTCCAAAAATTCAAAAAGTTTTTTAGCTTGTAAAGTGACTTGCTTTAAGTCTATGGACCAAATAGAGATAGAAATTTTGCTCAAGAAAAGAGATCATAAGCAAAAAATGATAACTCTTCTGTCAAATATTTTTTAATATTATTATTCTCATATCGACTTCTTTCCAGAAAAAAATTCATCTTGACAACGTCTTAAGTGGATATCCATTTTAGAATAATAAGAATGATGGAAATACTGTTACTGTTATCTCATGTATAGGTTACTCATTTGAATATGGTCCTGTCTAACTCTTGAATTTTCATTTATATGCAACATCTGTAATCCAAATTGCATATTTTCACATACAATAAACATACACAGCTTAAAATGTTATATCTCTCCCTTGATGTAAAGCTGATTTCTGTAAAATGATTTTATTAAAACATCTCTCCATATACATACTCGTCTACAAATATAGCGAGGGCTACCATCTACAAGTACCATCTTGGTCTTGAGGTGGGTAACACCAGCCATAACATCGACCTGCCCACTCTGTGGGAGAGAACTCTCGCAGTCCATCGGTGGCGGAGTCTTTCCCGCGGTGGGCGCCACCAATGAAGACTTGTATATATGTTTTAATATATTTATATCTAGTAATAAAAGACAATTCGCTGAGGGAAAAATTTATTTTATGTATATTGCCGATATATATAAGAGAAACTTTTCCCTCAGCGAATTGTCTTTTATTAATAATTATACCGAAGGGATTATATTAACAATATGTATAAAGCTATACAAACAGTTTAACCGCATAAGTTTCTTTTTTATTTATGAGAAATCATTTTTAATTTCAAAGAGAAATATTTAATATTTCTAACTTTTGGATGACGTATGAAAAGGTTGAATATATGAAGAGTGATGGTCTATATATGAATGGATGACGTATGGAAGGGTGAAAAATATGAAGAGTAATGGCGAACGGAAAAATAAAAGTGTCCAGGAGCGGGAATCGAACCCACAACCTTCTGCTTACCGGGCAGGTGCCATGTCCACTTCCATACGTCATCCATTCATATATATTCAACCTTTTCATACGTCATCCAAAAGTTAGAAATATTAAATATTTCTTTTTGAAATTAAAAATGATTTCTCATAAATATAAAAAAGAAACTTATGCGGTTAAACTGTTTGTATAGCTTTATAATTATACGCCGCAGTTATTTATAAGTAATATGTATATCTACCAATTTTATATTTTGCATTTATTTATATAAGGTTTTGAAAATAGAGCAATCCATAAATAAATCTTCAATATATTTATCCTCTCTTATTTAATATTATCTTTTCATATACTTATGTATGTATCTCCCTCTTTTCCATTCCTTTTCGGTATCTCTCAGGTGAATCTGTATATATAAGACTAAAAAGTGCCTCATTTTTTTTTGTTTATCCCTAGTACACGTGGTACAGGCCATGATAATCATGGTGGGTAGAAGTAGGCGACTGCTTTTACTGTAAGTGCACCACATGTCTACACATGTGAAAGTAGTTCGACTTTGCACTTACAAATGTGCCAGAGCTTCGTTTGGAAGTTTCTCAATAAAGGTATTGATTGAATTAAAATAACACTTAAAAACTCGTCAAGAAAACGGATAGAGTTAAAGTTAAACACAAAAATAGAGAACGAAGACTAAAATAGGTGCCATAGGAACTGATTATGGTTGCTAAGTGTATTAGGGCCCTAATAAAAGTATCCAATCCCAGATAATGTAACAATATCTAGGGCTATTTAATACCACATCATCAAATAGCGTCCATATTGTTTGTCTGTGAAACACAAGTCTACCTGTTTCGTGTTTCTTCAGTTTCAAATGACGGAAAATCTGCAAAGCATGTAATATTTGAACTTATACTGGAGAATACGTATCAAATTTAGTCATCAATTGCATCTAACACAAAATGTTATTAACTCACTATATTATGATACATTAGTGCGCCATCTGTTATCAAAATTCGAAACTAATATAAACACGTATGATTCTTTTTTAAAATAAACAATTTCTACTGCCCTTACTGCAATGGAAAAATGAATTGGAGGCCCTGGCTCATCAGTGGTAAACCCTCCCAGCATCATCCCAGTTTAGCATCAGAATCACTATAAAAGGAAGATCGAAAAATGCAATATAACATCGGTATGGTAGATTAAACTAGCGAAACCGCTGGGAGGGTTCACCACTGATGAGCCAGGCCCTTCCATTAAATTTTTTCATTGCAGTAAGGACAGTAGAAATTTGTAATACAATATATAATAATGCGGCTTGTGATATATTATTTACGAACGGAAAAATATGTCCAGGGTAGCCTAGTGGACATGTCATCTGCCCGGTAAGCGGAACACTGTGGGTTCGATTCCCATCCCTGGACACTTTTATTTTTCCGTTTATCATTACTCTTCACAATTCATCCATTCATACCTCATCCCTAAGGTTGGAAATAATCGTTATTTCTCCTTGGAATAAATTTTGATTTTTCGTTGAAAAGAAACTCATGCAGGATAATTTTCAAATGACGTTCTACAGTAGAAATTGTTTAGAAAATTGTTAGAATTAGATTAGAAATATTTCCTCAAGAGATATAATAACATCTACCCATGTTAATACTCTAGTTCCCCAGCAGGCCCTTTCCTGCTACTATATCCCTTGACACATAAAAATTGCCGCTAGGAGGCTGATCCGACCGGCTGCGTGTCGCCTTAGCTCCGGTAAATATTTGTTTTGAAAATTGTTTATATCATAGATATTATATATTATATATTCAGTTAATTAATAGTTATTGTCATACTACATTATTCTTTGCTGAATCTATTGGATTTTTATAAATAAACACAATTAAATTTACTACCGCAAACTTTATTCAAAAATTTCATTTTATAAAAAAATGCAAATTTACTGCTCTTTATTTTAGATTCTTATACGAAACTAAATAAATGAATCAGCTGTAGATTCAATTAAATTAAAACTTGATGAAGTTCTTGAATACTTCTCAAATAAATTTAAAAGTACTCAGAAAAATTTAACCAAAAATGATCTGACATTTCTTGGCACAAATATAAACCAAATAAAAGATGGTATTTCCTCCATAACAGAAATAAAAAAGGAATTTGCACTAGAAACAATAACCGAAGCCATCAAGGAGGTAATGGACAGCAGGATTGATAAAATAGCAAAGGATATTTCAGCTCATAGACCTTCTTATGCTCAAATTGCAAAAAGAGAAAATGCATCAGATTTGATCGTAAAACATCAGCAAATTCAAAATAGAGAATTCACGCTTATGGCAACACCAGCCAACAATGAACCTACTTCAACCATAATACAGGCTATTTCTAAGGATATAAAGAAAATTAGAGACAGGGGCACAAAGATAAAAATCAACAAAATGTTTAACACAAGAAGCGCAGTAATTATAAAATTGCCTAATATGACAGAGATGAATTCACTTCAAGAGGAATTGAACAAATCTGAGGAATTAAAAACAATAAGCAAAATTTTTGTTCCAAAGCAAAGAGATCCAACAGTGGTGGTGAAAAACGTTTCCAAACTAACTGATACAACCACATTTGTAAACACGATTTGCAATATGAATCAGGAGCTGAACGGAATGGAAGATTAAATTAAGATATTATTCGTAATGAAATCTAACACACCAACCCAAAACATAGTCCTGAGAGTTTCCCCAAAAGCCTATCAACTTATGAAAAGAATGAACAATACATTATATACAGACCTAGAACGTTGTCAGATACAAGATAAAATCCTAGTAAAACAATGCCAAAATTGTTTTCAGTTTAATCCAGACCATAAAACAAAAGAATGTCCAAATGTACAAATATGTTGCATATGTGGAACCCAAGGGCAATCACGTCTGTGCTAAAGAGCTAAGATGTCATAACAGTTCAAAGAATCCAAGACTTAGGAATAGTCCGATTAACCATAAACCAAATACAAATGACTGTCCTCAATATAAATTGCAGGTTGATAGAACAGTGAGAAGAACTCAATATCTCATCGGTTCAGAAGAGGAATGAATAACGAATTTAGTTACTTGTAATCGTGGTTTTATGATTTGGAAGAAGAATAGAACAAAAATTTTCTCATATGAAATTTTCATAAGCGTTTTGCATAAATGTCCATTATGAAAGAAGCAAAAATTTTAACCATAGGAAAATTTAAATGTATACAACAGAACATTAGGAAAAGCATAATTGCAACTACCGAACTCAGAAGCTCAATTAGAGACAATCCTCCAGATATTCTCCTTCTTCAAGAGTCTTATGTTTTGAATAGAAAGGTCGTGTTCGATATGGACTCGCACATAGTACATTGTTCCTCAACAGAAAACACTTATACTGCAACGGTTATATTTAATAAAATATAAAATATAGGAAGTTGGAGGGTTTCACAAATCAGTTTTGTACATCAATCTCTATAAATACACCTAAATCTAGGACGATAATAGCAAACTTTTATATTCCTCCAAACAAATGCGATGACGAACATTTGAACTTTTTAAAGAATTTGATAGCTACCTTCGAGAGTACTCCCCTAATCCTCTGTGGAGATTTTAATTCCCGTCACCCGGTTTGGTTCGATAGAATTACAAACTCTAACGTCTAACTTCAACCTATTATTAATGAATATAATCTTTTTATTCACAATAACAAAACTCCTACCTGTCGTAATAAAAGCATAATAGATCTCACTATTTCAAATAGACATTCATTGAAACTGGTGAACAATTGGCAAACTTTTGAATTGACCAAGATTTCCGACAATGTGACAGTTTCATTTGATATCAATGTTAACTTAGATATTACAAACAATCAACAAAAATCTACATGGAAATTTAGCGAAAAGAAAGCAGATTGGTCACTGTTTTCAAATACAATTTCTAAACAGGAAGTAAGAAGATTGGAAAACGATATAAAAAAGGTCGAAAAAGAAACTGATATTGACATGGTAGTTGACAGGCTAACGGATATAATTCAGGAAGCTGCATATCAATCACTGGAGGTGAAATCTTCAAACTTCACTTTCGATACCGGGATCAAGTGGTGGAACAAAGAATTAGAACAAAATAAAAAGTATTTTCATTATGTGAGAAATCTATACTTTCATCATAAATCAATTAGTGTTAGTGAATATAAGTCTGTCAGAAATAAATATAAAAACAGTATTAGAAAAGCTAAGAGGAATAGTTGGCGAGATTTTATAGAAGAAAATGGATCTAATAATCCGTTTGGAAACGCCTATAGAACCTTAAAAAAACTGTGTTCCTCTAATCAACAAAAGGGATTACCAATAATTGAACAGGCACCAGTAGATTCTTAAGAAACTCTAATAAAAGATCTGATTAATGAACTAATTCCTGATGATACAACTATATCGGATACTGCTCACCATACATCAATAAGGAACTATACACCGAATTTTACAAACTCCAACTCATGCAATATTCATAAGAAAGAAATAGAAGAGCTAATCGACAAAATTAATGTAAATAAAGCTCCTGATCCAGACAATATTAGTAATAATATGATAAAGAATGCTTTTCAACTAATACTTCCGATTTTACACTCAATATTTAATAAATGTATTCAAATAGGATACTTCCCAAAAAAAAAAAAAGGAAAACAGCAGCACTCAAAATAATAGCCAAACCCGGCAAAACCAATTATGAATCAGCTAAAAGCTACCGTCCGATATCTTTATTATCAAATTTTTCAAAGATTCTAGAAAAAATTCTCAAAAATAAAATCTATGAATTTTATATTCAAAACAATCTGTTAAGCTCGAGGCAGCACGGATTTATCAAGTCTAAGTCAACTATCACTGCTTTGAATACTATAATCAATGTATTAATGGAGCATAAGCAAAAAGAACTGTCTGCACTAGTTACAATAGATATCTCGGGGGCTTTTGATAATGCCTGGTGGCCAGCGATCATCAAAAGAATAGACTCAGATAATTTACCGGAAAAACTGATCAAAATTCTACAATCATATTTAAATTCCAGGTTCATTTCTTTCAGTTACGACAATCTAACAACTTCAAAGCCAATTACTAAGGGGTGTCCTCAGGGCGGTCCGCTTTCTCCACTTCTATGGACAATTTTGTTGAATGATTTGCTGATGAATTTTCAGGTGCCCAATTGTGAGTTGATTTGTTATGCGGATGATATTTCGATCATATGCTGGAATAAAGACCTAGCATCACTAAAAATAGTTATAGAGGAAGCCTTAAATACTATCGAATTGTGGTGTATTAAGAACAAGTTAGAAATCAGTTCTGAAAAAACAAACATTTTATATTTGCATAATAAAGAGAAGATCCCAGTTAAATTTAAGAGCGGATTAATTTCACCAGTACAAAAAATAAAAATTTTAGGAATAACAATTACAAATCATAGAAGAAAAAACAAATTAAATTTTGCTTTTCATATAGAGGAAATAGTGAGCAGAACTCTAGAAATAAAAAAATTTCTATTCTCTCTGTGCAGCAAATCATGGGGTTTGAGCTCCCATAAAAGAATTACATTGTACAAATATTTATTCAGATCAACTTTAACATATGGATCAGAAATATGGTTCAAATTTTTAAATAAAAAATCGATACAAAAATTAAACTCAATGCAATATCAGATATTAATATGGAGCATTCAAGTTTACAAGACAACTTCGTACAACTGTGTTCACAGTTTGGCTAAAACTCCATTGATTGCAGATTACATTGAAGCAAAAAATATGAAATATGACTTAAATAACTTATCGTTCGAGGACAAGCAAAAATACAACATCGATATTCCCTTTATAATTAAATCCTATATAAACGAAAGAATGTTGCTCTTACTGAATAATACAAACGAGACATTTACAAGTTTTTTCAACCGGGGGTATTCCAAATTATTTTCGCCCTAATTTCCACAACACACAATTTGTAACCAACCATGGTAATTTCGGAAGTTTTCTGGAAAGAATCCGCGCATCGGAGGATCCGGGCTGTTTTTGTGGATGCCGCATTCAAGATTCCACTCACCTTTTTCTTAAGTGCCCAGCATTTTAAGACTACAGACTCAATAACTGTATCCTCTGTACCGATCCAAGAGAACTGATATCCATCAGGGTTTCATACATTGTATTCAATAGATTTTGTAAATTTATATCAAAGTTTTTAAATAATCTCAAGTGTTAGGTATAATTAACTATGTGCTGTATATATGATTTTTTTTCCTTTTTTCTTTATTTGAGGTGTGTTTAAATTAAATTACCTATGTATATAGTATGCTTGTTTGAAATCAATTTCAAGAATATGTAAATGCCTTGAGCATATGTTTTTGGATATGTAAATAGATTCTCCCTCTCTCTCTCTCTCTTGTATTGCTTTCCTTTGGGCGCCAGTGTCCTTGGCGGGACATCGCGCTTTGTATTTACAGTTGAATAAAAGTTGAATATCCCTTGACACATTGTAAATAACATTGCTAATTATTGTAACTATTGCTGTTATTCCTGTATATACCCTCTTCTACGTGGAGAAGTTGTATAAGACCAAAAGGTCATAACAGGGACTTTTGTCGTTGTTACTACTGTTATTCTTGTATGTACCCTACATTTCTGTGCTTGGAGAATCCGTTTAAGACTAAATTGTCTTAAAAAAGCTTTTTGTTGTTATTTCTAAAAATAATCATACGTGTTTATAATAGTTTCGAATTCTCTCTGTATTTACCAATTCTAACAATCTAAATGGTAATGGTAAAGCAATGTATAAACACTATACCAGTTACCACGATAGATTTAAATCTCCTTGATATAAATAATACAACAGGTTTATCTGGAGATGAGTTTCTTTTCATTTCAATGAATGCTATCTCAAGCTTTCTGGGATCTCTCCCCTTCTACAGGAGTACATAAACGAATAAAATGCCTTTAGATGCTAAGGCACACAATTTGGATTATTAATATATACAGTTATCAGCGTCATGCGTTCTTAATTCTGGCACCGTTTACTTTTGGTTCAGTGGTAGAATGCTCGCCTGCTACGCGAGCGCCCCGGGTTCGATTCCCGGCCGATGCATTTTTTTTTTTTACAATTTTTAAAACTCATTCATATATTATACAAGAATGACATCCACGGCGCCAATTTATAATTGTAACGAATAGTATTTGAATAAAAACATTTAATCGGGTAAACCCCAGGCGTTGCCCGGGTCATTCGGCTAGTAGATTATAAACACAAGGTAATAAGACCAAATCCAAATAAATAGTGTGTGACGTTTCGGTAACAGCGTTGTTATCATCTTCAGACAAAAGTATTTGTCTGAACGCTGTTACCTAAACGTCACACACTATTTATTTCTTTGGATTTGGTCTTATTACCTTGTCCCTTTAGATGCCTTTAAATAGTTTTATATTTTAAAAACACAAAGGTTGGAGCGGGATGTTTCACAAGAGAGACATCCACTGCGCCAATTTATAATTGTAACGAATAGTATTTTTATATTTTAAAAACACACAAAGTTTGGAGCGGGACGTTTCACAAGAGGACATCCACGGCACCAATTTATAATTATAACGAATAGTATTTTTATTTTTATATTTTAAAAACACACGAAGTTTGGAGCGGGACGTTTCACAAGAGTGACATTCACGGCGCCAATTTATAATTGTAACGAATAGTATTTTTATATTTTAAAAACACACAAAGTTTGGAGCGGGACGTTTCACAAGAGGACATCCACGGCACCAATTTATAATTATAACGAATAGTATTTTTATTTTTATATTTTAAAAACACACGAAGTTTGGAGCGGGACGTTTCACAAGAGTGACATTAACGGCGCCAATTTATAATTGTAACGAATAGTATTTTTATATTTATATATTAAAACACACAAAGGTTGGAGCGGGACGTTTCACAAGAGTGACTTCCACAGCGCCAATTTATAATTGTAACGAATAGAATTTGAATAAAATATTTAATCAGGTAAGCCCGGGCGTTGCCCGGGTCATTCGGTTAGTATGCTATATTTTTACGTTAATTTTACGCACCTTTTCTCAGAGGAATTTTTATCGCTTAATTTCTTAGATATCAATTTTTATTTGCTTTCCTTTATTATGTGACTGTTTGTGAATTTAGTAATATCAATATTATTTTCTTTTATAATATCAATAATTTGGGTAAACGAGTATTTCTCTCCTCGGAAAGTCTGAAGACGTAACCTTTTATATAATCACTTATAATTTTAGGCATTTAGATATATTTTGTTGAAGATATTAATCTGCGATTTAAATGTTTCTTTTTGACCAGTACTTTTGTTTTGTTTTTGCTTTTCCTAAAATGTGTTTTTCTTCTTCTTCATTATTATTTTATATACAGTTACGAGCGTCATTCTTCATCAGTCGTCTCTGTCACCGTTTGCTTTTTTTTTTGGAATGGCGCCCTCCTATTGGTCGGCTACGATCACGCCACCATTGCCCCCCCCCCCCCCCATCATGCCCCCCCCCCCCCCCCCCCCACTCGCTTTTTCGTTTTTGTAACCATTGTGTTGGAGCGGGTCGCTTCTTAAATAAATGCATATATTAGTTAATAACCAAATGGAATCCTCTCTTTCTTTTTCCCAGTAAGAGACGCCTACGGAAGCCAACAGTACATAGACAGATAAAGCACATAGGCTATAGTTATTAACTAACATATGCATTTATATAAGGCCCCAATTTATAATTGTAACAAATAGTATTTGAATCAAAACATTCAATCGGGTAAAACACGGGCGTTACCCGGGTCATTCGGCTAGTTTGTTCTATATGCAAAGCTTTGTTTTTTTTAGACTTGAATAAACAAATTCAAGTTTATTATATTTTTGTGTGCATTTAAAGTTACAACACAACATATTTAAAAATAGTTTTTTTGATGAAATATAAATCAATGTTTATTATTTCGAATAAATATAACATCACGTGAATCGAGTGCTTCTTTCGCGAGATACCTCGTTACAAAATCGTTATTTTAAAAATGGAACACCCTCTGTAGGTTGTTGTTATTGTCGTGTCCAATGAAGTGCCTCAGATGTCTCAATGCATTTCTATCACAGCAACCGCAATGTTCTCTACTTCCAAGCATTTCACCATTGGTGAGATTGGGATTTCAAATTGGAACCTTTGTCAATCTCCCATAAACGTAGGTACACTTTATTAGGTGTAATAGAGATTTATTTTTTATGGACACTCATAAAAACAAGAAATAAAAAATTTTCAAGGAACCCTGCAACTGCGGATGTAAAACTAGAAAAAGCGAAATTTAAGACCGAGACAAATGCTTCATCAAATTAGTTAAAAATGTAAAAAATGGAAGAATATAAAAAATTAATAACATATTTGAAATCGAAGAGTTCAGAAAAAAAAATGGCATAACCAAGAGAAACATTTGCAAGATCCAGAGACCACCCGGATAAAAAATTATTTTATAATTGATTTTCTAAACACGACGAACTCAGTTTCATAGTCGGTGGATGAGAGGGTAACACGCTCGATTCCCGACAGTCATGAACCGGGATTGAATCCCGCGTTAAAATTTGTTTTAATATGTGAATAACCTTCACATATTATTCACTGTTTCAATTATCATGAACTAGGTTGCTCTTGCTGAGCGGTACCTATTAATGTGATTTGAACCAGTTGAACGAACTCAGTTTCTTGGTTTCTTTTGTTGTTGTTGTTGAGCAGTACCTAATAAAGATGGAATAAAATTTGGAAGGGTAGATTTGTTAGATTGTTTACGCATGCGTACTATAAAATATCCAGAAATCACATGTTTTCTAGATATTATTGCGGGGTATCTATTCCTCTCTAGAAACTAAATCATATTTTGAACTTATAATAATATATAATGGCTTCTAATAAATAAATAAAACACGGTTTAAGAATACTGTTACAACCCTTGTCTTTAACTCCCACGTGGTCTAGTGGCTAGGATACCTGGCTCTCACCCAGGAGGCCCGGGTTCGATTCCCGGCGTGGGAACTTTTTTTTTTTAAAATAGATTTTTTTAAAATTGATCTTAATACATTTGCTAGTCATTTGAACGTTTATAAACTATTTATTTGTATCACTACTTAACTTTTTTTCTTCTTTTTTCCTCACTTTTCCTTTTCTTTTCCACATTGCAGTTATGTGTGACAATTGACAATTAAAAACAGTTTATTGACATCTAGTCAACAGTAGGGAAAAGGTTTACAGCCATTTTTAAAATAGGGAGAAATATATACAACAGACGGAGGGACGTCTGGATTTCATCAGGAGCTTAAGCCGCCTTGAGTTCGGACAGGCCGTTGCGGATTATGGAATCCATGTCCCCAGCATGCTCGATGACAGTGTTGAGGAATTCGACAAGAATAATCTTGTGTTCAGGCGAGAGATTTGCAGTTATGTGTGATTCTTTATATATAAAAGTCAGTGTTTATATACGTTTGTTGTATGTATGTATATATGTATGTATGTGTGATTTATTTGTGAAAAGAAACATTCGCGTCTTAATGTTTTCATTAGTTATATATGTATATACACGTCTTCAATAATTACCTAATATGGCTGAAATTTTACCAGGATATAGAGTAATTAATCTTACAATGTCAGTGGAAGTCCAATTACTGAGGATGGCGTCATGCAGATTTTTATTGGGAGATTTTCTAAGGATGCTGTACTTACGTTGGGGATCCCTAAGAGTGTAACGGACTAATTATTATTATTATTATTAGCTAACCCAGTATGTTCCTGGAGCCACCACGTACAGAAGTCACCCGAGCTG
>CP092875.1:81377234-81409806 GCA_030710605.1 Cordylochernes scorpioides
ATGAATTTATATATAATTCTTAATTTAAAAATAAATTATAAAAAAGCGTTTAAAAACTACCAATAGTTCTCAAAATGAGTTTCGCTTTTATTTTTTAAAACTAGCGGACGTACCCGGCTTCGCCCGGGTTTTACCCGAGTAAAGGTTTGTCTAACGAATCTCTCGATAAAGTAAACATTTTTTCCCGGTCCCTTGAAAAATACTCTATAAGTTGAATAAAATCAATATTAATTGGTTCCCTCGGTAATTGGAAGTTAGAGGAATAGTATCTTGCCTTGGAATTGTATCATAATTCTTGTATGGATGTACCCGGCTTCGCCCGGGTTTTACCCGAGTAAAGGTTTGTCTAACGAATCTCTCGATAAAGTGAACATTTTTTCCCGGTCCCTTGAAAAATACTCGATAAGTTGAATAAAATCAATATTAATTGGTTCCCTCGGTAATTGGAAGTTAAAGGAATAGTATCTTGCCTTGGAATTGTATCATTATTCTTGTCTCAAATAAATTGCCGTGTCATCCTGAATTTTGTCTTTCCTAATTATCTACATTACAAAATCATCGTATCATTATGATAATATTTAGAGCAGATTGTTGAATTATAACAGATAAATTAGAATATTTATCTTGATTATTTCTAGGCGAAAGTTATTTCAAAAATGTTATTTGCTAGAAACCTTCCCAGTACTATACTAAATAACTTCCCAAAGTTTCATGGCGTTCCAATGAGTGGTTTGGTCAGGCATAAAGGACAGACACACACACACACACATACATTCATTTTTATATATATAGAAGATGTAGTAACTTTCAAGTTATAATCTCTTATTGTAAGAAACAGTTGATGCTTCAATTGTGCCCGTTGAAGAGCGGTTATCACTTGAAAGTTAGCATGTTAAAAATAAATCCATTATAAGAAATATTTGTAGTTTGTGTAAATAGTTCTTAACAAAAAGGAATAACTTCAATGATTAATGGATATTTTTTCCGATAGATGGCGCAAGTCATTAGCTCAACTAGTTCTTAATTTATAATAAAATAGACAAAGACGACTAACGGATCTGAAACGACAATCAGTGCTGTCTATCATTAAGTTATTATAGACAACTTGTGTTGAAAGGTTTTACTTTAAAATAATTTGTATTATCATTATATACTCAAGTGTACACACACTGGGGTCGTCAAACTTTTGAGTCGAAAGAGTCAAAAATTGCGATTTACAAAATTTCAAAGTTTTTAAAGAGCCACAAAATGTTTTCTTGTCAATAATAAATAGTACTCACATAAATAATATTTACGTATGGAACTATATAAAGAGCCGCTACTTCACATACAAAGAGCAGCTTATGGCTTCGTGAGCCGTTGTTTACCAACCCCTGGTATAGTACATTGGCGTGTAGAGTTCGCATAAAGCGAATGGTGTACGTAGGAGAAATAAAAATTTTGATTAAACTAGTACATTAACAACAACAACAACAACAACAACAAAAAGCCTTTATTTAGGGTCACTGACCCTATACAGGGTTCACCAGAGGTATGCAAGGAACAAAGCAGTGAGACAAAGGAAACAACGATATAGACAGAAGAAAAAGAAGAAAAAAAACAAGAAAGAGAAAGAGGGAAGCAAGAAAAACAACACAAAAAGAGTAGCAGTAAGAAAGTGAGGAGTGATACATTAACATAAACATTATTAATATAAAACAACAACCAGCCGTCTATACATAAGAAATGAAAACATTCAAAGCACAAATGTTTCTTTTTTTCCACAAAATTCAAACTTCTACTTTCCTTACTGCGATGAAAAAAATATTGTGAGGGCTTGACTCATCAGGATTCCATCATCATTTCCTTCATTGTAGCATATATAAGCAGAATCGTCAAATACAATATTAGAGCTCTAAAGAAACGGTCTGGTAGATTAAATTGGCGAAATTGCTGGGAGGGTTTACCACTGGTTAGCCAAGTCTTCTCAATATTTTTTCATCGCAGTAAGGACAGTAGAAGTTTGTTTCTTGAGAAAAAAAGAAGAAATATTCGTGTTTTGAATATATTTTCATTTCTTATATATAAACAATATTAGCAATATTGTCTTTTTATGTGTTTAAGTTCCTCAATAGATGAATTGGTAGCTTATTCTCTAAGATAACACCTTTCTATAGCTATACTGTTTCCATTACAAGAAAATAATACCTAATACAAATAATCGGTTCAAAATCACATTAATAAGTACCGCTCAGCAAGAGCAACCTAGTTCATGATAATTGAAACAGTGAATAATAGGTGAAGGTTATTCACATATTAAACAAGATTTTAACGCGGGATTCAATCCCGGTTCATGACTGTCGGGAATCGAGGGTGTTACCCACTTGTCCACCAACTTTTTTTTGTTTTGTTATCCAAATAATTTATTAGTTTGTATTCTATAATCCAAATTGTGTTTTATCAGAACTGTTTCTGAAAACAGGCAAATAAAACTTGAGCTCTAACTTATACTCTTATAATGAGGTTTTCGATCCGAATAAAATGACAGAATTTGTCTTTGTTAATGCCGGGTTTGATATCTTACATCACCTTATTATTGTTTCAAATAAATTTTAGAAAAAAAAATTCATAATCATAAGAAGAAAAAAAAAAAGTTCCCACGCCGGGAATCGAACCCGGGCCTCCTGGGTGAGAGCCAGGTATCCTAGCCACTAGACCACGTGGGAGTTAGTTTAATGGGTCAACAAAATCTTTTAAAGACAATTACATTTCAAAATCTTTCATTTAAAGGCAGATTGTTATACATCAAAACTTCCCAGGATCGACCATATGGGTGGTCTCCCACACTTTAGTTGGATCAGCGGATAAATAATTTGAATTTTTTTACAGAAAGAGTTGCCTGGGAGATTGTCGATGATAAGAAAGGTCTCTTATGGGAGGGTCTGATGTTCTCAGAGAGCTGTTTATTCTCCAAGAGACATATATTCATAGTGTCTAAGTGCCAAGATATGTTACACCGAAGCCCTATTAAGTGGAATGAAAGATGACCAGCGCTGTGGAATTAGTCAAAATAATAATAAATAGTAAACACAATAATAGGGCACAATTTGGATTATATACAGGGTGATCCAAAAGTCCCGCACAACTTTAAAAATTAATAACTCCGCGAATATTCGCGCTAGAGCAATGCGGTAAACACCATTGTGTTCAGGATGCAATGGGATTTTTTATGGCAAATAATGTAAAATTCGAAATTGATTTTAGTTACAATTTTATTCGCCAGATGGCGCTCTACCAGAATCAGAGATTCAGCGGCCAAATTGTTTGATGAATTGAAAAATATAACTGATCGACACGTATTTTTCCTTTTTGAATACCAGGAAAGAACCCTAATAATATCAAATAACAAATTAATAAAACACCACTTCGCCAAAAGTATGAAGAATTGTTTAACGATTTTAAATACAATCAGAGATATGTAAAATAGGTAAATGCAAATTAAAACATGTAGCAAAATATTTATTTTTATATGAGGTTTTGTGAAATAGATTGAATGTTTGAAAAACACTGCTGATATCAATACACGAATTTTTGAAATGTTAATATAGTACCAAAAATTATGATGGCACTATTAATAGGATTTCTTGCTATAAGAAATGTGTAGTTTCTTGACTGATTGGCGACCCTTGACTATTTAACTGGATATTTGTCATGATCCAACAAATGAAATATAGAGGGGAGTGACAAAATATATTTGTCGTACTTTATTCCAAATATCCTATGGGCTTGTCAAATGTTATCATTGTTTATTATACTGTACACAATTTTAAAAATGTGTCCCCTCAAATAAAAATAAATTTTAAATCGACCTTTTGCGTTGAAAAACGTGGTAGTAAAATCATTTTGTATTTTTTTTTTTCACAAAATTTCTAAAGTTATTGGTGTACAGAAAATATTCCTTATGCTACATGTATTTCTTATGTATGTATTTCTGTTATCTATTATCTATTATCTATGTATTTCTTCTAATGAGCGAAAAGCGAAAAACTAAACATAAGGGGTAAAATTGTGTGTACCAGTGTTATTCGAGAAGTTATAACACTCTGGTTTGCACGACATAATATGTGAGCAAATGACAAACAAAATATTACTGTTCACAAAAAAAGAGTCAAGATGTGAGGACAGCATTTATTATCCCCATATCCCAACACAAAGAGCTGCAAAATATTGATAGATAATATAATACATGGCGCGGCTTATACAACACATGAGGTAACTGCCTTCTCTCTTGTATTAGGTCACAATCCTTGCTCAATGTGGCACCCTTCATTCTCAATCACCGCCTGCAGACGATAAATGACAGAATGGACAGCATTAAATAACATATCTGTTAAATTGATAAAGCGTGCCATCTGATAGAAGCCTTCAACATGGCCAATGTGGTAGGCCAGCATCGATAAACACACGATTTAATGTATCCCCATTAACAAAAATCGCAAGGCGTCAAGTCTGTTGATCTTGGAGGCCACTGGTATATAAAGTGGCGACCTATCACACGATTTTCACCGAACGTATCCTTCAGCAATTGTTTGGCACCTCGGGAGATATGAGAAGGTCCTCCATCTTTCATGAATGTTATTTCGCTTAGTGCTTTTACCCTGCAATATGGGAATACCCTTTTCTCAAAACGTTCACCAGTTACAAAAACGGTTTTAAAAGTTCTTCCATTGATTTTTCAAAGAAAAATGACCCAATAATAAAAGAAGTGAACCCACACAAAACTGTAACTCTAGGCTGGTAAAGTGGCATTTCTGTGAAAATCCTAGGGTTTTCTGTTGCCCAAATGCGGCTGTTTTGAATGTTAAATTCTCCGTTTAGAGAAAAGTGAGCATCATCTGTCCACAGAACATTCGACAGCCAGTTTTCATCAATATCAATTTGCCGGAAAACCCATGCAGCGAATTCTTGACGCATCTCAAAATCGCCAACTTTCAGCTCGTGAAATCTTTGCATTTTGTATGGGCACACACAATAGAGACATTAAGTGAAGCGTCTTCGGATATCACAATCATACTTCGGCGAATTTAACGCCAAAAGTTCAATTCGGGGATCACCTGTCCAGGATAACAAAAGTCAGTAGGTTGAGGACATGCTAACCGACCTCGACCTTACACCGTTAAATAACGGAGAGAACACCTACCTATCTAAGTCCACAGGCACAGAATCCGCAATAGACATCACAGCGATAAATTACAACATCGCACCCACAACACAATGGAAAATTCTGAGAGGTGCAATCAGTGACCACAGACCAATTTTAACAACCCTAAACTTCAAAATTGAGAATGTCCATTAGAATATAAGAACATGGAACTTTAGGAAAGCCGACTTGAAAAAAATTCACAGAAAAGCTTGAAGAACTGTGCAACGAAAAATTGAATTACAGAACGCTTGACAAAAGCTTGGAAAAATTCTCTTCGAACATTTAAAAAGCTGCAAAAGAGCATCGATAACTAGAGGTAGACGTAAAGACCTGTGGATACCTTACTGGAAGGACCACAACATCGAGGCAATGATTTCAGAGAGAGAGACAATATCAATGAACTTCTTAAAACAGAAGAAAACAGAAAGGAACTCATTGAAATTATTCACAAAATATAACAAGAAATTTGGATATTCAAACAATAAAAATGGCAGAATTCTGCGAAAAAAATGGATCAAAGAAAGGACAGCCAACACTGGAATATAATTAGAGTGTTAGAGAACAATCAAAACCAACACTAATCCTCCAATACTCTAACCGATATGAATAGAACAGCGAGAACGAGAACAAACAGATGGCTGACATAATTGCTGAATATCTTTCAAGCACTTCCATTCTCAACTATACGAATGAAGACAGGACTCTAAAAATAATATAAACCAGTTAGTTAAACAAGCACGAAACTTCCATCAACAAGATATTTTCTCGAGAGACTTCACACTGAATGAGCTAAACTCATCAATAAAAAAATCCAAGAGGTCACCAAGAGATAATCTAATCTTTGGTCAAATGATTAAACACTTTGAAGTCAAAGCTAATAATCAACTCCTACGAATACTGAACATTTCATGGCAAACTGGTAAACTACCAAAGAATTGGAAGATATCAATTATAGTGCCAATACTGAAGCCAAACAAAGATGCCAAGGAATACAAGAACTATCGGCCAATTGCTCTCGCCAGCCTACTTTGTAAAATACCAGAACGAATTATCCACTCTAGGCTCATAGTCTGGCTCACAAAATATAATAAAATAAACCTCTACCAAACGGCCTATAGATCCCAGCACTGTACAACTGATCAACTGTTCTACTTCTGTCAATCAATAATAGATTCTTTCCGGGAAAAACCGCCAAAGAAGACCACGGCTATATTCCTTGATATGACCTCAGCTTTTGATCGAGTGTGGAGGGAGAAATTACGTGAAAAGCTGCACAACATCGGAGTAAGAGGAAAAACCTTAATCTGGATTGCAGACTTCTTAAGGGGAAGAAGGTTAAAGGTTCGGGTCAATGGAGAATTTTCCAAGGAAGGAAGAACATGGACTGGTGTAACTCAGGGATCTGTGCTCAGTCCTCTACTTTATCTGCTATATATTAACGACATCCATCCTTACCTCACTGAAGACACAATGATACTGCAGTCCTTGATCTTTCCAGGTGGTCTCGAGGACCACGCCATCACCATCTCCTAAGCGGCGAAGTACGCGATCTACGTATTCATCGTAGATCGCAAAATGCGCCATATTCATTGTACATAGTGTATATAATGCATATTATATTTTTTTAATAGTGCAGACTGTGTATGTATTAACAAGATGTCAACAAAATTATTTTAATTATTATTTATGAGGAATTTTAATTTTCATAGCACATAATTAGCACCTCAAATAGAGGTATCAGAAAACTAAACATTCTGAGAAGGCTATGTGGAACAAATTGGGGAGCAAAACCCAGAATTCTCAGAACAACAAATACCACCTTAATAAGACCGATAATGGAATATGCAACACCGGTCTGGGCTCCCTCAAGCTCATCACTAAAAGTAAGACTAGACAGTGTTAAAGCAAAAGCGGCCAAAATAATCACTGGTGCTGTTTCATCCACCAACAATGAGAAAATTCAGAGAGAATGTGTTCTAGACCGTCTCGCTCGAAAGCAGAAGACAAAATAAAAACAACTTGGATCGGCACTTCGAAAACGAGGAACCAGAGGACGAGATCTCTCTGACCACTTGTGGTTTGGTGGATCCGCCCTTTTCTGAGAATGAGGTGAAACTGACGGCTTTCAAGTTCGGGAAAAGGAAATCTTCTGGTCCCGAAGGGATCGATAACACGGTCGTGAAAGCCCTGGTAAGGATGCACCCATCGCTTCTTTCCAGGTTATTCAATAAGTGCCTGGACACTGGTACATTTCCTGAGGCACGGAAGGTTGCCCGAGTAGTGCTTCTCGAAAAGTCTGGTAGAAAGGGTAATTCTCCTAATGATTATCGTCCGCTTTCTTTACTAGTGTGTCTAGGTAAGGTCCTGGATAGCCTACTAGCTCAGCGACTGAAGCACTGGCTAGAGAGTAATGAGCTCCTTTCCTCTTTCCAACATGGTTTTAGGGAAGGGAAGTCCACAACCACAGCTCTGAACGAGGTGTTAGAGGGGGTTGAGATGGGCTTAAATAAGGGTGCTTGGGTTCTTTTCGTGGCCCTGGACATGACTCCATGAGCTGAAACAAGTTGATGAGAAATTTGATGGACATGGGTTGTCCTGATAATTTGTGCAGCTTGATTTGTGACTTCCTGAGGGATAGACGGATTAGCCTCAGTTTTGGTGGGCGGAAGTTGGAAAGAAACTGTGCTAGGGGTTGCCACCAGGGCTCTTGCTGCGGACCTATTCTGTGGAATATCCTGGTAAACACCGTTTTCCAGGAGGAGCTCCATGAGGGAGACAGGCTGGTTCTCTATGCTGACGACCAGTTCCTCATCATTGAGACTGCTTCGAGAGCGAAGGCTGAGAAGTGTGTTGAAACTTCTCTCCAAATTTTCTCGATCTGGGCCCATGACTCTGGCCTTAAGTTCAATGTCTCCAAAACTAAAGCCCTCAGCTTTAAGCCTAGGGACATAAGAACTAAAAGGAAAGGGATCAAATGGGAACACAAGCCGGCTATCCGGATGGAAGGACGGAGGGTAGCGTTGGTCAATAGGATGACCATCCTGGGGGTGGTCATTGATGACAAGATGGGTTGGCAATACCAGGCGGAGGAGATGGTGGCGAGAGGCAGGGAGGCGTTGTGCAGGCCTGTCCTGGTTGGCCCTCAACAGGGGGGGGGGGGAGAAGGAGGGTACTATTTTTAGGAACCTCTGCCTCTCCTGTCTCGAGCCAATCTTGCTATATGCTTCCGGGGCTTGGTAGCGCCGAAACAGGGATCAGAAGTTGGCAACAACTCTAGAGAGAGTGCAGAGGACAGCGGCACTCAGAATCACAGGGGGATATCGCACTACCAGCAGTGAGGCCTTTTTGGTCCTCGCTGGGCTTATTCCCCTGGGATTGAAACTAGAGGAGGAGACCATCAGACAGAAGATCTGGGTGAAAGGGAAGATGCCCTGGGACTTTAAGCGGGGGCCCTGGAATCGAAGAGGGACACAAGGAAGCCTCCGCAATGGTTGCCAAAGTGGAATTGGAGTCCTAGAGGGCCGACAGGGATTGGCACGGAGGTTTTCACTGATGGTAGTAAGTCTGGAACCAATACTGGAGCTGGGGTAGTGATATACACTAATGGAGAGCTGATCTTCCAAGAAGGTTTAGCACTAAGAGTGGACGAATTGGTCTTTTCAGCCGAGCTGGTTGCGATCAGGGTAGCCCTCAGAGTGTGTGCCGAGAAGAACTTCAGCCCGGACCGCCTCTATTCATGTCGGCCCTCGTCGTTATCAATCTGGAGAAAGGGCAACTCGCGCATCAAATAATCCAGGAGCTGGAGATGATGACGCGGGCTCCGGAGCTCCCTTGGTTTAGGAAACACAGCCTCATCGAAGGTAATGAGTTCGCAGACAGGATCGCTAAGGCAGGATGCTTTAGAGGTAGATCACTGAGGACCCCAGTGACCAAGAAATAAGTTTATAGGAGGATCAGGGGTCACGTCCAGGACTTATGGTTGGACAGATGGAGGAACAGTGTGAAGGGAAGAGAGGTATTCAATAGGGTAACAACACCCAAGTACCTCTGTATGGTAATGTCCCACAAACTCATTAGGGTAGTTCGGGACATGGGCTCTTCCCCAAGTCTCCACAGATTTAAAATTAAGAGAAACCCTGATTGCGTCTATGGAGAAAGGGATGTGAATGCACGCCACTACGTCTTGGATTGTCCAAGGGTAGTGGGTGTGCAGGAAGAGAGAAGGAGGGCGAGGGGCGCGATCGAGAGTAAGTTGCTGAGAAATCACAGCAAGCTTCTTGAGAAAGCCCACGACGTGGCAGCTGAGCTTTTCCTCAGCTGTGAGTGAACAGAGTCGACCGGGGGCTGCCTCCCCGCGGTCCCTGCTGGACACAGTAGATAGTTTCCTATTTTGCTGTGATTAAAGGCCACCGGTATAGAAATCCTTCCAGACACGTTGTCTGGGAGGTGGTGTTTCCAGGTACAATGTCCAAGCACTAGCTTGGATACCGTTACTTGGCTTATGAGTTGAACAGAATAGCAGCGAAGGGCATGCTTCGCATGCCGGCTTGTGGACTGAAAGGTCTGGGTGGCCATCTGCTTCTAGGGTGTACCAACTGTGCTTAGGTGGGATCCTCCAGTTCTTTTTATTTTGGCTACTGTTTCTATTTCTTTAAAAGTAAGTTTATTTTTCTGTAGCAAGGGTTATTTTGTGCCTTTTTTCGCTAGCGCATCAGCAGCTTCATTGCCTTCAATTCTAACATGTAAGGGTATCCATTGAAGGTGAATTTTTGAGGTATTGAGAGTTTTTGGAGATAACCAATTATGTTCCTGCTTACTTTGTCTCTAAGTTCCCCTGTGTGACTCAAGTGTTGTATGGCACTTCTACTATGAGTAAGAATCCATATATCGTGATGTTTAGTATTTCTGATGGGTTTTAAGACTTCATAGATGGCTATAAGTTCTGATCTGAAGATTGAGCAAAAATCTGGGTTTCTTCTGTTCATTTTCTCATTGCCATTTGTGGTTTTAATGAGAGAGCCACTGCCAGTGTGTCCCAACTCATCTCTGCTACCATCGGTATAGATGGTTATTGCATTTTTAGGAATTTTATTAATTATTTCTAATGATAATTGTTTTAAGTATTCTGGATTTTGGTATTGTTTGTTGGTGGGTTCGTTTAAAGTGGCATTAAAAATAACATTTTGTTAGTGGTTCGCATGTAGATATTTTTTCAACTAAATAATATTTTTCCACTTTATATTTTGAAAATCCATTTCTTTTGGCCAGGTGGAGAGGGCCTTCTTTTTGAGTCTTATATTGGGTTCCCAAATAAGTATGTAATTGAAAGTTCTGCGTTTATTTTCATAACTCTTGATTTTGTTTATATATTTTGGCAGATTGTAGCTTCTTCTATCCTTTAAGGGCATAATGTCTGCCTCGTAAAGTACAATATCGTTAGGGCAGGTATTTCGAAGACCTGTAATAATTCTAGCTGCACTTAGTTGTATCCTTTCCAGTGATTTTAGATTTGTTTCAGATGCTGTACCATAGATTTGATATCCATATTCCAGGATAGGTCTAATTAGAGATGTGTAAGTTAATTTTAGTGTGGTTGCATCGGCTCCCCACTCTCTTCCTGAAATATATTTCAGGATTTTTAGTCGGTCTCTTCCTTTTCTAATAACTTCTTCAATATGTTTACTGGAGTTAATTTCTGGATCCAGGGTGTAGCCAAGATATTTAGGATGTTTATTATATTGTAATTGTTGTTCTTTCAGAATAATTTTTGGCCTTATTTGTATAGTTTCTTATCGGTAGTAAAAAGACAGGTTTCAGATTTTTGGGGGTTAAATTCTAATTTATGTTTATTAGCAAATTTTTCTAGGTGGAGAAGAGTCTTGTTCAAATCCCTTTCAGCTTTTTTCCAGTTAGTGTTACTGCTCCATAGAATAATGTCATCAGCGAAAAGTCCAATATTGGTTTTATGTGAAATTTTTTCTTCTATGCCTGCAATAAATAGGGTGAAGAGAGTTGGGCTAAGGACTGATCCTTGTGGTAATCCTTGGTACAATTTGAAGGTTTTAGATAGAGTTCCATTATATTTGACCCTGATGTATCTATTTTTAAGGGAATCATTTATCCAAGTGATAGCTTTTCCATCAATTTTGAAATGTTTGTATAATTTTGTAATTAACTTGTTTTTCCATACCCCTTATCAAAAGCTTGTGTAAGGTCTAAAAAGCAGCTATGGTGTGCTTAGTTGGCTTTTTGTTTTGTGCATCTTTTAGCTTTTGTGTGAAAAATAAGAGTTGGACTATTGTCCCATGTCTTTTCCTAAATCCATATTGTTCTTCTGGTAAGAGATTTCTTGTGTCGGGGTGGTAGGTGAGTCGTCTGAATATAATTTTTTCCATTAATTTGCAGCAAATATTTGTGAGGGAGATAGGTCGGTAGTTTTTTGGGTCATCAGCAGATTTGTCAAGTTTTTTAATGGGAATTATTGTTGCATTTTTACAGTCTTGAGGAAATTTTCCAGTTTTCCAGGAGTTATTTTCCAGGAGCCCAAGTTTGATATCATTCGGCCATGGATTCCATCTGGCCCAGGAGTCTTGTTTAGGTCAGTGTTTTCTAATGCATAAGCTAGAACTTTCATATTGATTTTTTTCATGGAAAATATTATGAGTGCTGGTGACATTTTTACAGTCATGAATAATCTTTCGGCCTTTTTTCAACCTTGATTTTACTACTTATTTGATATGAATTACCTAAAAGATTGGCAGCAATTTTGTCATTAGTTGCTGGTGTACCATCTGTATTCTCAATCATATTTGTGTTTTCAGTTTGTGGCTGGACTCTGTCAATTTGTTTTGCCAAATTCCAAAGTTTTGTATTTGGGTTTCTTGGGTTCAGGTTTCCACAAGTTTGTTTCCATTTTTCCCTTTTCACATTTACGTATAATCTTTTATTTTTGCAATTACAATGTTCAGTTCAGTTCTACAATTTGTATGGTTTTGGGTGCACTTTTTTGTAGTTCATTTCTTTTAGTTATAAGTGTTTGAATATTTTTTGCCTGGTGTGTATAATTTGGAATCCATTTCTTAATATAACCTCTCGGTATTGAAATTTTGGCTGCTTTAATAATGGTGTTTTCGAAAGATATCATATTAGCCTTTTTGAAGTTCCATAATTTTTCTTAATTGAGCTAGTTTTGGTCTTGGGTGCTAATTTCTATCAAATTAGGCAAATGATCACTTTCAAAACCTTTTAATATTTGCTATTTGCATTTGTGGAAAATGTCAGAATAGTAAAAACTTATATCAAGGGCTTGTGCAGTATTATAGCTGTAGGAATGATGGGTAGGATTCCCATCATTTAAGCACATGAAGGCATTGTCGTCAAATATGTTTGATAGTATTTTGCCTCTTGGGTTTGGCGTAGAACATCCCCATAGTTGATGTTTGGCATTAAGGTCCCCTAAAATAATAGTGTTGTCTGTAAGAAATTGAGCCATTGTTCCATCGTCAATAAATGTATTGTTTGGAGGGTGATACATATTGTATATGTTGATGGCTTTGTTTTGATTGAGGTAGACTTTGATACCTTGGGTTTCGAGGTCTAATGTGTTTGAAATATTAACGGCTATGTCCCCATAGTACAAATTCTTTATTAAAAATGCCAGGCCACGCCCTTTAACAGCATATACAGATGGATCTTCAGACCTTACCCTGAGTAATGGAGGGGCCGGAATTAACATAATACTGCAAGATGGAACAAACATCAAAATCAAAGAAGGAGCAGGACAGAATTCGTCAAACTTCACTTGTGAACTGACAGCTATCTGGAAAGCCCTTGATGTATGCCTTAACCAACCATCCCTGCATCAGGCAGAAGGAATTTTAATATACAGCGACTCCATATCCGCTCTAGAAGCAATTCAGAAGGGCAATACTAAAATCACACAGAAAATACACTCGTTACTTACCCAACTGGCACCATTGGAGAATAACTGCATTCTACATTGGATCCCTGCCCATGCTGGGATCGGGAGTAATGAAATGGCATTTGAATTGGCAAAGGAAGCCAGAAAGTTGAGCCAAAGGAAAGAACAAATGCCATTATTTGACGCTGATTCTTTGTCAGAATACAAGATAATTAAACAAAAAAATAAGAAAAGATCAAAATGCTAATAAACTCTGAGAGAAAAATGACAAGAACTATAACAAGACTTAGAACAAAAAACTATAAAGGAATGACAATACATCCAGATGGCACAAGGACCTATAGGGCATGCAACAATTGTCCTGGTGTGGAACTTACACCTACCCACATATTCTCATGTCCAGCAATGGTCGCAGCCTTGCAGAAATTTGACATAGACCCAGAGCAGCAGCTTTACACACCCAATATAGTGGACATTGCTGCTGATGTGATGGAGATGCATGGTACATCTGAGGCTCTTTATTGGACACGACAACAACAACGGCATTCCAGAGTAAAATAAATTATCAGAGATAGATACATATTTTTCAAATGAATTAAAATAAATATAATCGATACTGAGTGAGAGTTGAATTAAAAATATTAGAAATTTATTATCTTCGGAAACAAACCGTATCTAAAATATCAATTTTCTTTTTGCTACATGTTTTAATTTGCATTTACCTATTTTACATATCTCTGATTGTATTTGAAAATCGTTAACCAATTCTTCATACTTTTGGCGAAGTGGTGTTTTATTAATTTGTTATTTGATATTATTAGGGTTCTTTCCTGGTATTCAAAAAGGAAAAATACGTGTCGATCAGTTATATTTTTCAATTTATCAAACAATTTGGCCGCTGAATCTCTGATTCTGGTAGAGCGCCATCTGGCGAATAAAATTGTAACTAAAATCAATTTCGAATTTTACATTATTTGCCATAAAAAATCCCATTGCATCCTGAACACAATGGTGTTTACCGCATTGCTCTAGCGCGAATATTCGCGGAGTTATTAATTTTTAAAGTTGTGCGGGACTTTTGGATCACCCTGTATATATATAAACATGAATGTATGTGTGTGTCCTTTATGCCTGACCAAACCACTCATTGGAACGCCATGAAACTTTGGGAAGTTATTTAGTATAGTACTGGGAAGGTTTCTAGCAAAATATTTTTTGGAATAACTTTTCGCCTAAAAATAATCATGATAAATATTCTAATTTATCTGTTATAATTCAACAATCTGCTCTAAATATTATCATGATGATACGATGATTTTGTAATGTAGAAAATTAGGAAAGACAAAATTCAGGATGACACGGCAATTTATTTGAGACAAGAATAATTATACAATTCCAAGGCAAGATACTATTTCTCTTTAACTTCCAATTACCGAGGAAACCAATTAATATTGATTTTATTCAACTTATCGAGTATTTTTCAAGGGACCGGGAAAAAATGTTCACTTTATCGAGAGATTCGTTAGACAAACCTTTACTCGGGTAAAACCCGGGCGAAGCCGGGTACATCCATACAAGAATAAAAACAAGGGAATAAGGCCAAATAAACGTCGAGATAATAAAAAGATTTATAATATGATGCACTAGCGCGCCATCTGTTATCAAAATTCGAAACTATTTTAAAGGCGTAAGATTCTTAAGAAAAAATAATGGGAGGGCTTGGATCATCGTTTGTGAACCCTCCCAGCGGTTTCGCCAATTTAATCTACCAGTCCGCTTCTTTAGAGCTCTAATACTGTATTGGATCATTCTGCTTTTATATGCTACGCTGAAGTGTCGAATCTTAGAAATGGTATTTAAGAAAAATGTGGACAAAAGCTTTTAGGACTGTAGAATTACATTTAAATATTTGCATCGAGCAATGCTCTTTCCGCAAACAATAAGAACAAGGCCAGTTAGGCATAAATTAATACAAAGCAATAACGCGTCATCTATATACAGTAGAACCTCCATGAGAGGACACTCACGCTAGAGGACACCTCTCTATAAAGGACAGTTTTCATTAGAAAAATTATCATTTTTACTGTTTTGAAACTCTCCGGTATGAAGTACACCTCTCCCTAAAGGACACTTTGGTTCTGCAATTAGGTGTTCTTTAAAGGAAGGTTATACTGTATAGCAAATGAAAACAACGTGAATGTTTCTTTCACAAATAAATCAAACTTCTACTATCCTTACTACGATGTAAAATATTGTATTGATGTACAGGGAAAACATGCTACTACCTGGTGAATGAGAAGAAGCTGGGAGTGACCGAGAAATGCCCCACACTCCTGCTAGGATCGGCCATTCTGGAAAATGATCACCTCGAGTACGAGACCTCCAACATCGCCTTGGTCGCCAGCATGGCCTCAATGGCTGTCAGACCTGAACTCAAGATCTACCTGGTGGTGAAAGGATTGAGGTCCCAGGATCTCAATGGACTGTTGGACTCGCCCATCAAACTGACCAAGTAGGTACCAATAACATTGAATTCTAATCCCACACCAAAATCTTTTTAAATAAAAGCACTAAATCGTGAATCGAAAGATTTTTTTAAAGGTTTTATTTTGCCGAGATTTCGAGTATATCCTCACTTCTACAGAAGAAGAAATAGAAGTGAGAAATACTCAGCAAAATAATAAAATATTAAAAGAAAACTTTTGCCCTTCACGATTCCTTACTTTTTATTATAAGTACTCTTTAGTCAAGACTTCAAAGTGTAAGGGGGGTTAAAACTAGAGATATATATGTTTTGAAAATAGAGCAATCCATATTTAATTCATTAGATAATAAAAAAGCATATATTGGATTTAATAAAATATTTATTTTGCCAATATTTCGGCTGGCTGAACGCCACTTTTTATAGATATTTTACAAAAATGCAATGCCTCGATAAAGGTTGGCGTTCAGCCAGCCGAAATATTGGCAAAATAAATCTTTTATTAAATCCAATATATGCTTTTTATTATCTAAGATATATATGTGAAAAAATGAATTAAAAAGTCAGGTATTAATATTAAAAACAAAATAGACATATCCTGACCACTAACATGATCTTTTTAAATGACAGAACGCCATCTAGTGGAACAGAAACAAACTAAACGTTGATTTAACCTGTTCCCTTAATTTGGTCAACCTATTTTCTTGATAAATCATGAAAAGCCATCCAAGAATGCGTTTTAAGCTGTTGCCCCTCGTCAGAGATAAACATGTATATGTAGATACCTAAATGTAGACATGTGGATGTGTAGGCTCACCCAGACTACCGTGAAAATGTTGAAGACCAACGGCCTGGATGGTATCTACATTGTGAATCCATCTGGAGCAGACCTCAGGGAGAAAATCAAGTCCCAGATAGGCCTGGTGAGTACTATATAGCACTGTAAACATTTCCTCATTTATAATACAATATAATGCGGCTTGTGATTGTAAAACGACATTTGAAAATTATTCCGCATGTGTTTCTTTTGAACGAAAAATCAAAATTTATTCCAAGGAGAAATAACGAATATTTCTAACCTTAGGGATGAGGTATGAAAGGATGAATTGTGAAGAGTAATGATAAACGAAAAAATAAAAGTGTTCAGGGATGGGAATCAAACCCACAGTGTTCCGCTTACCGGGAAGATGCCATGTCCTCTAGGCTACCCTGTACATAGTAGACATGGCATCTTCCCGGTAAGCGGAACACTGTGGGTTCGATTCCCATCCCTGGACACTTTTATTTTTTCGTTTATCATTACTCTTCACAATTCATCCTTTCATACCTCATCCCTAAGGTTAGAAATAATCGTTATTTCTCCTTGGAATAAATTTTGATTTTCGTTCAAAAGAAACACATGCGGGATAATTTTCAAATGTCGCGTTTTATATCTTCATTTGTACATTGTAGTCTAGGAGACTTTGTAGCTACTTTAAGACCCCTTTTATTCAGATCCATTTAGAATCAAATTCCCATATATCTATTTAACTTTTTCAAGAGATGCAAATATATCCTCATTTGTAGATGGTAGTTTAGGAGACTTTGTGACCAAAGTGGCCTTATAGATAGAATCAAATTTTCATATATCTATTTAACTTTTGCAAGAGTATGGTATTAATGTAAAATATAAACATAAATCTCTGATATCATTTAAAACACAAGAACTAAACTTATATCGCATCTTCATTTCGAAAATAAAAACTGGGCATGTTTTCGAGCCAAAATGTTTTATTGGCGTACATACGAATGTGTATTCAAAAGTAAGGTCTCCATTTACGCTATTTCCGATCGCGAATTGGCGAAATTTGGTAACAGTACTGTATTCCTTGGTTCCCTCTCCACAGTCTCGAACAATCCGTGTGACTTTGGGACACTTAGTCGCTGCATAGCATCCCTTAAAAATAGGAGACCTTACTTTTCAATACACCCTCGTAATACGATATATTTTGTATCAACTACGTACCACCCTCCCGCCTCCGCGCGGTTCCCCGTGTCAACCTCGGAACCTCAGAGGTCCTTGATTCGTCGGCAGATTCAGGGAGTACTGTCAACAAAGGGTACGAGGGCCAAAGGGGGGGGGGGGGAGTCCTATTGGAGCGTAGGACCAAGTCCGAACGGGAAGGCTCGGACAGCAACCTTGCCATGAACTCTCGGAGACGCCTGTGGGTTGATCGGTCATCCCCATGGAGCCAGACCATAATGGCGGGCGCGAGGGGTCAAACAATGGCCGCTCGGTGCATGGAGAATGCATCATTCCTTTGGTACGGTGGCTTATAGCAGCAGAGGGCATGCTTCGCATGCCGGTTTATGGATCGAAAGGTCTGGGTGGCCATTGCTTCTAGGATGTATCAACTACGTATTTTAAAAATGTGCATTTATAAATCCATGTGTAAAAGGTACAAATTCCTGTGTGTGTTGCCTACTCATTTTTCTGCATTGACATTCATCGAACGATCTTTCTGATAAGAGACCATCTTAATAAAATCTTTAACCTATTCTTTCCTAAATTCCAATAAAAGACTGTCTTCAGAGGTACAACGAGTATATATGTTTTTAGTTCATTGTGGGGGTTTCTACTGGATAATGCGATACAATTGAAGACTTCTTAGCTTTCATCACTCTCAGACCAATCAGTAAACAGCTCTGACGTGTCCAGAGCCATGAATGGAGGAATAGCGGACTCATAGTTGAAGTTGGACCCCCAGTTGCAGAGATCAAAGTTACAAGGTAAGTGAAGATACTATTTACACAACATTTTGAAGATTTCTTTCAATCCCTTGAATATACATAGTGTGATCAATAATTTCTAGGAATGCTAAATATTTAAAGAAATACAAAAGTATAACAAAGTTTTATTTGAAATTTCTCAAAATAATGACAGTCACTATCTATACACTTGTTCCATCTTTTTTTCTAGATATCAAAACACCTCTGAAAATCCTCATCTTTCAGGCTTTTCAAAATATTCTTCGAATTCTCCTTTATTTCAGGTATTGAGTCAACTCAAGGTCCTTTTAAGACTCTTTTAATTTTAGGGTAAAGGAAAAAGTCGTTGGGAGCAAGGTCAGGAGAATAGGGAAGCTGGGGTAGTAACGCAATTCCGTGTTTAGCCAAATAGAGTTGTACAGTGACTGCTGTACGTGGCCGTGTGTTGTCATGATGCAAGAGCCAATTTTTCTGATGCCATTTTTCGGGTCTTTTCTGACCCACAGGCTCTCTTAAACGTCGCAATACATCAAGATAGTAATGTTGATTAATGGTCTGACACTCGGGCACGAATTCATAGTGTACCAACCCTTTACATAAAGTAAAGTGATAAGAAGACACTTAAGCTTCGATTTGAACACCTCTTTGCTTTCTCTTGCTTATTCGACCAGCTTTTAATCGTGCAAACCATTCAAATGTCCTCGATTGTGATAGGGCATCTTCTTTAAAAGCCTGCTTCAAGATTTTAAATGATTCGGAAGCTGCTTTCCCTAATTTAAAGCAAAACTCTATGCAGACTCGCTGTTTTTCAATACAGTTCATACTGAAATTCGAAAATGTTCTGATATACTCGAGCTTATAAATTTGATAAAACGTGAGCGCGTGCGTCTATGTGATCATTTTTTATTTCTACGTGTTGAGAGAGATAAATGTTTTATCTATAAGGTCCTTATAAAATTATTTCATTATTTTGAATATTTTACCTGATCCAGTCTCATTCCTGTAAATTATTGATCACACGTTGTATATATATATTTCGAAACAGCTGTTGATTAGATTTTTTACGGATGAGTAAGGCACATTCCAAGTATTGTCAATTTGTCTTTCAATTTTTATAAAAAATATGCACATGTATAAATGAATAGTGTTTATAATTAAAACACCCAGAGGTATCACTCTATGTTATAAGTTAATGAATAACAGTACTAAACTAAATATATTTTCTATTAAATATTTTTTTTAAATTATCCCATGGGTAAGATTACACCAGGTCATGAAATCAATAATTTTTTCTACTATAGTTTTGGGGTTGTTGTATAGGTCTTAGCTCCAATACAATCCAGGATATGTGCTGGAGTGGAGTTGGAGCATTTTGAGCAGACAGGAAGAAATTTTATCTATTATTTATTGTAACAATCAAATTTCTATCTTTTTAAAAATTTACAAATATAGATGAAGAATTCTTCCTGAATTGAAAATTAGACGAAAAAACATGGTGAAGGAAGACGAGTTTCTTTTATTGATGCATAGGTGCAAGCTTTAGGGTAAAACCCCTTCAACAGGCGAGCAATAAAGCGCGACTTTATTTATACCATAGTTCTTATAAGTCGCGCTTTATTGCTCGCCTGTTGAAGGGTTTTTACCCGAAAGCTTGCACCTATGCATCAATAAAAGAAACTCGTCTTTCTTCACCATGTTTTTTCGTCTAATTTTAAAAATTGTTTATTGTGATCTGAAAGGTTTGTTAATGTGTTTGTAGGGTTCTCAATGACATGCCAATCATCTCTTCATCCAAAGATAGAGAAATTACTGAGAAATCTATTTTAGTGGTAAGTAGCCGTTACTTGTATAGATATACGCAGTGGTACAGCCTACTCCATGCTAACGAGCACCAACAGCGCGAAACGCGTTCGTTGATGGCTTTTCTTGATTTATCAAGAAATTGGGTTGGCCAAGTATCAGGGAACAGGCTGAATCAATGTTTAGTTGATTTCTGTTCTACCAAATGGCGCTCTGCTTTCTAAAAAGCATATGTGCTTCTGGTCAGGATATGCCTTTTTTATTTTTAATATATATACTCTATAACAAAACAATCGACGCACCAAGAAGCAGTTGTCCGATCTATATGAAAATACGTATACAAAGAGGTTTCGACCAAACATGCAAATGATTGAAATTTGGTGGCCGAATTATGCAAAGCAAGAGCTCCAGCGCATCTGAACTGCGCATCCAGCACGAGCATTCTAGACTCAATATTCGGCGTGGCATCAACAAAACTTTTAAAACATTACGTCTTAACTAGGTCCGGATCCAAGAAGGAAAGTAATCAAATACAACAACAATGGTAGAAAGTATGAAATAATTCTGAAGATTATTGGGTGGTTGGAAGTTGATTCAGAGAAGAAAACAGCTATATTAACCTATGATTTATTTAACTCCTGATGTTTCAGAGATTCTCTGTCACATTCCCCTGAAGATAATGACAGAGAGTCACTAAAAGATCGTGAGTTAAATAAATATTGGTTGATATGGCTGTGTTTTTCTCTGTATAGGTAAATAGATAATCACACATATACACTCATGGAGAGAACTTAAGGAAGTTTTACCTTTTAGCATGTATATCGGGATTCAGACAATAACTCTGAAAGATACACTCATGAACAAAACTTAAGGAAGTTGTACCTTTCATCATGTATATCGGGATTCAGACAATAACTCTGAAAGATACACTCATGAACAAAACTTAAGGAAGTTGTACCTTTTAGCATGTATATTGGGATTCAGACAATAACTCTGAAAGATACACTCAAGGACAAAACTTAAGGAAGTTGTACCTTTTAGCATGTATATCGGGATTCAGACAATAACTCTGAAAGATACACTCATGGACAAAACTTAAGAAAGTTGTACCTTTTAGCATGTATATCGGTATTCAGACAATAACTCTGAAAGATACGCTCATGGACAAAACTTAAGGAAGTTGTACCTTTTAGTATGTATATCGGTATTCAGACAATAACTATGAAAGATACACTCATGGACAAAACTTAAGGAAGTTGTACCTTTTAGCATGTATATCGGGATTCAGACAATAACTATGAAAGATACACTCATGGACAAAACTTAAGGAAGTTGTACCTTTTAGCATGTATATCGGGATTCAGACAATAACTCTGAAAGATACACTCATGGACAAAACTTAAGAAAGTTGTACCTTTTAGCATGTATATCGGTATTCAGACAATAACTCTGAAAGATACATTCATGGACAAAACTTAAGGAAGTTGTACCTTTTAGCATGTATATCGGTATTCAGACAATAACTATGAAAGATACACTCATGGACAAAACTTAAGGACGTTGTACCTTTTAGCATGTATATCAGGATTCAGACAATAACTCTGAAAGATAAACTCATAGACAAAACTTAAGGAAGTTGTACCTTTTAGCATGTATATCAGGATTCAGACAATAACTCTGAAAGATACACTCATGGACAAAACTTAAGGAAGTTGTACCTTTTAGCATGTATATCAGGATTCAGACAATAACTATGAAAGATACACTCATGGACAAAACTTAAGGAAGTTGTACCTTTTAGCATGTATATCAGGATTCAGACAATAACTATGAAAGATACACTCATGGACAAAACTTAAGGAAGTTGTACCTTTTAGCATGTATATCGGGATTCTGACAATAACTCTGAAAGATACACTCATGGACAAAACTTAAGGAAGTTGTACCTTTTAGCATGTATATCGGGATTCAGACAATAACTCTGAAAGATACACTCATGGACAAAACTTAAGAAAGTTGTACCTTTTACCGTGTATATCAGGATTCAGACAATAACTCTGAAAGATACACTCATAGACAAAACTTAAGGAAGTTGTACCTTTTAGCATGTATATCAGGATTCAGACAATAACTCTGAAAGATACACTCATGGACAAAACTTAAGGAAGTTGTACCTTTTAGCATGTATATCAGGATTCAGACAATAACTATGAAAGATACACTCATGGACAAAACTTAAGGAAGTTGTACCTTTTAGCATGTATATCGGGATTCTGACAATAACTCTGAAAGATACACTCATGGACAAAACTTAAGGAAGTTGTACCTTTTAGCATGTATATCAGGATTCAGACAATAACTCTGAAAGATACACTCATGGACAAAACTTAAGGAAGCTGCACCTTTTATCATGCATATCGGTATTCAGATAATAACTCTAAAAGATACACTCATGGACAAAACTTAAGGAAGTTGTACCTTTTAGCATGTATATCTATATTCAGACAATAACTCTAAAAGATACACTCATGGACAAAACTTAAGGAAGTTGTACCTTTTAGTATGTTTATCGGTATTCAGACAATAACTCTGAAATATATTTGATACATAGTGATCTTTATGCGATAAAAGGGAATAAAAGAAGAAAAGTTTCTTTATTAGACAATTATAACGGTGCGAGCTTTCGGGCAAAATACCCTTCTACAGGCGTGGTAGACGTGACACTATAACGTAGGTAATGTGGCTAGAAAGAGAGTATATACACATGATTATTTACATATTAGCGGAATGTGCTATGCAAATGGGGATTTTTCATTTGTTATGAATATTGTAATTAAAGAGATAGTAGGCAAATAGGGCATTTGTATATTTGGAGTTTGAGTCTATAGAGGAATATGTTAACATAAATTATAGGATATGCGATATTTCGAAGAATTTTAGGAAATGTTGATATCGGGCTATCGTGTTATGGTTATTACTGCAAGGCCAGGAGAGCACGATAGGCATCAGGAAGATCTATTTTACGGTTGATGCTGTTATGTCTGTGGGATTCTATGGATTCGAGAACTAATCGCTGGTGCTGGTTATGAATGCGTCTGTAATGTATGGTGGGGTGGTTGGTGTTGAATGTATGGCCAGTATTGAGTGTGTGCTGGTAAAGGAGGGACCTGGTGTCTTGGTTGGAGATGTTTCTAGAATGCTCAGACATTCTGATGGCGACGGATCTACCTGTCTCGCCAACGTATGTGGCAGAGCATTGCTCACACGAGACAGAGTAGACCGCGCCAACAGAATGGAGGGGATCAGGGGGGGCATGCGATTTAGTATATGGGTGACGGAGGGATGTGAGCAGGTTGGAGGAGTTTTTATATAAGGTGCGGATACCGTATGCTTTAAGGCTTCTGGCTATGTCGGCTGAGGAGGGGGAGTAGGGAAGGAAACATAATGATCTGTAAATTTTAGGTTGGTTGGAGGGGCCAGGTGTATATGAATGTCTATTGATAAATTCAAGCGGAAACGATGCTATGGAGAGGTGCGATATGATGAGATTTTTCTCAATTTCTTTAAATATATCGAGCGAACAGTGGGTATAGATTCTTTTAGTGAGAGCTTTTACTATGTTGATTTTGTGGGAAATGGGGCAGTGTGAATTGAAATGGGTATAACTGGGGGGACACTGTTTTTTGTAGTAGACTGTGGTGTGGAATGAGGATGCGGTACGTATTATTAGGATGTCTAGGAATGGGATGACCTGGTTTGATTCTATTTCCAAAGTAAAGGAGATGTTGGGGTTAAAACTATTGAGGGCTGCAAGTATGGTGCTCTCCTGGCCGTGTCTGCATAAGCAAAAGACGTCATCAATATAACGGCGCCATATTTGTATATCTATAGGGAGGGTACGGGTGATCCAGTTGTCTATTTCGGACATAGCGACTTCTGCGACAATAGAGGAAAGAGGGCTACCCATTGGCGAACCCTTAATTTGTCTGTAATGATTTTCTAGGAATGTGAAACAGTTCATGTTCAAGCAGAGCTTGGTAAGTTGTATTATGGATGAAGCTGTATGGGGATCTACACTATGTGAGCCAAGGAACCGCTCCAGACTATCTATGATGAGATTGTGGGGAAGACTGAGGTAGAGGGAGGTTACATCGAAGGAACACATTATAAAATGTGGGGCGGGTTTTAAGGCAGTTAACTCACTGATAAAGTGGGGGGTGCTACGTATGGAGTATATATTCCTGTGGTTGTGTAACAGAGGGGAAAGGTAGTTAGAGAGGAATTTGGCCAATGGATAAGCTGGTGAAAGATGGTAGGCGATAATCGGACGGAGTGGTACGTCCGGTTTATGGATTTTTGGCAGGCCGTAGATGTATGCTCTATTGGAAAGGTTGGAAATAAATATCTTGTAATCATCGGGGGTAATGTGCTTAGATTTTTTCAACTGTAGTAGGGAGGTTCTGAAAACTTTAACTAGAGAGAGGCTAACCTTGTCTGAGATAGGGGAGAAGGTGGTATCATCTCCGAGTAGATCGTGCATCTTGGCTCGGTAATCCTCTTGGTTCATGATGACGGTATTTGAGCCCTTGTCGGATCGGGTGATGACTATGGATTTACTCTGCTTAAGTCTTTGGAGTGTTCTTAGGTCTGCACGGTAGTTGGGAGGAGGGGTATAAGGTTTAGATAGAGTCTTGGCAACCAATGTTCTCACGGAATGTTTGTCTTGCAGGCTGTACTGTTTGATGGTAGATTCGACGGAGCTAATGACCTCAGGGATATTGGGCTTGGAGGGGATGCGGAACTTGAGGCCCTTCTCTAATAGTGATATTTCTGAGGGAGATAGGGTACGGTGTGACAAGTTGACTACATTTGACGACTGCTGCTTCTGATTGTAGGAGGCAAGGAGAGGGTATGAAAATTTCTTTTGCCAGAAGAGTAGTTTCCTCTGGTGCCTGAGTGATATGTTCTTTTCTTGCGCCCTGATATCATTTGTGATACCGATAATATGATTTGCAAGTTCTGCAGGAGGGACCTTTTGAGCTATTAGGAAAAGTAGCCCTTTGATTGATTTGGTCAGAAACCTTATGTTCGAAAAACAGCCCTTGATTCTGGCGTTGAGCAATTGTTGTTGGGTTTTCCTAATGAGGATCCTGGAGAAAGGGTTATCAACGGGGTCCTTGAGCCTAAGAGAGGGAGGGATGAATCCAGCATTCTTGCAGTGACGGTTGAATTGGAGATGGCTTCTCCATCGGGAAAGCTGTAGTGATTTTTTGCGAGTTAGCCATAAGTACCTATTAATTTCATTCATAGAGAGATTCATTAGCGAATAAAGACAGTTATAATCTTCTCGGTTTATTTATGCGATAAAAGGGAATAAAAGAAGAAAAGTTTCTTTATTAGACAATTATAACGGTGCGAGCTTTCGGGCAAAATACCCTTCTACAGGCGTGGTAGACGTGACACTATAACGTAGGTAATGTGGCTAGAAAGAGAGTATATACACATGATTATTTACATATTAGCGGAATGTGCTATGCAAATGGGGATTTTTCATTTGTTATGAATATTGTAATTAAAGAGATAGTAGGCAAATAGGGCATTTGTATATTTGGAGTTTGAGTCTATAGAGGAATATGTTAACATAAATTATAGGATATGCGATATTTCGAAGAATTTTAGGAAATGTTGATATCGGGCTATCGTGTTATGGTTATTACTGCAAGGCCAGGAGAGCACGATAGGCATCAGGAAGATCAATTTTACGGTTGATGCTGTTATGTCTGTGGGATTCTATGGATTCGAGAACTAATCGCTGGTGCTGGTTATGAATGCGTCTGTAATGTATGGTGGGGTGGTTGGTGTTGAATGTATGGCCAGTATTGAGTGTGTGCTGGTAAAGGAAGGACCTGGTGTCTTGGTTGGAGATGTTTCTAGAATGCTCAGACATTCTGATGGCGACGGATCTACCTGTCTCGCCAACGTATGTGGCAGAGCATTGCTCACACGAGACAGAGTAGACCGCGCCAACAGAATGGAGGGGATCAGGGGGGGCATGCGATATACTAAATCGCATGCCCCCCCTGATCCCCTCCATTCTGTTGGCGCGGTCTACTCTGTCTCGTGTGAGCAATGCTCTGCCACATACGTTGGCGAGACAGGTAGATCCGTCGCCATCAGAATGTCTGAGCATTCTAGAAACATCTCCAACCAAGACACCAGGTCCCTCCTTTACCAGCACACACTCAATACTGGCCATACATTCAACACCAACCACCCCACCATACATTACAGACGCATTCATAACCAGCACCAGCGATTAGTTCTCGAATCCATAGAATCCCACAGACATAACAGCATCAACCGTAAAATAGATCTTCCTGATGCCTATCGTGCTCTCCTGGCCTTGCAGTAATAACCATAACACGATAGCCCGATATCAACATTTCCTAAAATTCTTCGAAATATCGCATATCCTATAATTTATGTTAACATATTCCTCTATAGACTCAAACTCCAAATATACAAATGCCCTATTTGCCTACTATCTCTTTAATTACAATATTCATAACAAATGAAAAATCCCCATTTGCATAGCACATTCCGCTAATATGTAAATAATCATGTGTATATACTCTCTTTCTAGCCACATTACCTACGTTATAGTGTCACGTCTACCACGCCTGTAGAAGGGTATTTTGCCCGAAAGCTCGCACCGTTATAATTGTCTAATAAAGAAACTTTTCTTCTTTTATTCCCTTTTATCGCATAAATAAACCGAGAAGATTATAACTGTCTTTATTCGCTAATGAATCTCTCTATGAATGAAATTAATAGGTACTTATGGCTAACTCGCAAAAAATCACTACAGCTTTCCCGATGGAGAAGCCATCTCCAATTCAACCGTCACTGCAAGAATGCTGGATTCATCCCTCCCTCTCTTAGGCTCAAGGACCCCGTTGATAACCCTTTCTCCAGGATCCTCATTAGGAAAACCCAACAACAATTGCTCAACGCCAGAATCAAGGGCTGTTTTTCGAACATAAGGTTTCTGACCAAATCAATCAAAGGGCTACTTTTCCTAATAGCTCAAAAGGTCCCTCCTGCAGAACTTGCAAATCATATTATCGGTATCACAAATGATATCAGGGCGCAAGAAAAGAACATATCACTCAGGCACCAGAGGAAACTACTCTTCTGGCAAAAGAAATTTTCATACCCTCTCCTTGCCTCCTACAATCAGAAGCAGCAGTCGTCAAATGTAGTCAACTTGTCACACCGTACCCTATCTCCCTCAGAAATATCACTATTAGAGAAGGGCCTCAAGTTCCGCATCCCCTCCAAGCCCAATATCCCTGAGGTCATTAGCTCCGTCGAATCTACCATCAAACAGTACAGCCTGCAAGACAAACATTCCGTGAGAACATTGGTTGCCAAGACTCTATCTAAACCTTATACCCCTCCTCCCAACTACCGTGCAGACCTAAGAACACTCCAAAGACTTAAGCAGAGTAAATCCATAGTCATCACCCGATCCGACAAGGGCTCAAATACCGTCATCATGAACCAAGAGGATTACCGAGCCAAGATGCACGATCTACTCGGAGATGATACCACCTTCTCCCCTATCTCAGACAAGGTTAGCCTCTCTCTAGTTAAAGTTTTCAGAACCTCCCTACTACAGTTGAAAAAATCTAAGCACATTACCCCCGATGATTACAAGATATTTATTTCCAACCTTTCCAATAGAGCATACATCTACGGCCTGCCAAAAATCCATAAACCGGACGTACCACTCCGTCCGATTATCGCCTACCATCTTTCACCAGCTTATCCATTGGCCAAATTCCTCTCTAACTACCTTTCCCCTCTGTTACACAACCACAGGAATATATACTCCATACGTAGCACCCCCCACTTTATCAGTGAGTTAACTGCCTTAAAACCCGCCCCACATTTTATAATGTGTTCCTTCGATGTAACCTCCCTCTACCTCAGTCTTCCCCACAATCTCATCATAGATAGTCTGGAGCGGTTCCTTGGCTCACATAGTGTAGATCCCCATACAGCTTCATCCATAATACAACTTACCAAGCTCTGCTTGAACATGAACTGTTTCACATTCCTAGAAAATCATTACAGACAAATTAAGGGTTCGCCAATGGGTAGCCCTCTTTCCTCTATTGTCGCAGAAGTCGCTATGTCCGAAATAGACAACTGGATCACCCGTACCCTCCCTATAGATATACAAATATGGCGCCGTTATATTGATGACGTCTTTTGCTTATGCAGACACGGCCAGGAGAGCACCATACTTGCAGCCCTCAATAGTTTTAACCCCAACATCTCCTTTACTTTGGAAATAGAATCAAACCAGGTCATCCCATTCCTAGACATCCTAATAATACGTACCGCATCCTCATTCCACACCACAGTCTACTACAAAAAACAGTGTCCCCCCAGTTATACCCATTTCAATTCACACTGCCCCATTTCCCACAAAATCAACATAGTAAAAGCTCTCACTAAAAGAATCTATACCCACTGTTCGCTCGATATATTTAAAGAAATTGAGAAAAATCTCATCATATCGCACCTCTCCATAGCATCGTTTCCGCTTGAATTTATCAATAGACATTCATATACACCTGGCCCCTCCAACCAACCTAAAATTTACAGATCATTATGTTTCCTTCCCTACTCCCCCTCCTCAGCCGACATAGCCAGAAGCCTTAAAGCATACGGTATCCGCACCTTATATAAAAACTCCTCCAACCTGCTCACATCCCTACGTCACCCATATACTAAATCGCATGCCCCCCCTGATCCCCTCCATTCTGTTGGCGCGGTCTACTCTGTCTCGTGTGAGCAATGCTCTGCCACATACGTTGGCGAGACAGGTAGATCCGTCGCCATCAGAATGTCTGAGCATTCTAGAAACATCTCCAACCAAGACACCAGGTCCCTCCTTTACCAGCACACACTCAATACTGGCCATACATTCAACACCAACCACCCCACCATACATTACAGACGCATTCATAACCAGCACCAGCGATTAGTTCTCGAATCCATAGAATCCCACAGACATAACAGCATCAACCGTAAAATAGATCTTCCTGATGCCTATCGTGCTCTCCTGGCCTTGCAGTAATAACCATAACACGATAGCCCGATATCAACATTTCCTAAAATTCTTCGAAATATCGCATATCCTATAATTTATGTTAACATATTCCTCTATAGACTCAAACTCCAAATATACAAATGCCCTATTTGCCTACTATCTCTTTAATTACAATATTCATAACAAATGAAAAATCCCCATTTGCATAGCACATTCCGCTAATATGTAAATAATCATGTGTATATACTCTCTTTCTAGCCACATTACCTACGTTATAGTGTCACGTCTACCACGCCTGTAGAAGGGTATTTTGCCCGAAAGCTCGCACCGTTATAATTGTCTAATAAAGAAACTTTTCTTCTTTTATTCCCTTTTATCGCATAAATAAACCGAGAAGATTATAACTGTCTTTATTCGATAGTGATCTTTATTGAAGACACACAAGATAGTTGTACTTTTTAGCGTGTATATCGGGATTGAGACAATAACTCTGAAAGATATTACAGTGACCTTTATTGTGAAGACACACAAAATAACCAAGTGTGAACAACCTCTGTCTCCTTAAAAAATAGACAACCAGCGATATCAAAGACTTTCCCCTTCCTTAAGTTTTGTCTATATGTGTATGTTCTTTTAATTTTTTACTATAAATTTTGACTTACAGATATATTTGATGTGATCTTAGAAATTACATCGAGAATGTACCTCAAGACAATGATTCTATAGAACTCCAGGTTCATTTCCCGGTTCAATAAAACTCTGCGATGTGGGGCTAACACGTCGATGGATGTGGTGTTTGACATTCACGAGATGTCACCCAATGCCTGAGAATGTCACCAAGTCCAGAATAGACACACGACGTTCAAGAATTGTCTCTCATCAATCAAGTCAACCTGCAAGACCCGTCGACCTTTTGTTTGTCTCCCATGTTGACAGAGTTCCGTCCCATCTTTACCGTTGTCTGACAACATTGGTCTCATTGTTATTATTGTTCATTCTTCAGAGATGTTTCACTGTTAGATGTTATGGATACATTTCTGGGGACATTCTTAAATAGCGAAAATTACCTTCATTTTCAGTCTAATTGATCTAATACTGGACGTAAGCTTATCTTTTTAATCTCCAATTCCTTCTGACCTTTTACACAACTCTTATTATTATCTTGAAGATAGAAGTTTCCTGGCCGGCATTCGTAGTTCTTTATAATAAAAGACCCTTCGGTCAATAATTAAAATGTCCTGATTAAAATAGGACCTTCTACGCACAAATAAAATCAAGGTAGAAATAGAACACCATATATTTGAACGTATATCTCTTAAGAAGGAGAGAGAAATTCTTGTTCCTGAGATAGGCCGCCTTCACCGTACACTCTCTTCTATCATGTCTGATAGACAATATTGCTTTATCTGTATATAATTTCTTCAGAAGAGTTGTGGCAGATTTGATAAATTAGTATTTCCATTATAATAATGAAAATTAATCTTAACTTTTTTTCTTCTTTTGTTAGACCATGCTTTTTACTGCATTTCATGCAATATTGTACATATAAAACTCCACTCATCCTGATCATTATTGTCTACACTGAAGAATCTATGTAAGACAAATGGGGTCTTAATAAAGGCTTTGTGTGTGATTAAAATAGGAAACTTTCTTTTGTCCATGAGTGTATTTGTTAGTATTGCACAGAGGCCATTGTTGGTGACAGTTAGGTATTTCTGAGATAACCTAACAACCCCACAATCACGTGATATATCCCAACCAATCAATAAACAACAAATTACTTCTCAAATATTGATTGTTTATTGATGGATTTGTTGTTGGGCAACCAGTGTTCGCAGCTATTTTTTGATTATTACTTATTGATCCAGTATACTTCGGCGTCAGACTATATTTTTAGAACAAATTCATCTCTGTAAAACGACATTTGAAAATTATCCCGCATGTGTTTCTTTTAAACGAAAAATCTAAATTTATTTTTAAGATGAAATAACGATTATTTCTAACCTTAGGGATGAAGTATGAAAGGATGAATTGTGAAGAGTAATGATAAACGGAAAAATAAAAGTTTCCAGTGATGGGAACATTACATTACTCTTCACAATTCATCCTTCCAAACTTTATCCCTAAGGTTAGAAATAATCGTTATTTCTCCTTAAAAATAAATTTAGAATTTTCGTTTAAAAGAATCACATGCGGGATAACTTTCAAATGTCGTTTTACAATCATAAGTTGCATTATATTGTATTATAAATTTATCTCTATTGATTGTAAATACACACACATATACAGCCTTATTAAGACCACCGGTCTTATACAGAATCACCGCAGGAAGGAAGCATAGATAGAAATCCTCTACTCCAGGCAGCACAGCACCCAACAACAGCTTTCAGGTCCGACACATGTCCAGTGGCCACACCATCCATAGGTTAACGTATCACTGAAAAGGTGAGTGTGGAATCAGCCGCGTTCTAGTCTTCGCTTTCCTCATCCAAATAAACCACGACATTCGGCGATTCTATTAATCTCCTCCGAACGGTGACTGCGGTCTTGTAGAATTAATATAAACCAAAGAGAAGACCTTGATCAAACATCATTGTATTCATCCAGTTATATATTTGTTGACTAGCAAATTGAGACAAGGATAAGTCACCCAAGAGTTCTTTTCTCTGTTTCTCCAAGCAAAAGCACACAAATATTATATACATGATTTTATCTTGTATATATATATTATGATATTACATAGATCACAAGTTAAAGGACAATCACACAATATGTGTAATTCTTCTAAATTCTTATTCTATTAAAGTTACGTTTATATAATCAATATTCTGTTATACAATATATCGATGGTGAATTAAACTGCCGAAACCGCTAGGAGAGTTCATCACTGATGAGCCAGACCCTCACAATTTTTTTCTGATTTGGAATAAAGGCAATAAGAGAAATTTCCTTCTTCTTCTTTCTTATCTCCACTCAATCATATTAGGGTATCAAGTTATGACCCTTGATGGTGTCTGTTTTACAACCATCATGACTGGGTGAAAGTAGAATGCGTCTGCCTTTGTCATTAAGACTGGGAGCACTACTCAGTGGCAGGCCTACTTAGCTCCAAAAGAAATGGCCGCCTCTGACATGATGAACAGACGCCATGTGCAGCTGCTCCTAACATGGAATACAAACACTGCTCATCCTGTATCCCTGGATCAGGAGCTCTTACAGGGTACTATCAGCCGGGCCAGCTGAGCCCAGGTTTTTTATTGAGCTTTTTACTCCCCCTCCTCCCTTTTCATCCGGACTTGGGACCGGCAAAGGCGG
>CP092875.1:81409906-81424921 GCA_030710605.1 Cordylochernes scorpioides
TATGAATAAATCAAACTAGTAGAATATCATCAAATGAAACAGCCCATTAGAATTATGTAATCAAGGATGGAATGGTTTTCAGACCTAACATATATGCTATCAGTACTTCCCTCGACAAGGATTTGATAGTGTCCAGACATAACGCGTATACTATTAGCACTTTTCTGAACTAGAATGGAAGCAGAAGCTTGATAATGTGTCCTGGATTGTTTAAAAGATTCCATTTTTGGGTTAGATGCAATTAAGATTTTGTAGGTTACCATTATTGTTTTTAGACTTGGTGAATGTTAGGAATGTCTTGATATTGCTGGGAAACTTTAGGCGTCTAGTCTTTGACTGCTCCCTTCTAGCTATAATTTTACATATATAGTCGCGGGCTTTAGTTCCTTTCTTCAAAGTTTTTTTTTTGCATATCTCTAGTACTCGTGGTACAGGCCATGATAATCATGTTGGGTAGAAGTTGTCGACTGCTTTTACTGTAAATGCACCACATGTCTACACATGTGAAAAGAAATTAGACTTTGCCCTTACAAATTTGTCAGAGTTCCATTAACTAAACTTGCACTCGCTGGTGGGGTTGGACTTTTTGCAAGAATCGGTGGCCATTGGAACATTTTTTAATAGAAAAAAAATGAACAATGCGGGAATCGAACCCGGGTTGTAACGGTCGAAAAACAACGGTTTAGAACTATCCTTCCATCGACCCACCTCTTTAAAGTATACTAAGGGTGATTGAAAGAAGAAATTTCCCTATTTAAAAGACAGTTTTTATTTGAAATCGTTTCTTTCACCTTTGTAAGCCAGTAGGATATTGTAACAAAGTATTTATTGATTTTTATTAACAGAGTGGTTATTTTTATGTTTATATTTTGCTACTCTGTAAATTTCCCTCATGGCTTATCTTTTGTTTACCATTCATAGTTTGTCCTTGCCTGAAATAAATTGTTGTCTCCTCCTGAAGTTTTTGTCTTCCCTAATTTTCCACGTGGCAATATTATATGGAGAGTTTAGTCAGCAAGCTTATTTTTCCAATTTAATTTCTGGCTAATATCCTTAACAAACGAGTATCTATATTGCTCCGAGAAAAGACCATATTAATAAAACTACAAATTCGATTTGACGTTTCTAGAAACTACTACTTTATAAAGAAGAAAGAATGTATGTGGCAGTGTATCTACTGGATAGATTATTCTTAAAATTAAAGATACTTCACCCAGTCATGATGGTTTTCAAACAGACACTATCAAGGGTCAAAACTTGATACCTTGAAATTATTGAGTGGAGATAAGAAAGAAGAAGATCCTTCGGCCAGTAAATCTTTTTTATTGTCTCAACATTACGACAAAAATTGTCCTCGTCAGGAATAAACAAAAATTAAAACATTTGGCAAAGCGTTAAAAATTATTCTAAGGCTCTTAATTTTTGTTCGCTCCTGACGAGGACAAAAGGTTTTTGTTGAAACGTCGAGACAATAAAAAGATTTACTGGCTGAAGTATCTTTAATTTTAAGAACTATGAATGCCGGGCCAGGCAACCTCTATCTTTAGGATGAATATATTATGTTAAGAAGATGAAATCTACACAATGTGTTTCTAAAAGAAACTATACTAAGGAAAATGGTAATAAAATTTACTCTGTATATTTCTCTAAAAACCTTGTTGAGAAGAATATCTGAGGCACCTATCCAATGTTTCCCAAAGAATATGTCAAAAACAGCAAGAAGCCTACCCAATATTCAGTATGGCTATTGTTTCTAGAAGAGACCAAGTCAAGAAAAAGGCCAATCCCTATCTCATGTTATCAGAAAATATTATATCAATGAGAAAAAGAAGATGCTTACCAGCTATCCCGATGTTGCCCATAGTCCGATTGTAGCTACCCAGAATAAAGTCCGGAGTGAAGTGGACATAGAGTCCAGGGTCTCCACAACCGCCAGGCTGTAGTGTGTAGGGATCGTGTCCAAAGTTGGGATTGGGCTGATCTACACGGACCTCGGCGGAATCGAACATGTCGCCCGCAGCGGGCAAATATTCCGGTTTGGATGACCAAGTTCTGGGCAGTGAGATGATCACCTCGCGGAAGAATAATTGATTCTTTGTGGCTTTGTAGAGGAAGGCGGAGGCGTTGGTGAACATCTCCTGAACAGACATCACGCTGCTGATGAGAGATACCATGAACCAATAAGGTCTAGGGAGTCCACCACTAATTAGCCAGACTCTCTTTCTCTCAGTAACGACCTTTTATATGTTTTTATTTATATGTATATTTATCAATTATTTTTTATATATTTATGTCTATTTATTCCTATATTTATCATTATATAATCTTATTTATATATTCGTATTTATTCAATTTTGTAACTAACCATATATAACCTTATATGAAACATGAAATATAGTAGTTTCAATCTCAATCTCAGTATTTTTCCCATTAGATTTTTTAAAAAATCGTTTCCAGTTAGTTTTAATTCCAAGATAGAGGTTAAACATTATTGTTAAACACACACACTAATACCTTTATACTATATATAATCATATTCAAAATAACCTTTTTAGAGATTTATATTCAGCTGTATATCCCCATAATGTAAAATACTTGAAACTTTATCACATGTTGATTAATATATTCTATATAGAAAATGAAAGTTAATTATGTGATACTAGCGGATGTGCCCGGCTTCGCCCGGGTTTTACCCAAGTGAATGTTTGTCTAACAAACATTTGTTAAAACAATTCTCTATAAACTTATAAAAGTACTCGGCTTCGCCCGGGGTTTTACCCGAGTAAAGGTTTGTCTAGCGAACATTTGTTAAAACAATTCTCTAAAAACTTATTTAAAAAAAAAAAGATATATTTTGATAATTTGAAACTCGTAAATTTGAATCTCTCGATATATTGTTATCATCGTCACAATGGGGGCGCTGCTTGCGAGTTAAATCTACAAATCTGCAAATAACTCTAAGGATATTCAAGATATTCAGGAAATTATTTTTCAAAAACCTTCCCGGTGATATACCTAATAATATCCCAAAATTTCACGGCGATTGGATGTATGGTTTTTGAATCTATAGAGTGCAGACAAACAGACAGACAGACATTCAATTTTATATATATAGATAGATTCACTCTTCATTGTTGGCTTTTTATCTTACATTCATTCTTCATTGTTGGCTTTTTATATTACATTCACTCTTCATTGTTGGCTTTTTATCTTACATTCACTCTGTTGGCTTTTTATATTACATTCACTCTTCATTGTTGGCTTTTTATCTTACATTCATTCTTCATTGTTGGCTTTTTATATTACATTCACTCTTCATTGTTGGCTTTTTATCTTACATTCATTCTTCATTGTTGGCTTTTTATATTACATTCACTCTTCATTGTTGGCTTTTTATCTTACATTCACTCTGTTGGCTTTTTATATTACATTTACTCTTCATTGTTGGCTTTTTATCTTACATTCACTCTTCATTGTTGGCTTTTTATATTATATTTACTATTCATTGTTGGCTTTTTATCTTACATTCATTCTTCATTGTTGGCTTTTTATATTACATTTACTATTCATTGTTGGCTTTTTATCTTACATTCACTCTTCATTGTTGGCTTTTATCTTACATTCATTCTTCGTTGTTGGCTTTTTATATTACATTCACTCTTCATTGTTGGCTTTTTATCTTACATTCATTCTTCATTGTTGGCTTTTTATATTACATTCACTCTTCATTGTTGGCTTTTTATCTTACATTCACTCTGTTGGCTTTTTATATTACATTTACTCTTCATTGTTGGCTTTTTATCTTACATTCACTCTTCATTGTTGGCTTTTTATATTATATTTACTCTTCATTGTTGGCTTTTTATCTTACATTCATTCTTCATTGTTGGCTTTTTATATTATATTTACTCTTCATTGTTGGCTTTTTATCTTACATTCATTCTTCATTGTTGGCTTTTTATATTACATTTATCCGAGTGAAAGTTTGCCTAACGAATATTATATATTATGAAGTATAATAAACAATGTTAAAGATTAGTTTTAATTATTAATCAAGATTGTGTGTGAATATGTGAGAAAGATGTAATATCGTTGTTGTTTTCTTGGCCGACTGTTTTACATATGGTGTTATCTTTTAAAATTGCTTGTTTTGAATATTTTTTTAGATTGAGTTGAATGAATTACTGAATTTTTTTTTTGTATTTATATATAAATAAAATTAACTCTGTTGATTTTTTTTTTGTATTTAATCGATAACAGCTAAGTTACGCATGTTAATGTTAGGGAAAAATATTTTGATGTTAAGCAAAACCTGCTCCATCTCGTTTTACATAAATGTTGAAAATTTGGTTGAAATTGATGCATTGTAACGAAAGTTTTTAGTGATGTCCTCTTATGAAATTTGCATTTTATTAATATAGATTTAGAAACAGTACATTCTTATATTTCAAAATTTCAATTGAAATTATCTTCAGAACTTCATGGAAATCATTTCTAGAGACGTAAATTTCAATCTCCAAAGGGTTAAACCCTCCCCAACTTTTCCCAAATAAACCCTTTCTATAGGTTCCAATATTTAGAATATCCAAAGGTTTTAAAGAAGCAAAGTAGGGCATGGCTATATTTGATTATCTCGATGTACTTCAAATAATAAATCTCTTACGTCAAGGATAAAAATTTGGCGATTGCTTCACTATCCTGGTATCTTGATAAGTAAGTATGTATATATGAATTAGAGAGTTATGTTTTGTTGCTCTAGAAATTGGGTGATATGTATACATTTATGATAAGAGATAGGAGCATCTAACTTTTTATATAAATTCATTTTCTTTAGATTTCCCTAACTTCTCCAATAGGAATGTTATGAAACCAACACTGTACTGATTTGGTTCAAAGCCTGGTATACAGGTTGGCGTTTATCTTAATTTGCTAAAACTTGTATTTTATTTAATTCACATTTATGGATCCTGGCTCTCTAGCAACGATAAGAATCAATATTTTATCTAACTATTAGAATTTTATATAATTCCTAGGTAGTCGTATGTTCTAGAAATTTAAATAGAAAAATTAGTATCTGGCTTGAATCAACTCCTAAATGACAATTCACCTTGATGGCAGCGATGAGCCGTGGGTCCTCAGGAACGGACTTGTCTATGGCCACCACGAGGCTCTTGTAGCCTCCATCTTCCTCCACTAGGACCACACTGTCTCTCCCAGGGACTGTGGTCCACAGCAGCAGGATCACAACTCCACACAATATTCTAGAACACAATATACAACAAACACAATAGGGTCATCATCTCCTCAACCTATAGCCTATGTAACCACACATTATATTTCTTAAAATCAATATCAATTATATTTATATATGTATGTATAATAAAGATTGCCTCTCTACCGTGAAAATAAAGGTCAAAACTGTGTGGACCCCATCTATTGACCGTCGCCGCAAACAAGCGGCCTCGGATCGGTGACAAAGTCACAACACCAGCTTTGGCTAACTGAAAAGCGTTCACCTGGGGACTATGGTTTCAGGCTATGGCCCTCGTTAGTCCAAAGCGGACAACGCTTTGTCTGCGGTGATTTGTTTTTGCGAAAAGAGTTTAAAATACTCATTGCTTTCTGCTGTTAAGATGTCTGAAGCATAATAATTTGGCAAACCTTGGGCACCTCACTTCAGTTTTATTCTTTGCACTAAAACGCTGGAAGCATAATACAGAGATGGAAAGAGAGCAATGAAGTTTGCTAATCCAAGCGAAGTCCACTGAGGGCTCGAATACCTGCTGCTTTTGAATGGCGGACCCTTCTAAACGGCGATGGGGCAAGAATGCACCTGTTATCATCTATCCAGATATTCCTTCATCCATTGCTCCCGTTCTTCACAGGCCTGAGCACCTCAGACGTACAGACTTCAGTCTAGATAGCCCACTATCCAATGGTATCCTGAGTCCCCGCGGGGAAAGAAGACCCAGCACCAAGTACCGGCCTGCTTACAGCGTCGGGAAAAGGCAGTGATGTCCACCCCCACACCTTTGTGGATGAGAGACTGCAGAGGCAATTCCACGTGGGGATTCCTGCGCCCGTAGGATCGCTGGCGGTGGGGCCGCCACGAGTTTCTCTAAACTCTTAGGTCTTTGCTCTGTGTGCGCGCGATTAGGAATGTCCTTGCCGAGTGCGTCATGGAGAAACTGAAGGGTACAAACAGCAGAAACACCCCCTCCCCCCTTTGTAATAAAGTAGTTTTAATCTCAATCTCTCTCTCTCAGAAGCAATTCAGAAAGACAATACTAAAATCACGCAGAATATAAACTCATTACTAAACCAACTGGAATTATTGGAGAAGAACTGTATTCTACAATGGATTCCTGCCCATTTTGGAATCGGGAGTAATGAGATGGCGGATAAATAAGCAAAGGAAGCCAGTAATTTGAGCCAAAGGAAAGAACAAATATCAGTATTTGAGGATGATGCTATGGAAAAAACCAAGATAATCCAACAAAAGACAAGGAAAGGTCTCTCTCTCTCTCTCTGTTGAAACTTTTCTATATAATTGAAGTCTGGATGGAATTATTGTAATAGTATAAATTTCGAAATATGATTATAAATATATTAACGAGATTTTTCTCTTATCGTCTTTCTATTACTATTCTACTCTAATACTATAATAATATTTTAAGGCAATATTGAGGTTGGAGAAATATTCACTCGGAGATTATATGTTCTATGTTGGCTCATATATCTAGTTTTCAAAATTATTTCTATACTAGCAGATGTGTACCCGAGTGGAAGTTTGCCTAACGAATATTATTGATAATAATATTCCGGAACACACAGAATATCTATATAGATAATACCGTAACAGAGTTTTCCATTGTAAAGTCCTAAGCTATCTCCTCCGAAGATTCTGAACTACACATAACGATCTATATACCAAAATTTTCGTTATTTTTTTCTTCGTATGTTAGTTCTGTTTTTATTTTCCTAATGTTAACAGTTATTTTTATTTTTTAATTTAATCTATTTTACAATCGTAGATTTTTGCATTTATCATCATCAATTCCTTTGTTTTGAAAGCGCGTTCTTTTTATTCTAGCATTTATTTCTTTTATATTTCTTTATAATTATTTTTGTTTTGTATCTTTGTAATTATATTTTGTAAGTATAAGTTTTTTCCCCTTTACAGCAATGTCTTTATGGCATTTTGAAAATAAAATACTAAAAAAAATGCAAATATTATATAAATATGCATATATTATTTAAAAAAATACTATCACATATATTTAAATAATCAATAGTTCTCAGTTGTAAAGTTTGAAGCTATCTCCTCCAAAGATACTTAACTATAAATAGCCATCTATATACCAAAATTTTCGTTATTTTTTGCTTTACATGACCGTTTTATTTTTTTTTCCAAATATTAATAGATTTATTTATTTTCAATTTGTTTGATTTTGCAATCGTAGATCTTTTGCCTTCAAATGTTGTTTATCTTATATTATTTGTTATTTTTCATCATCGGATTGTTTATTTTTAAAACACGTTCTTTTTTATTATTACCTTTTACTAATTTCTAATATACAGGGTGATCCAAAAGTCCCGCACAACTTTAAAAATTAATAACTCCGCGAATATTTGCGCTAGAGCAATGCGGTAAACACCATTGTGTTCAGGATGCAATGGGATTTTTTATGGCAAATAATGAAAAATTCGAAATTGATTTTAGTTACAACTTTATTCGCCAGATGGCGCTCTACCAGAATCAGAGATTCAGCGGCCAAATTGTTTGATAAAATGAAAAATATAACTGATCGACACGTATTTTTCCTTTTTGAATACCAGGAAAGAACCCTAATAATATCAAATAACAAATTAATAAAACACCACTTCGCCAAAAGTATGAAGAATTGGTTAACGATTTTCAAATACAATCAGAGATATGTAAAATAGGTAAATGCAATTTAAAACATGTAGCAAAAATATTTATATTTTATATGGAGTTTTGTGAAATAGATTGAATGTTTGAAAAACACTGCTGATATCAATACACGAATTTTTGAAATGTTAATATAATACCAAAAATTATGATGGCACTATTAATAGGATTTCTAGCTCTAAGAAATGTGTAGTTTCTTGACTGATTGGCGACACTTGACTATTTAACTGGATATTTGTCATGATCCAACAAATGAAATATAGAGGGAAGTGACAAAATATATTTGTCGTACTTTATTCCAAATATCCTATGGGCTTGTCAAATGTTATCATTGTTTATTATACTGTACACAATTTTAAAAAATGTGTCCCCTCAAATAAAAATAATTTTTAAATCGACCTTTTGCGTTGAAAAACGTGGTAGTAAAATCATTTTGTATTATTTTTTTCACAGAATTTCTAAAGTTATTGGTGTACAGAAAATATTCCTTATGCTATTTCTTCTAATGAGCGAAAAGCGAAAACTAAACATAAGGGGAAAAATTGTGTGTACCAGTGTTATTCGAGAAGTTATAACACTCTGGTTTGCACGACATAATAGGTGAGCAAATGACAAACAAAATATTACTGTTCACAAAAAGAAGAGTCAAGATGTGAGGACAGCATTTATTATCCCCATATCCCAACACAAAGAGCTGCAAAATATTGATAGATAATATAATACATGGCGGCTTATATAACACATGAGGTAACTGCCTTCTCTCTTGTATTAGGTCACAATCCTTGCTCAATGTGGCACCCTTCATTCTCAATCACCGCCTGCAGACGATAAATGACAGAATGAACAGCATTAAATAACATATCTGTTGAAATTGATAAAACGTGCCATCTGATAGAAGCCTTCAACATGGCCAATGTGGTAGGCCAGCATCGATAAACACACGATTTAATGTACCCCCATAAACTAAAATCGCAAGGCGTCAAGTCTGGTGATCTTGGAGGCCACTGGTATATAAAGTGGCGACTTATCACACGATTTTCACCGAACGTATCCTTCAGCAATTGTTTGGCACCTCGGGAGATATGAGGAGGTCCTCCATCTTTCATGAATGTTATTTCGCTTAGTGCTTTTGCCCTGCAATATGGGAAATACCTTTTCTCTCAAAAGTTGAACATAACGTTCATCAGTTACAAAAACGGTTTTAAAAGTTCTTCCATTTAATTTTCAAAGAAAAATGGCCCAATAATAAAAGAATGAACCCACACAAAACTGTAACTCTAGGCTGGTAAAGTGGCATTTCTGTATAAACCCTAGGGTTTTCTGTTGCCCAAATGCGGCTGTTTTGAATGTTAAATTCTCCGTTTAGAGAAAGGTGAGCATTATCTCTCCACAGAACATTCGACAGCCAGTTTTCATCAATATCAATTTGCCGGAAAACCCATGCAGCGAATTCTTGACGCATCTCAAAATCGCCAATTTTCAGCTCGTGAAATCTTTGAATTTTGTATGGGTACACACAATAGAGACATTAAGTGAAGCGTCTTCGGATATCACAATCATACTCGGCGAATTTAACGCCAAAAGTTCAATTTGGGGATCACCTGTCCAGGATAACAAAAGTCAGCAGGTTGAGGACATGCTAACCGACCTTACACCGTTAAATAACGGAGAGAGAACCTACCTATCTAAGCCCACAGGCACAGAATCCGCAATATACATCACAGCAATAAATTACAACATCGCACCCACAACACAATGGAAAATCCTGAGAGGTGCAATCAGTGACCACAGAAATTGAGAATGTCCATTAGAAATAAAGAACATGGAACTTTAGGAAAGCCGACTTGAAAAAAATTCACAGAAAAGCTTGAAGAACTGTGCAACGAAAAATTGAATTACAGAACGCTTGACAAAAACTTGGAAAAATTCTCTTCGAACATTTCAAAAGCTGCAAAAGCATCGATACCTAGAAGTAGACGTATAGACCTGTGGATACCTTACTGGAAGGACCACAACATCGAGGCAATGATTTCAGAGAGAGAGACAATATCAATGAACTTCTTTAAAAATAAAACAGAAGAAAACAGAAAGAAACTCATTGAAATTAGTCACAAAATAGAACAAGAAATTTGGATATGCAAACAAGATAAATGGCAGAATTCTGCGAAAAAATGGATCCAAGAAAGGACAGCCAACACTGGAATATGATTAGAGTGTTAGAGAACAATCAAAACCAACACCAATCCTCCAATACTCTAACCGATATGAATAGAACAGCGAGAACGAAAACAAACAGATGGCTGACATAATTGCTGAATATCTTTCAAGCACTTCCATACTCAACTATACGAATGAAGACAGGACTCTAAAAATAATATAAACCAGTTAGTTAAACAAGCAAGAAACTTCCATCAACAAGATATTTTATCGAGAGACTTCACACTGAATGAGCTAAACTTATCAATAAAAAAATCCAAGAGGTCACCAAGAGATAATCTAATCTTTGGTCAAATGATTAAACACTTTGAAGACAAAGCTAATAAACAACTCCTGCGAATACTGAACATTTCATGGCAAACTGGTAAACTACCAAAGAATTGGAGGATATCAATTATAGTGCCAATACTGAAGCCAAACAAAGATGCCAAGGAATACAAGAACTATCGGCCAATTGCTCTGACCAGCATACTTTGTAAAATACCAGAACGAATTATCCACTCTAGGCTCATAGTCTGACTCACTTACTATAATAAAATAAACCTCTACCAAACTGCCTATAGATCCCAGCACTGTACGACTGATCAACTGTTCTACTTCTGTCAATCAATAATATATTCTTTCCAGGAAAAACCGCCAAAGAAGACAACGGCCGTATTCCTGGATATGACCTCAGCTTTTGATCGAGTGTGGAGGGAGAAATTAAGTGAAAAGCTGCACAACATCGGAGTAAGAGGGAAAACCTTAATATGGATTGCAGACTTCTTAAGGGTAAAGAAGGTTAAAGGTTCGGGTCAATGGAGAATTTTCCAAGGAAGGAAGAACATGGACTGGTGTAACTCAGGGATCTGTGCTCAGTCATCTACTCTATCTGCTATATATTAACGACATCCATCCTTACCTCACTGAAGACACAAAGGTTGCCTGTTATGCAGATGATATAGCCATATGGCACACAAGTAGCAGCATAGAAAAATCGTAAAAAATACTGAACACATCAATGAGAGGACTGGAGAAGTGAGCAATGGAACCCCAAATGACCATTAACCCAAAAAAACCAAACCTATGCGTCTTCTCCACTCACAGGGGAAAAGGCATAAATATAACCACAAAATAAGCATAAACAAACAAATAATTGATAAAATTAGAAATCCATAATACCTAGGTGTGATACTGCAGTCCTGGATCTTTCAAGTTGGTCTCGAGGACTACGCCATCACCATCTCCTAAGCGGCGAAGTACGCTATCTACGTATTTATCGTAGATCGCAAAATGCGTGGTGACGCTGGAGACAAACTGGCGATTCTCCACCAAATTCTTCAGCGCTGGGAGAGGCGCCATATTCATTGTACATAGTGTATATAATGCATATTATCTTTTTTTTAATAGTGCAGGCTGTGCATGTATTGACAAGATGTCAACAAAATTATTTTAATTATTATTGATGAGGAATTGGAATTTTCAGAACACATAATTAGCACCTCAAATAGAGATATCAGAAAACTAAACATTCTGAGAAGGCTATGTGGAACAAATTGGGGAGCAAAACCCAGAATTCTCAGAACAACATATACCACCTTAATAAGGCCGATAATGGAATATGCAACACCGGTCTGGGCTCCCTCAAGCTCATCACTAAAAGTAAGCCTAGACAGTGTTCAAGCAAAAGCGGCCAAAATAATCACTGGTGCTGTTTCATCCACCAACAATGAGAAAATTCAGAGAAAATGTGTTCTAGACCTACTCGCTCGAAAGCACAAGACAAAATAAAAACAACTTGGATCGGCACTTCGGAAACTAAGAACAAGAGGACGAGATCTCTCTGACCACTTGTGGTTTGGTAGATCCGCCCTTTTCTGAGAATGAGGTGAAACTGACGGCTTTCAAGTTCGGGAAAAGGAAATCTCTTGGTCCCGAAGGGATCGATAACACGGTCGTGAAAACCCTGGTAAGGATGCACCCATCGCTTCTTTCCAGGTTATTCAATAGGTGCCTGGACACTGGTACATTTCCTGAGGCATGGAAGGTTGCCCGAGTAGTGCTTCTCGAAAGGTCTGGTAGAAAGGGTAATTCTCCTAATGATTATCGTCCGCTTTCTTTACTAGTGTGTCTAGGTATGGTCCTGGATAGCCTACTAGCTCAGCGAATGAAGCATTGGCTAGAGAGTAATGAGCTCCTTTCCTCTTTCCAACATGGTTTTAGGGAAGGGAAGTCCACAACCACAGCTCTGAACGAGGTGTTAGAGGGGGTTGAGATGGGCTTAAATAAGGGTGCTTGGGTTCTTGCCCTGGAATATTGATGGCGCGTTCAACTCCATGAGCTGGAACAAGCTGACGAGAAATTTGATGGACATGGGTTGTCCTGATAATTTGTGCAGCTTGGTTCGTGACTTCCTGAGGGATAGACGGATTAGCCTCAGTTTTGGTGAGCGGAAGTTGGAAAGAAACTGTGCTAGGGGTTGCCCCCAGGGCTCTTGCTGCGGACCTATTCTGTGGAATATCCTGGTAAACACCGTTTTCCAGGAGGAGCTCCCTGAGGGAGCCAGGCTGGTTCTCTATGCTGACGACCAGTTCCTCATCATTGAGGCTGCTTCGAGAGCGAAGGCTGAGAAGTGTGTTGAAACTTCTCTCCAAATTCTCTCGATCTGGGCCCATGACTCTGGCCTTAAGTTCAATGTCTCCAAAACTAAAGCCCTCAGCTTTAAGCCCAGGGACATAAGACCTAAAAGGAAAGGGATCAAATGGCAACACAAGCCGGCTATCCGGATGGAAGGACGGAGGGTAGCGTTGGTCAATAGGATGACCATCCTGGGGGTGGTCATTGATGACAAGATGGGTTGGCAATACTAGGCGGAGGAGATGGTGGCGAGAGGCAGGGAGGCGTTGTGCAGGCCTGTCCTGGTTGGCTCTCAACAGGGGGGGGGGGGGGAGAAGGAGGGTACTATTTTTAGGAACCTCTGCCTCTCCTGTGTCGAGCCAATCTTGCTATATGCTTCCGGGGCTTGGTGACGCCGAAACAGGGATCAGAAGGTGGCAACAACTCTAGAGAGAGTGCAGAGGACAGCGACACTCAGAATCACAGGGGGATATCGCACTACCAGCAGTGAGGCCTTATTGGTCCTTGCTGGGCTTATTCCCCTGGGATTGAAACTAGAGGAGGAGACCATCAGACAGAAGATCTGGAAAAACAGGGAAGATGCCCTGGGACTTGAAGCGGGGGTCCTGGAATCGAAGAGGGATCCAAGGAAGCCTCCGCAGTGGTTGCCAAAGTGGAATTGGAGTCCTGGAGGGCCGACAGGGATTGGCACGGAGGTTTTCACTGATTGTAGTAAGTCTGGAACCATTACTGGAGCTGGGGTAGTGATATTCACTAATGGAGAGCTGATCTTCCAAGAAAGTTTAACACTCAGAGTGGACGAATTGGTTTTTTCAGCCGAGCTGGTTACGATCAGGGTAGCCCTCAGAGTGTGTGCCGAGAAGAACTTCAGCCCGGACCGCCTCTATTCAGATTGTATGTCGGCCCTCGTCGCCATCAATCTGGAGAAAGGGCAACTCGCGCATCAAATAATCCAGGAGCTGGAGATGATGACGCGGGCTCCGGAACTCCCTTGGTTTATGAGACACAGCCTAATCGAAGGTAATGAGTTCGCAGACAGGATCGCTAAGGCAGGATACTTTAGAGGTAGATCACTGAGGACCCCAGTGACCAAGAAAGAAGTTTATAGGAGGATCAGGGGGCACGTCCAGGACTTATGGTTGGACAGATGGAGGAACAGTGTAAAGGGGAGAAAGGTATTCAATGGGGTAACAACACCCAAGTACCTCTGTAAGGTAATGTCCCACAAACTCATTAGGGTAGTTCGAAACATGGGCTCTTCCCCAAGTCTCCACAGATTTTAAATTAAGAGAAACCCTGATTGCGTCTATGGAGAAAGGGATGTGAATGCACGCCACTACATCTTGGATTGTCCAAGGGTAGTGGGTGTGCAGGAAGTGAGAAGGAGGGCGAGGGGCGCGATCGAGAGTAAGCTGCTGAGAAATCACAGCAAACTTCTTGAGAAAGCCCACGACGTGGCAGCTGAGCTTTTCCTCAGCTGTGAGTGAACAGAGTCCACCGGTGGCCGCCTCCCCGCGGTCCCTGCTGGACACAGTAGATAGTTTCCTATTTTGCTGTTACTAAAGGCCACCGGTATGGAAATCCTTCCAGACACGTTGTCTGGGAGGTGGTGTTTCCAGGTACAATGTCCAAGCACTAGCTTGGATACCGTTACTTGGCTTATGAGTTGAACAGAATAGCAGCGAAGGGCATGCTTCGCATGCCGGCTTGTGGACCGAAAGGTCTGGGTGGCCATCTGCTTCTAGGGTATACCAACTGTGCTTAGGTGGGATCCTCCAGTTCTTGTTTATTTTGGCTACTGTTTCTATTTCTTTAAGAGTAAGTTTATTTTTCTGTAGCAAGGGTTCTTTTGTGCCTTTTTTCGCTAGCGCATCAGCAGCTTCATTGCCTTCAATGCTAACATGTAAGGGCATCCATTGAAGGTGAATTTTTGAGGTATTGAGAGTTTTTGGAGATAACCAATTATGTTCCTGCTTACTTTGTCTCTAAGTTCCCCTGTGTGGCTCAAGTGTTGTATGGCACTTCTACTATCAGTAAGAATCCATATATCGTGATGTTTAATGTTTCTGATGGATTTTAAGACTTCATAGATGGCTATAAGTTCTGATCTGAAGACTGAGCAAAATTCTGGGTTTCTTTTGTTTATTTTCTCATTGCCATTTGTGGTTTTAATGAGAGAGCCACTGCCAGTGTGTCCCAACTCGTCTCTGCTACCATCGGTATATATAGTTATTGTAAAACGAAAATTA
>CP092875.1:81425021-81454957 GCA_030710605.1 Cordylochernes scorpioides
TAGTAGTATCTGGGATGAACTTGCAGTTGGGTCCAACCATACCATTACCAAGGATGACACAATCCTTGTTAATATTGCCTCGTATCTGTTTGTTGCAAACCGTAGGACGAATCTGGACAACAACACTTTTCATCTTTGAATAATTACTTAACTAAACGACAAATTTACTGAGTCACATAGCACTGTGGTTAAACAAAATACTACTTGTATTTCTCGTAGATATAGAAGCTGCCTGGCCGGCATTCGTAGTTATTCAAATTAAAGATACTTCGAACTCCGCCTTTGCCGGTCCCAAGCCCGGATGAAAAAGGAGGAGGAGGAGCAGTAACAAGCTCAGCTGGCCCGTCTAATAGTACTCTGCAAGGGCTCCTAATCCAGGGATACAAGATGAGCAGCGTTTGTACTCCATGTTAGGAGCGGCTGCATATGGCGTTTGTTTCTCATGTCAGAGGCAGCCATTTATTTCGAAGCTATGTCGGCCTGCCACTGAGTAGTGCTCCCAGTCTAGATGACAAAGGCAGACGCATTCTACTTCACCCAGTGTGGAGATAAGAAAGAATAAGAAAGATACTTCGGTCAATTTATATAAGAACTTGTATTTCTGTAATGAAACAATACTTGGCTCTTTTAGTTCAGATCCTTCTATATGTCTAAACATCAAAGTAACTAAATATTAGAGAATTTTTAATAAAGTAAACAAACAGTCTCTGAGAGAGAATCTTTCATTATAAGCTGTTTCCAATTAATAAGCATGATTTAATTGATTCATAGAGTATATATACCAGACTTAGCGCCGTCGGATTACCACCTTTTCACATCTTTAGGACACGCCTTAAAAAAACAGGAATTTTCGAACTCAGACATACTCCGAAAATGGCTTGTTGACTGGTTCGACTCAAAAGGAATAGAATTTTCAGACAAGGAATTTGAAAATTGCCTGAAAGGTGGTTCGAGTTTATAGCTAATCAGGGCAATTACTTTGAATAAAAAATATTTTAAAATACAATATAACGCGGATTATGATTGTAAAACGAAAATTGCAATTATACCGCGAATGTTTCTTTTAAACGAAAAATCGAAATTTATTTTAAAGAAAAATAGCGATTATTTCTAACTTTAAGGATGAAGTTTGATAGGATGAATTGTGAAGAGTAATGATAAACGGAAAAATAAATGTCTCCAGGGATGGGAATTTTGTTGTATGGAATTGGTGAACTTTTGAATTCACTGAAAATTTTCGCGTTTCATACTAATAGACCTGGTATACCTTTCTCTGCAAAACTGAAAGCATAGAAGAAATGACCTACTACATCTCTGAATGCACTATTGTTAACGATGAACGGAATAAGATCTTAAAAAACATTATTCAAGTCTACGTGAACCCAGTTCAGCTAATCAGAATAATGTTCGAGAAAAAATATATAGCGATAGAATTGTTTAACTTTCATAAAGCGTTAGAGAACAAGGTAATATCTAAGAACTAAAATTACAGAACAATTTCCATTCATAGTTAATTTGTATAGTTATGTTGAATACTTTGATATTCTTTTCATATTTCCTTCTCTCCTTTGTTTATTTTTTTTTTTCTTCCTTTTTCCATGAAAATGATGTATGGCGAGTTCTTACAGGGCGGAAATGTCCTAATAAAGCAGTTGTTGTTGTTGTTGTTTCTGTATATATACCTTTCTTACCTAGAGTGAGTTGTTCAGGTGATCCAAAAAGTTATCTTGTAAACATCCCAGCTTACAAACTCTTTTTAAAACATTTTATTTTGCTCATATCCAATCCAACTAGTGTAACTAAATAGAACACCTATGCTTGTCAAATTCGAACTATTTCTACTCTGGAAGACATGTGGTATACTTACGATATAAGCAATCGCAGACCATATTTTACATGATTATCATGAGCTATATATACCATCTGTACTTGGAATAATAATAATAATAGGTCTTTCTAATTTATTCATTGTTAGACTTACCATCGTTCCGTCCAAGTAGAAAGCTGGGTAGTCAGAATCTCCAGGAATTCCGTACTCGTCGAAGACCCCATAGCGGAGATGGGCCCACTCGTGGACCACCTGACGTCCTGAAATACACAGATATGAATAAATCAAACTAGTAGAATATCTTCAAATGAAACAGTCCATTAGAAATATGTAATAAGGAAATCACGCGTTATCAAAATATTATTTCAGTCCTATATCTCAGATTACAATTAGACCCTCCTTGGCATGGATGGAATAGTCTTCGGAGACAGTACCTATATGGCTAGCACTCTCCTTCCATCCTTGATTGGATGGTTTTAGTATCCAATACATATATAGTTAGCACTCCCCTCGACAAGATGGAATGGTGTTTAGACCAAACTAGTATACTATTAGCATTTCCCTCGACAAGGATGGAATGGTCTTCAGACCTAACATATATAATATTGGCACTCCCCTCGACAAGGATTTGATAGTGTCCAGACATAACGCTTTTGCTATTTATTTTTTTAAAGAATCGGGGGTCATTGGAGCACTTTTTTAAATTAGAAAAAAATGACCAATGCGGGAATCGAACCCGGGTCGTAGCGGTCGAAAACCAACGGTTCAGACCATCCTTCAAGGATGGAATGGTTTTCAGACCTAACATATATACTATCAGTACTTCCCTCGACAAGGATTTGATAGTGTCCAGACATAACGCGTATACTATTAGCACTTTTCTGAACAAGAATGGAAGCAGAAGCTTGATAATGTGTCCTGGATTGTTTAAAAGATTCCATTTTTGGGTTAGATGCAATTAAGATTTTGTAGGTTACCATTATTGTTTTTAGACTTGGTGAATGTTAGGAATGTCTTGATATTGCTGGGAAACTTTAGGCGTCTAGTCTTTGACTGCTCCCTTCTAGCTATAATTTTACATATATAGTCGCGGGCTTTAGTTCCTTTCTTCAAAGTTTTTTTTTTTTTGCATATCTCTAGTACTCGTGGTACAGGCCATGATAATCATGTTGGGTAGAAGTAGTCACTGCTTTTACTGTAAATGCACCACATGTCTATACATGTGAAAAGAAATTAGACTTTGCCCTTACAAATTTGTCAGAGTTCCATTAACTAAACTTGCACTCGCTGGTGGGGTTGGACTTTTTGCAAGAATCGGTGGCCATTGGAACATTTTTTAATAGAAAAAAATGAACAATGCGGGAATTGAACCCGGGTTGTAGCGGTCGAAAAACAACGGTTTAGAACTATCCTTCCATCGACCCACCTCTTTAAAGTATACTAAGGATGATTGAAAGAAGAAATTTCCCTATTTAAAAGACAGTTTTTATTTGAAATCGTTTCTTTCACCTTTGTAAGCCAGTAGGATATTGTAACAAAGTATTTATTGATTTTTATTAACAGAGTGGTTATGTTTATGTTTATATTTTGCTACTGTGTAAATTTCCCTCATGGCTTATCTTTTGTTTACCATTCATAGTTTGTCCTTGCCTGAAATAAATTGTTGTCTCCTCCTGAAGTTTTTGTCTTCCCTAATTTTCCACGTGGCAATATTATATGGAGAGTTTAGTCAGCAAGCTTATTTTTCCAATTTAATTTCTGGCTAATATCCTTAACAAACGAGTATCTATATTGCTCCGAGAAAAGACCATGTTAATAAAACTACAAATTCGATTTGACGTTTCTAGAAACTACTACTTTATAAAGAAGAAAGAATGTATGTGGCAGTGTATCTACTGAATATATTATTCTTAAAATTAAAGATACTTCACCCAGTCATGGTGATTTTAAACAGACACCATCAAGGGTCACAACTTGATACCCTAAAATGATTGAGTGGAGATAAGAAAGAAGAAGATATTTCGGCCAGTAAATCTTTTGTATTGTCTCAACATTACGACAAAAATTGTCCTCGTCAGGAGCAAACAAAAATTAAAACATTTGGCAAAGCGTTAAAAATTATTCTAAGGCTCTTAATTTTTGTTCGCTCCTGACGAGGACAAAAGGTTTTTGTTGAAACGTCGAGACAATAAAAAAAAATACTGGCCGAAGTATCTTTAATTTTAAGAACTATGAATGCCGGGCCAGGCAACCTCTATCTTTAGGATGAATATATTATGTTAAGAAGATGAAATCTACACAATGTGTTTCTAAAAGAAACTATATTAAGGAAAATGGTAATAAATTTATTCTGTATATTTCTATAAAAACAATGTTGAGAAGAATATCTGAGACACCTATCCGATGTTTCCCAAAGAATATGTCAAAAATAATAAGAAGCCTACCAAGATTCAGTATGGCTATTGTTTCTAGACCAAGTCAAGAAAAAGGCCAATCCCTATCTCATGTTATCAGAAAAGATTATGTCAATGAGAAAAAGAAGAAGATGCTTACCAGCTGTCCCGATGTTGCCCATAGTCCGATTGTAGCTACCCAGAATAAAGTCCGGAGTGAAGTGGACATAGAGTCCAGGGTCTCCACAACCGCCAGGCTGTATAGTGTAGGGATCGTGTCCAAAGTTGGGATTGGGCTGGTCTACACGGACCTCAGCGGAATCGAACATGTCGCCCGCAGCGGGCAAATATTCTGGTTTGGACGACCAAGTTCTGGGCAGTGAGATGATCACCTCGCGGAAGAATAATTGATTCTTGGTAGCTTTGTAGAGGAAGGCGGAGGCGTTGGTGAACATCTCCTGAACAGACATCACGCTGCTGATGAGAGATACCATGAACCAATAAGGTCTAGGGAGTCCACCACCAATGATCAAGGCTCTCTCTCTCTTTGTTTAAATATCATAATTGACTAGATGTCAATAAAAATGTTTTAAATGTCTAAGAATGTCTAACTCTCAGTATTTTCCCCCATTAGAATTTTTTTTAAATCGCTTCCAATTAGTTTTATTTCCAGGATAGAGGTTGTCAGGTCTGAAGATAAACTATTATTGTTAAACACACACACTAATACCTTTATACTATATATAATCATATTCAAAATAAACTTTATATTACGATGCACTAGCGCGCCATCTGTTATCAAATTACAAAACTAATTTAGAGGCGTAATATTATTTTTAAAATAAAACAATTTCTACTGTCCTTACTGCAATGGAAAAATTAAATGGAGGGCCTGGCTCATCAGTGGTGAACCCTCCCAGCGGTTTCGCCAGTTTAATCTACTATTCCGCTGTTATATTGCATTTTTGGAACTTCCTTTTATAGTGATACTGATGCTTGACTCTTCGAATGGGTATTTTAGATTAACTATGGACATAAGCTTTTAGGACGCTGGGAGGGTTCACCACTGATGAGCCAGGCCCTCCCTTTAATTTTTCCATTGCAGTAAGGACAGTAGAAATTGTTTTATTTAAAAAATAATATTACGCCTCTAAAATAGTTTTGTAATAAAATAAACTTTATTTTGCAAATTCATCTGTCGCAAGAGATTTGGAATCAGCTGTATATCCCCATAATGTAAGATACATGAAACTTTAGCACATGTTGATGAATATATTCTATATAGAGAAAATGAAAGTTAATTATGTGATATTTAGAAACAACACATTCTGACATTTCTAAAGTTCAATTGAAATTATCTTCAGAACTTCATTGAAATCATTTCTAGAGATGTAGATTTCCATCTCCAAAGGTTTAAACCCTCCCTCACTATGCCCAAATAAACCCTTTCTATATGTTCCAATATTTAAAAAATCCAAAGGTTTTGAAGAAGCAAAGTAGGGCATGGCGAAATCTGATCACCTCGATGTACTTCAAGTAATAAATCTCTCAAGTTGAGAATAAAAATTTGGCGATTGCTTCACTATCCTGTTGTCATGATAAGTAAATATGTAAATATGAATTGGAGAGTTATGTATGTAGGTGGTCTAAAAGCGATATTTCAGAAATGATCTTCCTGATATTGTAAAATATTTCAATTGTGCGAGAGATTGGTATATATTTGTTATAAGATAGGAGCACCTAACCTTTTTATATAATGAATTGTATATAGGTTGCTAAAATAATTCATTTTAGATTTTCTCTTCTGTTTTTAGAATACCATCGTTTGAGTTTTAATTGTGTTTTAGTCGGTTATTGAGTTGTATATAATGAATTGTATATAGGTTGCTAAAATAATCCATTTTAGATTTTCTCTTCTGTTTTAGAATACCATCGTTTAAGTTTCAATTATGTTTTCAGTCCGGTTATTAAATTGTATAAAATGAATTGTATATAATCTTCTAAAATGTATTTAGGCGCAAGTATCCCGAGCTGGGATATCGCGTCCGATATGTCAAATAGAAAATATATATATATATATATAAATTCATTTTTAGCGGATTTTCATAACTTCTCCAATAGGATGTTACGAAACCTCACTGTATTGATTTGGTTCAAAGCCTGGTATACAGGTTGGCGTTTATCTAAATTTGCCAAAACTTGTGTTTTGTTTAATTCACATTTATGGATCCTGGCTCTCTAGCAACTATTTTTTTTATTTATCCATCAAATCAGACGCGATATCCCTACAAGGGATGCTTGCGTCAATAACAACACCAAACCCAGACACTATATTACATCAAAAGAAAGAAAGAAGAAAAAAAAATAATTACAAGATTTAAAAGATAAAAAGAGGACATTAAATCATTCTTGATTTTACATCACAACCAACAAAATAAACAAACCAAAAAATACATATATACAAATATGTAATAATTAAGGTTTTTTTAACTAAGAGAAAATCATAGATATATTTACAGAATTTTCTAAATTTAAAATACGAGTCCTTACTATTTACAAACATAAAAAGATCCTTGTATTCGATGTTTTCCCGGTTTCTGTAGTTCTGGAAGATGGGGCACTCAAGGAGCAGATGACTGGAATCCTGCTTTCTCTTTCCACATAAACATCCCGGATCGTCTATAGCTCCTATTCGAAACAGAAAATCTCCGAAATTTCCATGACCAGTAACGAATTGCACATTGTAAAAGTCAGGGCGGAAATATTTTGGAATGCCCAGAGGGAAAAAGAGACGAAAGTGATCATTTGTATTAGAAAACATATCTTCCATTCTTGTTCTCAAAAATCCTTTTATAATTGAAGGAGAATGTGGACTGAACGTTCGTTGATCTTCCTCGCTTAGTTGGTCCAATTCATATTTAATCAATCTTGATTCGATAAAATCAGTCAGGAATGGGATCTCTGCCAGACAGTGGACACAATTTGAGGAAGATGTTTTAAACGATCTAGTAGCCCAAAGAACAATTTGGTATTGCATCGAATTTAATTTCTGTTTAGAGCGGTTATTTATTTGGTAAAACCAAATTTCAGCTCCATATGTTAGAATAGGTCTAATTAGCGTCTTATACAGAATTAACCTTTTATTAGAATTTGTACCCCATATTTTGCCGCTGAGGGAAAAAAAGCAGATTTTTCATGCGCTGCGCCTTATGCAAAATCTCATTGATGTGCGGGGTAAAATTTATTTTTGTTTTGAACCTGTGATTAGATAATTTCATTCCCAAAATTTTGATTTCATTTGAAGGCTTTATGACGGTTTTTTGAAATTCCAGCTGGAACCTATGGAAATTGTGGAAGTGAATCAAGTTTGTTTTTTCTGGATTTATTTTTAACTTGTTTGAGCGGCACCATTGAGTGACATAGTTTAGGGTGTTCACTAACTCAGTTTTTAGACCCTCTAAATTATAATGCCAACATACAATAGAGATGTCGTCCGCGTAGCAAATAATTTCAGCTTTTGTAGATTTAAAATTCATTAAAATGTCGTTTAGCAAGATGTTCCATAATAACGGTGAAAGTGGACTACCCTGAGGACATCCCTTAGTAAGGTTTTTGGAGACCGTTTTGCCACCGTAAGACAGACAGACTGTCCTTTTGTTATTCAAATAGGATTGGATGATTTGAATCAGAGAGCTGGGAACTATAAGAATCAATATTTTATCTAACTAATAAAATTATATATAATTCCTAGGCATTCGTATGTTCTAGAAAATTTGAGGAGAAAACTAGCATCTGGCTTGAAACAACTTCTAAACTACAACCCACCTTGATGGCAGCGATAAGCTGTGGGTCCTCAGGAACGGACTTGTCTATGGCCACCACGAGGCTCTTGTAGCCTCCATCTTCCTCCACTAGGACCACACTGTCTCTTCCAGGGACTGTGGTCCACAGCAGCAGGACAACAACTCCACACCATATACTAGAACACAATATACAACAACTTACAAACACAATAGGGTCATCATCTCCTCAACCTATAGCCTATGTAACCACACATTATATTTCTTAAAATCAATATCAATTATATTTATATATGTATGTATAATAAAGATTGCCTCTCTACCGTGAAAATAAAGGTCAAAACTGTGTGGACCCCATCTATTGACCGTCGCCGCAAACAAGCGGCCTCGGATCGGTGACAAAGTCACAACACCAGCTTTGGCCAACTGAGAAGCGTTCACCTGGGGACTATGGTTTCAGGCTATGGCCCTCGTTAGTCCAAAGCGGACAACGTTTTGTCTGCGGTGATTTGTTTTTGCGAAAAGAGTTTAAAATACTCATTGCTTTCTGCTGTTAAGATGGCTGAAGCATAATAATTTGGCAAACCTTGGGCACCTCACTTCAGTTTTATTCTTTGCACTAAAACGCTGGAAGCATAATACAGAGATGGAAAGAGAGCAATGAAGTTTGCTAATCCAAGCGAAGTCCACTGAGGACTCGAATACCTGCTGCTTTTGAATGGCGGACCCTTCTAAACGGCGATGGGGCAAGAATGCACCTGTTATCATCTATCCAGATATTCCTTCATCCATTGCTCCCGTTCTTCACAGGCCTGAGCACCTCAGACGTACAGACTTCAGTCTAGATAGCCAACTATCCAATGGTATCCTGAGTCCCCGCGGAGAAAGAAGACCCAGCACCAAATACCGGCCTGCTTACAGCGTCGGAAAAAGGCAGTGATGTCCACCCCCCACACCGTTGTGGATGAGAGACTGTAGAGGCGATTCCGCGTGGGGATTCCTGCGCACGTAGGATCGCTGGCGGTAGGTCCGCCACGAGTTTCTCGAAACTCTTAGGTCTTCACTCTGTGTGCGCGCGATTAGGAATGTCCTTGCCGAGTGCGTCATGGAAAAACTTAAGGGTACAAACAGCAGAAACACCCCTTCCCCCCTTTGTAATAAAGTAGTTTCAATCTCAATCTCTCTCTCTCTCTCTCTCTCAGAAGCAATTCAGAAAGACAATACTAAAATCACGCAGAATATAAACTCATTACTAAACCAACTAGAATTATTGGAGAAGAATTGCATTCTACAATGGATTCCTGCCCATGGGATCGGGGGTAATGAGATGGCGGATTAATATCCAAAGGAAACCAGGAATTTCAGCCAAAGGAAAGAACAAATGTCAGTATTTGAAGATGATGCTATGAAAAAATCCAAGATAATCCAACAAAAGACATGGAAAGGTCTCTCTCTCTGTTGAAACTTTTCTATATAATTAAAGTCTGGATGGAATTATTGTAATATGATTATCGAAATATGATTATAATATATTAACAAGAATTTTCTCTTATTGTTTTTCTATTACTATACTCTAATACTATAATAATAATATTTTAAGACAATATTGAGGTTGGAGAAATATATATGTCATAATATATACTCTTCCAGGAATAATAAAGCAAACCTAAAGTCAACCCAGAGAGAGGCGGGAGGGTAAGGACCGGTCATTTTAGACATCAGCGACATTCCAAGGGGCGACTTTCTGGGGTCCGTCACTTAACGCCTTGGGACTATTAAGGACAGTTGGGGATTGTGTGTGACACGAACGAACGCCCGGCTTTGCCGAGGCCGGCTCCCTCCCTCTCTCTCACTGGTTGCCTAGGTTCCTCTTCCAAACTTGTGGTGTTCTTATTTTCTTTCCACCTATTATATTGCCACATAAATATATACGAGGTGTGTTCAAAAAGTATCGCGACTTTTGTGTTTTTCAAAAATTATTTATTTATTCATGAATACCTATTTTGTCCCCTTCAAAGTAATACCCATGAGATATCATACACTTGTGCCAACGGTTTTTCCAATCTTCGAAGCACTTCAAAAAATCTTTTTTTTTTTTAATCTTTTTCAGCTCCTCCTTCGATGCCGTCTTTATCTCGTCAAGCGTAGCGTAACGTCGTCCTTTCACGGGCCTCTTCAGTTTAGGGAACAAGAAAAAGTCACAGGGGGCCAGATCTGGGGAATACGGTGGCTGCGGCATCATTAGTGTGTTGTTTTTGGCCAAAAGGTCGCGCACAAGCAACGATGTGTGAGCAGGGGCGTAATCGTGGTGCAAAAGCCAATTTTTGTTCTTCCACAAATCCGGGCGTTTCTGGCGGATTGCTTCGCGCAAATTGCGCATAACTTGCAGGTAATATTCCTTATTGACCGTTCTACCCTGTGGCAAGAACTAATGATGCACCACGCCCCTGCAATCGAAGAAAACTGTCAGCAAAACTTTCACATTCGACCGAACTTGGCGCGCTTTTTTCGGTCTTGGTTCGTGCGGCAACTTCCATTGAGATGATTGAGCTTTGGTTTCCACGTCATAACTATAAACTCACGCTTCGTCACCAGTTATGACCCTCTGGAGCAAATTTGGGTCGTCGCGGACAGAGTCCAACATCTCATTAGCAATGTTCATGCGATGCTGTTTTTGGTCGCAATTGAGCAATTTTGGTACGAATTTCGCGGCGACCCGTCTCATGCCCAAATCATTGATAAAAATCGAATGGCACGAGCCAATCGATATGTTTAGGTCCTCAGCAACTTCTCTAACGGTGATTCGACGATTGGCCAATATCATTTTCTCCACTTCATTAATTTTTTCGTCTGTTGTTGAAGTGCTCGGACGTCCGGCACGCTCTTCGTCGTTCACATCTTCTCGGCCTTCTGAGAACATTTTGTACCACCAATAAACGTTGCTTCGGTCCAAGTTAGCTTCTCCGTATGCCACAGTCAACATTCGGAATGCATCCGCGCACTTAATTTCGTTTTTCACACAAAATTTGATACAGGTTCTTTGATCCATTTTTTTTTTAATAGGTAAAAATCGAAGACGATCCAAAACACCCGCAAGCAAAGCAGCTGTCAACAATTAAGTGAGCATTCAAAATGGCCGAGCTTGTCGGCATAAGTGAGAGATATGAGTACCAACATAAAGCCACAAAAATATCGAAATTCGAATATACGTAACCCGCGAAAATTCGCGATACTTTTTGAACACACCTCGTATATTCATTCGGGGATTATCTTGTCTATGTTGGATCATATATCTAGCTTCCAATATTATTTCTATATTTAAATATATGTATTTTCATTTATATATTAAAAATAACTCCATCTTAAGTAAGATTGTAAATAAAATTCGAAGAATATCTCTATATATGAATAATATTTATGAATCTTTCTAAGTCGTTTTCTGTGTATCTTTTCATGTTGAATATTTTCTTTGTTATATTTGTATGTACATTTAGCGCAAGTGTCCCTAGGGGGATATAGCGTGTCGAATTGAAATAAATAAATAAATTGGGAAATAATTGCAAAGGATTTATACAATATATATCAATCGAAATAATTTGCAAAAGGTTTCTTTATTCAATAAAAACGGCAAGCTTTCAAGCGTTAGCTCATCATCAGGCCAATTGTTTCACAAATTCCCACAATATATATGAGGTGTAGGAAGTATTTTTACATATTTACACTTGAAAAAAGTTCAACAAATTCTTTGATTTTTCCTAATCATTGTTGTAAAAAAAAATAATTAACCTTTAAATAATGATTCAAAATTCTAACAAGCAGTAAGACTTTTTGAAATCACGCTAATTTTAAACAATTGTTTTTTTTTTTTTTTTTCAGATATAAGAAATTTGAGATTTACTTCTATGACAAAATATTCGAAAAATCTTAAGCAATCTGTTTCTTTATTTAGAATATGTTTCTTTATGAAAAAAAAAACATAATGCTTAATTTTTTCAAATATTTTTTAAACAATTTCAAATTCTAATTTGATGAAATATTTACTGCATAAGACTTTAGATGGACGATTGGGTAGATGTAATGGCTCCACAGTTGTATTTATTTATTTCAAAACACAAAATGCGATATCCCGGCTAGGGATAATTGCGTTGATTTACATTTTTTTTTAAACAGACACAGTTATATACATATTATACAAGAAAAGGGATGATAAAAGTTTTATCTGTTAGGGCAATTATATAATGGTCATGTTATAAAGGCAATCCAGAACTAAATTCTTTGAAAACCCAATTATTTATACAAAAGCCTTCTAACAGAAAGCATAGTTTAGAAAAAATGGTTGTGACAATCAACAATAGTCGACTGTTGAAGAACAAAATGTTAAAAGTGCCTGCAGACAGCAAAGTAAACTTGTGTTTGAATGGTAAATATTGAGGCTGCCTGGCCGGCATTCATATTTCTTGAAAATAAAGATACTTCGGGCAAGAAGTATAAACGTATTTGAAGATATTCCACTACAATACAATTCGTTTTTAAATTTAAAAGGTAGTTAAAAAGGGTTGGTATAAATTGTAAGTAATAGATATCGATTTATATGTATACTATTGGGAAATCTTTGTAAATAATATTATTATTTTTATATTCATTTTTGTTTATAATATCTCATTATATATATTTATATATTTATTTCAAAGATCATAGTCTTTTGTGAGTTAAATATTTATTTTTGGCTCGTGCTTTAGATGTTGTACAAAATTTTAAATATCGCGTGAGAACGCCCTTGGAACTTTAGAAAGATTTTAACGCCTTGCTAAATGTTTAATTTTTGTTCGCTCCTGACGAGGACAAAAGATTTTTGTCGAAACGTCGAGGTAACAAAAAGATTTATTGGCCGAAGTATCTTTTTTTTCAAGAAATGTTTGAATGGGTCGTTTGTGAACGATTGACTAACACCCTCGATTCCCGACAGTCATGAACCGGGATTGAATCCCGCGTTAACATTTTGTTTAATATGTGAATAACCTTCATATATTATTCATTGTTGTAAAGAGAGAGGTTACCTGGCTGGCATTCATATTGTAGCGTAAAAATCAAGTCTTTGTATAAATGAAGATGTGAAAGTATTTATTGGAGACGTCACCACGACTAGTCGACAATTAACAAACCAACCAAACTATCTACAGCTAGAGAATATCGAGCAAGCAAGCTAGGTAACTAAATGATGATTTTACAAATAATAAATCTGCTTCTAAATATTTTCATTAAATAATATTAAATTAAATAATAAATTATTTCTTCGCTACAATATTTCTATGAAATATAGACACTTCGGCCAATTAGAGTTTTTTTCTCAACGTTTCGTTTGATTATAATTTTATTATTATATATTTATTTATTTCTCTCGCTACATTCTACACGCTTGTTCGGCGGTACATATACTAAAATTGGAACGATACAGAGAAGATTAGCTTGGCCCCTGCGCAAGGATGACTCGCAAAATCGTGAAGCGTTCCATATTTATTTCTCTCTCTCTCCAAGATCATAGTCTTTGACGAGTTTAATATTTGTTTTTGACTCGTACTTTAGATGTTGTACTAAATTCGAAAAATCACGTGAGAACGCCCTTGCAACCTCAGAACAATTTTTAACGCCTTGCCAAATGCTTTATTTTTATTTATTTCTCCTGACGAAGACAAAAGATTTTTGTCGAAACGTTTGAGAAAATAAAAAACTGTAACTGGCCGCGGTGTCTATTTTTCATAGAAATATTATTCATTGTCACAATTATCATAAATTAGGTTGCTCTTTTTTGAGCGGTACCTAATAAAATGATTTTGGAACAAGATGAGGTATAGAAAGTAGAAATAGTCGATCTTACCTCGTCGCCATTCTCAGAATTATCTGTAAAAGGTATCATTTGGCTAGGGTTTATATAGAGTATGTGCGGAAAGGTAATTTGATAGCGAACATCCGTTGTTCCTCGCTACGAATTTGTTTAATTAGTCGGACATGGTTTCAGGTAGGTTTGCAAATACATTTTTCATGCCGAACAAATTGGTGATTACAATATAATATAATGCGGCTTATGATTGTAAAACGACATTTGAAATACTATCCCGCATATGTTTCTTTTCAACGAAAAATCAAAATTTATTTCAAGGAAAAATAACGATTATTTCTAACCTTTTGGATGAGGTATGAAAGGGTGAATTGTGAAGAGTAATGATAAACGGAAAAATAAAAGTGTCCAGGGATGGGAATTTCCAAAAGGTTAGAAATAATCGTTATTTCTCCTTGAAATAAATTTTGATTTTTCGCTGAAAAGAAACACATGCGGGATAGTATTTCAAATGTCGTTTTACAAATTGGTGTGTGTGATTAATTATATTATGAATATTAGTAAATTCTATTTTGAAAAAAGTAAAATGCTTTCACTAGGGATTTTTCTTAAATTATTATTGAAACAAAGTATTTATAATTTTATTAACAGAGTATGATTTTTTTATGTTTATATTTTGCTACTCTCTCTCTCTGTACTCTTCCCTCTTTGCATATCTTATGTTTATCATTGATAGTTTGTTCTTGTCTGAAATAAATTGCTGTCTCATCCCGAAGTTGGTTTTTTATGTTTATATTTTGCTACTCTCTCTCTCTGTACTCTTCCCTCTTTGCATATCTTATGTTTATCATTGATAGTTTGTTCTTGTCTGAAATAAATTGCTGTCTCATCCCGAAGTTGGTCTTCCCTAATTTTCCACGTGACATTATTATCCCATGGGTAAGATTACACCAGGTCATGAAATCAATAATTTTTTCTACTATAGTTTTGGGGTTGTTGTATAGGTCTTAGCTCCAATACAATCCAGGATATGTGCTGGAGTGGAGTTGGAGCATTTTGAGCAGACAGGAAAAACTTTTTCTCCAACAATGAACCTAATGGGTCTAGATGGAAATTTTGCCGGGAGGAAATTAATCCATAGAAGCAATGGGCGCTTCTCCCGTCAAAATAAACGTCAGAATCTGACGCCATCTATTGACCGTCGCCGCAACTAGCGGCCTCTGGTCAGAGACAAAGCCACAACACCAACTTTGGCAAACTGATAAGCGTCCACCTAGAGACCATGGTTTCGGGCTGATGGCCCTCGTCAGTCTAGGGCGGACTTTATTCCATGAGATCCACACGGGATCTAATGGAATCCTCACTGTTTTGCCAATAGATTTGGCCCAGCCACATTTCCAGAAAAGCACCTCTTTGGTAGATTGTGGGGATTCCATTAGATCCCGTGTGGATCTCATGGAATAAAGTCCGCCCTAGACTGACGAGAGCCATCAGCTCGAAACCATGGTCTCTAGGTGGACGCTTATCAGTTTGCCAAAGTTGGTGTTGTGGCTTTGTTTCCAACCCGAGGCCGCTAGTTGCGGCGATGGTCTATAGATGGCGTCAGATTCTGACGTTTATTTTGACGAGAGAAGCGCCCATTGCTTCTATGGATTAATTTCCTCCCGGCAAATTTTCCATCTATGTTTTGCCAATAGATTTGGCCCAGCCACATTTCCAGCAAAACACCTCTTTGGTAGATTGTGAGGATTCCATTAGATCCCGTGTGGATCTAATGGAATAAAGTCCGCCCTAGACTAACGAGGGCTATCAGCCCGAAACCATGGTCTCTAGGTGTACGCTTATCAGTTTGCCAAAGTTGGTGTTTTGGCTTTGTCTCCAACCCGAGGCCGCTAGTTGCGGCGACGGTCAATAGATGGCGTCAGATTCTGACGTTTATTTTGACGGGAGAAGCGCCCATTGCTTCTATGGATAATGGGTTTAGTATGTCCGGTATTTAATCTTGAATTTTTTGTGGTTTCACTAGGTATTGAATCCAGAACCTGCTAACTTCATTTTGATTACAGAGGGTCGGTAGAAGGATGGTCTAAACCGTTAGTCTTCGACCGCTACGAACCTGGTTCGATTACGCATTGGGCACTTTTTTCTTATTTAAAAAAAAATGCTCCAATGGCCCCCCGATTCTTGCAAAAGTCCAACCCCAGCGAGTACAAGTATAACTAAACGAGGATCTAGCACATTTATAAGTGTCAAGTCGAACTGTTTTTCACATGTGTCGACATGTGGTGCACTTGCAATAAAAGCAGTCGCCTACCTTTATCCACCATGATTATCATGGCCCTGTACCACGTGTACTAGGGATAAGCAAAAAAGAATGTTGATTACCACGTATTTTATCAATAATTTTTATGTTTTAAGATTCATTTGTTATTTGGAAATGTGTTAAAAGGAACATAGCTACACCAAGCATTCTTTATCTATTTACCAAATGACGTTTTATTGATTCCCTCTGTTATCTTCTCGGTGGAATGAAGATAGAATTCAAAAAGTAATTTCCTTGTCTCAAGCTGCCTCATCCTGAAGTCTAGGGCCCTCAAGTTCTAGGCTTCCAGCCTCCACCTTCACTGTCCTCTTCTACTTGATTTCCTCCCATGCCAAGACTCCTGACTCTCCCTGCCATCTCCAAGCTACCTCCACCCCTGCGAGACATCTTTGCTGCCAGATCTTAGGATCCCTTGCCACTGGAAGTCGCGTTCTGCCATGGGGGTTAGAAAGACGAGAAGTCATTTCCTTGAGGAAGGTGAATATACCCGAAACGTCTATATGCAAATAATCCCAAAACTATTTATTATGACGCTATATTATTTTTAAAACTTTTACAGATATTAAAAATGATGATGGCATATCCTGACCAAAACACATGCGCTTTTTTAGATGTCAGAGCGCCATCTAGTGGAACAGAAATCAACTAAACATCGATTTAACTGTTGTTGGTACAGCTTGCACCACGTTGACGAGGGCCAACAGCCCGAAACGCGTCCGTGGTTAGCTTCTCTTGATTAATCAAAAATGAGTATTTGGCTAATTCTGGAATAATTAAAAATCAACGAGAATAGTTGATATATATTCCGATAGATGGCGCAAGCCATCAGCAACTTTAAGTTGCACAATAAAGAGATGCCTTTTTCATAATTGATTTAACTTTTCCCTGATATTTGGCCAACCCATTTTCTTGATAAATCAAGAAAAGAAATCCATGATTTTACAAGTATGTGTTACTTTTCTACTTTCTTCAACTTTATTTTAAATAAATACTTAAGATTAAAAATTATAATTCATATGAAAATTCGCACACTTTTATCAAACACATATACACAAAAGCCATTGTTATATCAAATAGTTTTATACATGGAGAATTACCATGAAGTCAACTTTTCCCAAGCCCTAACTTTGGTCAATTTAGATACCAACGCATATGTCAACTTCTCTCTTCAGCTCTGGATGATGAATTACTGATTGTTAGATACTTTAAGTTCTGCACAGAAGCTGGGCGCATAAGAAAGAATGCAGGGCAAAGGATACTCTGGAGGATGACCTATCTGTAAATAGTTAACTGAATGTGAGACAAACTTTATTTAGTTGTAAATGTTTCCTCTTCCCTCTCCTCTTGTTGATGTGTAAATACGGCGAATCCTATATAGGGCGGAATGCCCTAAATAAAGGCTTTTGTTGTTGTTGTTGAATTACCATGAAGTCTCTGCAAATAAAAAGAATTTTTAGAAAAGTAAAAACGAATTACTTTTAGTTTGAGTCAAAAGGCGATCCATTAAATAAGTTTATATAAAGGGAGTACCTGGATCTGTAAAGAAAAAAAAACAATTTTTTTTTCAAAATATTTCGAGAGATTGCTCCCTCTTTATCACGATCAATGACAAAGTTGTTTTCATGTGATCTACAAGATTTTTTAAATTAAGTTTACTGTGCAATAAATTGATAAAGAGGGACCAATCTCTCGAAATATTTGAGAAAAAAAAAGTCTTTTTTCTTTCTTTACAGATCCAGGTAAGCCCTTTTCATATAGAATTCCATTTAATCGTTTATAAGGATTTGTATAGAAACAGTAAACATAATTAAGACAGTTAAGCTCATAAACAGATAGATTTGGGCAAATCCGAGGAAAATAAAAGACACAAAATATATAAACGAATAAAAACACTGGTAATTACATATGATACTTACACACACACAAGCCTTTACTAAGATATTTCGTCTTATTAAAAAATTCCTCAACTGAGAAGAATGAAGATTATATAAATTTAAAAAGAAGTACTCATTTTTATAGTATTTTCATCATTAGAAAGAAAAAATACAAAAGAAAAAAAAAGCGAGGAAATGGAAAAATATTTCAACCATGTTAGGTCTTTTTAAATTATTTTGGTAACTTCTATCTATAAAAATCGAACAATTTCTTTGCACAATATGCATATGTGGTAATTGCAAGCACTAACAGTCATGGATCCAAAGTGGCTTCAAGGGTCAATGGTTAACACCAAAGAACGAGGCATGTTGGATGTCACCTCAGAGAAAGGCCAGCACCGAAGACGCTGACAAAGTTCAAGAGGATGTGATCTTGTTGATTTTGATATCACTTTTTTTAAGATTCTGATCCCAAGAATATTAATCAAACATTATTGATTTACAAGAGAGAGAACAAAATAAAAGAAAACTTATAACATAGTAAACAAAGAGAGACTTATCTTCTTACGGTAAGCCCCTATTTACTTGTGATCTTACATACATACTCTGTGGGACAATTAATTAATTAAACTCAAAATATATATGCAACATACGCTCCCCTGTGTTTGAATCCTAATCAGCAAGTACAAGGCTATCTGCACATCTTCGAAGTTTGTCCTTAGGGAGACTCTTCGTTGGTATATCCACCTCCATGTCTTCACTTTTAGTATATGCCAGTTTGATTCCATTTTTTATTTCCTCTTTCAGAAAAAAATACTTTCGGTTTATGTGCTTTGTTCGTGAAGTAATTATGACAGATTGTATCCAGTTTATTGCAGCCTGGCTGTCACTTTTAAGGTAATTGGGAAAGTTACATTTTAGCAAAGTTCTTCTAGTAATCCCTTTAACCATAATACTTCAGAAATCCCTTCACATATTAAAATAAGTTCGGCTTTTCTCTTTCTCAAATGTAGAAAAGGCTATTAATTTTGATTCCTCTACTTCTCCAGTTTATTAAGTTGACGCTAAGTTTGACTGTATAACCTGAATAGGATTTTGCATCTCGGGTTGTGCACCAGCTCGCATCAGTACTTATTGTGATATTGTTTTCTTTTGGCTTATAAGCTAACATTTTATTTATTCATTAAAAAAAGGGGGCAAACCTGGATTTGTAAAGAAAAAAAAAACAATTATTTTCAAATATCTCGAGGGATTGTTATGACTTTGTCATTGGTCAAAAATAATAAATGATAATAATACATTAAAAAATAAATTGAAAATAATAATAGTGTAAAATTTAAAAATTATATGAAAATTAAAGGCTTTTGTAAAAATAATAATGCAGTATGTTATATAATGTATTTTGAATTTTAAAAAATTGAAAAATTTTATTTCTTGTTCCCTTCAGATATCTATAAATCATTTTAACTCCAGTTAAGTGTATTTCTTTTGGATCATTCCTATACTGAAATAAATTTCTGACGTTGAAGGATATGTCCGGTCGAGTACCCGTAGAAAGGTATATAAGTGATCCAATCATTTCCTGGTATACAGTTTTATCTACTGGCTTAGAGTCCAAATACTCATCCAAATTTTGATTTTGATCTCCAGGTGTATGCACACTGTTGCATTCTTCCAGCCCAACGGGGCAATGGCACACCCCCCCCCCCCCCCTTTCCATGGAGCAATGGACAAGACATCACCACCATCATTTTACAATATCAATAATTTTTCTTCTAAATAAAGATATGTAGATGATATCATTTTTTATCATTAAATTACAGGAGGGAGAAAATCGGCGTGAATTTTAGGGAATGTAGGGTGAAATAAGAGACTTATTGCTGCTACAGTAAAGACCTACCGGGAACCCTGAAAATTAATAACTAAACAGTACATTTTCGAAAGGCACTTGTCACTGCATCTGGAAATCTATTCTGACAGAGAATCAAATAAATTTCAACGCATATGATCATCTGTCATCAAAATATTCATCAGATAATGGCACAGATCATGTTAGATAACTCACTGATCTCATTTTCCACCTTTTTGGACAAATCATCAATGTGGTCATGATCCTCAAATAATACAAGAACCAATAGAGTATTGTACCTATCTCAGAGAGAGAGAGAGAGTACACCAAATGGTTTTTAAAAATTATATTTCAGTTCTTTTCGTATAAAAATGGGTTTCAAGCTCCAATATACCCTGGATCTGTTTTCCAAGGTGATTGGCGCCTTTCCTATCTAACATCCGAATGGCTGGAATGATATGACTTGACGCCTCGTCCGCTCAACCATCCTGTGAGCCGTCTAATTGCGTTCCAGGAAGTGAAGTTGCAGATATTACAATGCTTTCAATAAATCCTTGTAACTTTTATGATTTCATTCCTCGAATGTTTGGTGAGTTATTGGCTGAAACAGAATGATAATAAGGAAATGTTCTTCTATTTATAGATGTTTTTTATCTCTGTGTGTAGGAAGGCATGCAATATGTGGTGAAATTGCTGATATATTTATCACAAGGTTTGTTTTATTAATATCTCTTAAAATAAACAGTAACTAATTATCAACTTTTAGTTACGAATTCAGGAAAAGTCTTTTTCTCAATTTGTCCATCGGCATTTGTCCATTCGTTTCTCGGCCGATGCATTTTTTGCCCTCCGCTGACCCAATCCTGCCTAACCTGCACACAGTAACTAATTATCAACTTTTAGTTACGAATTCAGGAAAAGTATTTTTCTAAATTTATCCATCTGATCTCAGTAAATAATTTGTTTCTCGGCCGATGCATTTTTTGCCCTCTGAGGACTCAAACCTGCCTAACCTGCACACAGTAACTAATTATCAACTTTTAGTTACGCATTCAGGAAATGTTTTTTCTCAATTTATCCATCTGATCTCAGTAAATAATTCGTTTCTCGGTCGATGCATTTTTTTACCTCCGCGGACCCAATCCTGCATAACCTGCCTTCTTCCCTGATGGAGATCCTGTTCCTAGCCTCCCCAGCCTTGCATCGTGCTGTGACCCTCCTGGTCTCCCTCAGCTCTTCTTGGTGGTTGCTGAGCTTGAGATTAAATATACTTTTATTAATTGTACATATAAGATTATATAGGGTTAATAGGAGAAAAAAGTCAAATTAAATATTATTTTCATCAGAGGAATCCTACTGATGGTCCTCTGGTATGGTCACATTCCGTCCTGAAGTCGGATAGACGTAGATCGGACTTCTTCCTGACATGTGCTATTGCCATGTCGAGGAATTGCTTCAGAGAAGACGTCTGCTGAAGAGAGAAAGAGAGAGATAGAGAGAGATTACTTCATTCTTTCAAACCTCCATTAAATACAACAACAAAAACCTTTATTAAGACACTATTGTCTTACAAGGAGATTCCCCTAAAAGGTTATATATGTACATGAGTGAGGAGGAAAAGCAATTTAGAAGGGAGGGGGAGCAATCAGCCGTTGTCTGTGGAGTTGAGCACTTCTTCCCTCATTTTATCAATCGCCTTGAAAAATTTAAAATATTCATAAACAAATGTTCTATCCAGCAGGAGAGTAGTAAAAATTGTATATACATGTTGTTCATTGTAGTGAGTTAGCCCTGAAATTTCGCGAATTTCCAGTCTCTTTTCCTGTAGGAATGGGCAATGGAATAGATAATGGACCAAATTGTCTTGAATGCCAACCTTGCAGAAGTAGCAATTTAAAAGGGTCGATGTTCCAAATTCCCGTGATATCCTCGCGGAAAGTAGCCATAGAATCCTTTGACGAGCTATAAATCGTTTAATTTTCAAAGGGAGGTTTGATAGTAAGTAACCGCCATTAAATACATCCATATAAATATTCGCAATTGGATGTTGAATCATTGAATAAATTTCCTTTATCTATAACTTGTTGCGTTGGTGGTGGCTGAGTCCTGGGGTCTTGGCACCGGTGGTTTTGCATTCGGTTTCCTTGGTTCAGCCATGAATTAGGGGGATAGAAGACCAGAAACTATTGGCCAATTATCCCGAAACAACAACCAACCAGTTCACAATTTCACTTTTGTACTATTTTCACAAATTTTAGCGCTCTAGCGCCTTGTCGGCATGAATAAATGTTTCCTGATTTTTCAGAATACCCCAAAGACCTGCATTTTTGGTTCATTGAGGTACAGCTTGCACCGTGCTGATGAGGGCCAACACAGCTCAAAACAAATACGTGGTTAGTTTTCTTGATCAATCAAGAAAGATATTTTTGGTCTATTCTGGAATTATTTATTTATTTATATTATTTATTCCGATAGATAGCACTAACCATCAACAACTTTTAGTTACAAGATCAGGAGAGATGCCTTTTTCTTAGTGACAAATCAGGTTTGTGTGAATTTTTGGCAGTGTTATCGTAATGAATTAAATGCACAGCACAGAAACGCAACAAAAATGCATATAAGTTCAAAATTCTAACCACTTCCATTCGTCCTGCACTTCCAGTAAAAGTAGCCACAAACCCAATTCATCATGATTTTTATGGCCTTACTGTGTATTCTTGGAATAAGTAACAACGTCACAATACACATACTGGATATACCAACTATGCAAATTTTATTGATGACTTTATTTATTTATGAGAATTGTAAATTGTATAGTTTAAACATAGTGTATGTCATAATTTGTACCTAACTGGATGCAAACCCGCCCCAATATGTATGCAATGTATGTTTTAAAAGATTTTAATAAAGACAAGGCTTAAGAAATCTGGGAGAGAAAGGCCATCAAAGAGGAAGCAATCATTAGCAGGTTTTATTATCCAGGAACTCATAAAACTGGGTTCAAGAACCTAGTATTTCCTGTATCATGTCAGAACAAGCTAAGAACAAAGAATTAGCCGAGACCCAATGAGAGCATAGGAACATTAGTTAGGAACCAATGGGAATCGAGCACCCCTGGAAATTCATCCAATGAGAGCCCGGAATAGCTTTCGTCTTAAATCGGGAACGAAGTATAGTCAGTTGGGAACTGGACAGGATCGAGTCAGGAGATCGCCGCCGCTGAGACCAGTTTGGAGCCAATCCCATCTCCTCAACCCCTCAGATAAGTCCCATCTTCAATAATGTGAACAACCATAATTAATAGCCAACTCAGCAAAATAGCTTCAACTCCTTTTCTCCCTAGATTGCTAGCCTTTTTCCAACCCAAATTCTGTGTTTTCTCGTTATTTTCCCCTGTTTGAATACCTTACCAACTCAGCAACAACGACTGCGCCCACCACAAACAATCAACTCAGCCAACTTCAAAAGGTAATTCGCACCGATCCCACATATATGTGATTCAGTTACACACACACATTTACATATATCATAAAATAAAGAGCCACTATAGAAAAATACTTTCGTCCAAATTTTTATAATACTCAATTTGTTACAAACCACGGAAATTTCAAAAGATTTTTTAAATAGAATAAAGGCAGTGGAGGATTCAAGTTGCTTTTGTAGTATTGAGGAACAAACCTCAAGACATCTACTGATCGATTGCCCAGCATTTCAAGATTATAGAATGAAGAATGAACTAGTTGTTTGTGAACTTAACGATTTGATTTCCGATAAAAATTCATATTTAAAGTTCAATTCATTTTGTAAATACATTCTAAACTTTCTACAAAATCTGGATCTCTAATGTTTTCATGCGTTGAATAATGTAAATAACTTATGTAAATAAACTTTTTTCCTTGTTTGGCGCAAGTATCCCTTGCGGGATATATCGCTTTGGAAATAAAATAATTGGAATTGGAATAGAAAATATGCGCTCTATAAAAATATGTTTTAAAGAATAAGAATAGGACTCTAGTTGGGGAAGGATGGACCAAGGGGAGCGACGGGGATTGGTGGAGCGGGACGTTTCACAACAGTGACCTTGAGTGACGTAATGACAGCGTAGAGGGGTAAAAAATCACTTGATATTATTTTATGTATATATTAAATTTAAAATATATTCATATAAAAAATCCAAATAGTACAATTTTCAAATATCGTTGTGAAAATTTACATTTTATTTTTATATTTTGAAAATACACAAAGTTTGGAGCGGGACGTTTCACAAGAGTGATATCCACGGCACCAATTTATAATTGTAATGAATAGTATTTGAATAAAAACATTTAATCAGGTAAAACCCGGGGGTTGTCCGGGTCATCCGGCTAGTCAATATATATTTTAAGGCATATCCTGATCTCTCTCATACGAGCATTTTAGAAGATAGAGCGCCATCTGGTGTAACAAAAATAATTAAATACTCATTTCTTGATTTCTCAGGGGACCTCTGGGACTAAATATTTGGTCGTAGAGGTACAGCCTTCGCCACATTGACGAGGGCCAACACTCCAAACGCGTACGTGGTTAGCTCTTCTTGATTTATCAAGAAAGTGGGTTGGTCAAATATCAAGGAACAAGTTAAATGTATATAAAGGCCGCTTCTCCTGTCAAAATAGACTTCAAAACTAGACGCCATCTATTGACCGTCTCCGAAAACCAGCGGAATCGGGTCGGGGACAAAGCCGAGACATTAACTTTGGCAAGCCGAGAAGGGTCAAGTAGTTTCGGGCTAATGACCCTCGTCATTCCGGGGCGGCTTTGATTTCATGAGATCCATAAGGAATCAAATGAAATATTCACAATTTTCCAAAGAGGTGTTCAGCTAGCAAAGTGGCTAGGGAATATCTATGGTCAAAATATACGTAGGTAGAAATTCCCTCCTCAGGAAGAGGGCCAAACGTATCGTGATGAGAACGTGCTCTTCTTCGTGGAGGATTCCAACATCGTTGCTGCGCTACGACCATATGGACAGGTCACGTCCATCATTCAGAAGATTATGAAACTGGAAGACTCCTGCTGAGCTGATGCTCGTACGGAAGCTTTCATCACTCTGCGGGATAAAGTGAAGCTCTCCCAGATCCCTTCCCGGTTAAAGGCAAAAGCCAATAAAGTGGTTACCCATGTCTATCTGACCTACGGCATCAAATGTTCCCTGTACTATAAGCAGAGGCGCAAACGATCCAATTTTCCTCGCAAGACTGGACTGCGGGAGAACAAGCTGTTGCTCCCTGTATATGCCCTTGTGGCGCTTACGGTAACTTCGAACAAACTGCCCTCCACATTGGGCCCCTCTCCTGTTTCAGCAGCACCATCAACAACTGCTCATGTCGTTGTAGAACCTCCTTCCAACGCACAGCTTACACAGATAAGGCGGTCAACTCGGCTCCTTTTACACCCGAAACTCAAAAGGGTTTTCAAGAGCTTCCCCCAACGCAGAATCGGCGCACACTGGCTCAGACAGAGATGGACGTTCTCATGAAAAAACAAAGAGAACCTGCAGCCATCGCCAGCGTTCAGCAGTTGGGGCTGGGGAAATAAAAACTTCTCCAAGCCTTTACCAACAATGGGTTGATGGACAAACTATCGGCCAGATCTAACGTCCAGCAGAGACGGGCCATTGACATCTTGACCACGACGCTAATGGCTCTGACAAGGGACACTAGCAACACCCTATACACGAAGATTTCACGCGTCAGTAACTCTGCTCGGCAGGCCAAATGAGCTTCCGAGTTAAGACACTGAACACGCGTGGCATCGCCGCTCTTCGCCGTAGAATCCAGCTGTGCTGTTTTCTCAAAGAACATGAGACAAAAATCTGCTTCATGCAACGTCAAGTCTCTGGACAACGTAAGAGAGATCTCTACCACGGCTACAGTGCTATCGTTGAACCCCAACGACCACCGTAGGAACAGGTTTCGCCTGCGTCTTCGCGGCCGGCGTCGTTGTTCACCGGCAGCAGATCCTATGGTCTGGCAAGATTGCTGTCATCGATATCACCGTCCGGGGAGTCTCCATGGCGTGTGTCAACGCCCACGTCTCTCATGCTGCTGAAGTTCGAAGCCGCCAGCTCCAGATCATCGCAGCTTTGGCGCGTGAAGAAAGTGCTTGAATCCTAGGTGACCTGAACATCTCCGAGGAGTCGCATAAGGACCTGGCACCCGGTTCGAGCTCCTGGACCAAGCCGACCTCGTCGACGTCACCACCTTCTTCGATACTGCGCTGGAGCACACCAGGGTCGCCATCATCGGAAGTCGTGTTGTCGCGCGTCGTCTGGGCAGAATCCTACTTCCATCAGGCTTCTGCGACCGCGTCACTCCATACCAAACCATCGACTACGCTTACTCGGACCACAATGCCGTCCTGATCCAAGTGGGAGACCCAGCTCCTACAAGACTTCACTTCATTGGCAAGCTGCTGCGGTCAGACCTGTTTGTCGATCAAATGGAAACGTTCAACGATGAATTTTCGGAAGACCTAGAAAATCTTTCAATCCCGATGTTATAGGAACAATGGACCAGAATTTATTTGCTTATTTATTAGGGAAAAGATCGATTATAAAAAATGAAGTTCGATTCTCCAATTAAAATAGACCTCGGAGCAAGACGTCATCTATATATTTTTTATATAGATCAATACCCTCCCGGGAAAAATTCCATCTATATTTTGGCCATAGAATTAGCCTATTCACTTTTCCACCTAAACACCTCTTTGGTAGATTGTGAAGATTCCATTAGATCATCACTTGTGGATCTCATGGAATAAAGTCCGCCCTGAACTGACGAGGGTCATTAGCTCGAAACCTTGATCTCCAGGTGGGCGTTCTCAGTTTGCTAAAGCTGGTGTTGTGGCTTTGTCACCGATCCGAGGTCACTAGTTTGCGGTGACGGTCAATATATGGCGTCTAGTTTTGGCGTTTATTTTGACCGAAGAGACGACTTTTATTTTTATATATATATATATATCAATATCCTTTGTTTTTTGCTTAATCCTAGTACACGTGGTACAGGCCAAGATAATAGTGGTGGGTAGAAGTAGGCGACTGATTTTACTGTAAGTGCACCACATGTCTACACATGTGGAAAGCAGTTTGACTTTGCACTTACAAATGTGCCAGAGCTCCGTTCAGTTACTTGCACTCGCTGTTGGGATTGGACTTTTGCGAGAATCGGGGGCCATTGGAGCATTTTTTATCAGAAAAAAAGGATCCAATGCGGAATCTAACCCGTGTCGTAGCGGTCGAAAACCAACGGTTTAGACAATCCTTCCACCGACCCCTTATCAATATCCTCAGGGCAAAATTTTCATCTATATAAGACTCTATAAAGCGGATTAAGGCGTAAAATTTCTGGTAAACTGACTTGATTTTAAATCTTGGATTGTTTTCCTTCGATCAACTCGATTTCTAGATTGTGAAACATGACGCCGGACTAGGAAGTGTGATTACCATTGGAATTTTAATTTTGTGATAGCAAGCTTTATCTACTCTCGATTGCAAACACTTTCGTCAGAGATTATGGCATAGTTTTGTTATCTTTTTTTTTTTTAATAATGGAATGAGTAATTTTATAAATATTGGTGAATAAACGGATTGTGTTTATAATTATAAAAGATTTATTTATACAATGAGTATTGTTTGTTATTGTAAATTCAAGCTTTTGAGCAACAATAGCTTTCTTTTCTTAAATAAACATTGACTAACTAAGAATGTTTGGATGTGTACGTGCGGATTTACTTCAACAACAATTCTGATTGGTCATGGTGATATCCAGGCAGACTTTGCAAGGGTATTGAAAGAAGACCCAACTTTCCGCTATTGACAATTTGCCCCCATTCATGAGGTGGCTATTGGCAGATTTCTTTCTTGGGAGATTTTCTAGGGATTCTGTCCTTAGTTTGGTGATCCCTAGGTGGGTGGTCGTCAGGAATCTTTGGTATTGGAAGTTTGGGCAGAGAGAGAGAGGTGAAGAGGAGATGGTCCACGGTTTGGTCTGAGTTTGGATTTGGTCTGAAGACCAAACCATGAACCACCTCCTCTTCACCTGCCCAACCTTCCAATATCAAAGATTCCTAACGGCCACCGTCCTAAGGATCACCAACCTAAGTACAGAATCCCTAGAAAATCTCCCAAGAAAGAAATCTGCCCATTTCAGTAATAGGACTTCCACTGACATTGTAAATGAAACCAAGAAGATGTCAGCCCGGGTGACTTCTGTACGTGGTGGCTTCAGGAACCTACTGGGTTAACTAAATATATAATACGTGCGGATAACGCATGTTTTTAAACCCCTTTAATACCTATAATCTAAAATATCATCATCAAATGTATAGTGTATTCGATTTTGAAAATTAGAAATATATATGCACTTTTTTATTTAAAACATATATATTCAAAATCTAGTTCTACAGTTCTTATACTGCAATGATTAAAAATTGAGAAAGGGAAGGCATGGCTCATCAGTATTGAACCCTACCAGTGATTTCGCCATTTTAATTTACAGACCGCTTCAATATTGTATTAGACTGAGTTGGTATATACCCTACATTTTCTATTGAGGTACCTTAAATTTATTGTAAACTATATTACAAAGATGGAAATTTTGCCGGGAGAGGAAATTGATCTAAAGAGACAAGGGTCGCCTCTCTCGTCAAAATAGACGTCTAAAACCAGACGCCATCTATTGACCGTCGCCGCAAACTAGCGGCCTCGGGTCGGTGACAAAGCCACAACACTAGCTAGGCAGCTGAAAAGCGTCCACCTAGAGACCATGGTTTCGGGCTAATGGCCCTCGTCAGTCTAGGGTGGACTTTATTCCATGATATCCATAGATGGCGTCTGGTTTTAGACGTCTATTTTGATGGGAGAGGCGACCCTTGTCTCTTTAGACTATATATTACAAAGTTACAGACACATAATAGTCAATATCTGAATTCACCTTTTTGAAGGACAATTATGTCATTGAACATTCCATAAATTATTTTCCTCTCGTCTTTTCCCCGAAACAAAGATCTTCTACCAGAAGGATATCTCTGACGTCTGCTCTAGAGGATGTGACGTTCAACCTCCAAGGACACAACCTTCCAGACCTGTACATCCTGGATACAACCTAGAGATGATATAATAATATATGGGGTTGGTGGAAGGATGGTCTAAACCGTTGGTTTTCTACCGCTAAGACCCGGGATCGAATCCCGCATTGGGCACTTTTTTCTAATTAAAAAATGCTCCAATGGCCCCTAATTCTTGCAAAAATCCAACCCCACCAGCGAGTGCAAATAACCAAACGAGGTCCTGGCACATTTGTAAGTTCAAAAGTTGAACTGTTTTTCTGTTCACTTACAGTAAAAGCAGTCGTCAACTACTGCCCACCATGATTATCATGGCCTGTACCACGCGTGTGTAATAGGGATATAATAATAATAATTAATATATTTTAAAACATTTGTGTAAGCGCACTTCAAATAATTAAAAGTGGATAGTAGTGCTTCTTTTTTCAAGTAAATAATCTATTTCTACAGAACTTATATTGCATTGATTAAACATAGGGAAGATTGATAATGTGAAAATTATTTTGCCAATTCTGGAATAATTAAAAATCAACGAGAATAGTTGAGTGGGAATTGCTAGGAGGGTTCACAACTGAGGAATCCTGCTCTTGCAATCGAGAGTAGATAAAGCTTGCTATTACGAAATTAAAATTCCAATGGTAATCACACTTCCTAGTCCATCGTCTATGTTTCACAACCTTGAAGTCGAGTAGATTGACGAAGACAGATCAAGATTCAAAATCAGATAGTCTGAAGATTAAACAAATCTACTCCCTTCTATAACAGCAGAACAATATTTGATCAGAGATCTCCCATTACCAATCAAAAGATGTATCGCACAAATACGAATACTATTTTAAAGAAAACCACGCTAAAATATTTAGCTAAACTAACCGAATATATCCATTATGTAATTTTAAAAAACCGACTCAGAACTGGAGCACGACAT
>CP092875.1:81465024-81476850 GCA_030710605.1 Cordylochernes scorpioides
TGCCACTGCATCTGCAAATCTATTCTGACAGAGATTCAAATAAATTTCAACGCATATAATCGTCTGTCATCAAAATATTATTCAGAAGGTGGCACAGATCATGTTAGATAACTCACTGATCCCATCTTCCATCTTTTTTGGACAAATCATCAATGTGATCATGAACCTCAAGTAATACAAGGACCAATAGAGTATTGTAACTATCTCAGAGTACACCAAATGGTCTTTAAAAATGATATTTCATTTCTTTTCGTATAAAAATGGGTTTCAAGCTCCAATATACCCTGGTTTTGTTCTCCAAAGTGATTGGCGCCTTTCCTATCTAACATCCGAATGGCTGGAATGATATGACTTGACGCCTCGTCCGCTCAACCATCCTGTGAGCCGTCTAATTGCGTTCCAGGAAGTGAAGTTGCAGATATTACAATGCTTTCAATAAATCCTTGCAACTTTTATGATTTCATTCCTCGAATGTTTGGTGAGTTATTGGCTAAAACAGAATGATAATAAGGAAATGTTCTTCTATTTATAGATGTTTTTTATCTCTGTTTGTAGGATGGCATGCAATATGTGGTGAAATTGCTGATATATTTATCACAAGATTTGTTTTATTAATATCTCTTAAAATAAACAGTAACTAATTATCAACTTTTAGTTACGAATTCAGGAAAAGTTTTTTTCTCAATTTGTCCATCTGATCTCAGTAAATAATTCGTTTCTCGGCCGATGCATTTTTCGCCCTCCGCGGACCAAATCCTGCCTAACCTGCACACAGTAACTAATTATCAACTTTTAGTAACGCATTCATAAAATGTCTTTTTCTCAATTTATCCACCTGATCTCAGTAAATAATTCGTTTCCTGGTCGATGCATTTTTTGCCCTAGGCAGACCCAATCTTGCCTAACCTGTACACAGTAACTAATTATCAACTTTTAGTTACGAATTCAGGAAAAGTATTTTTCTCAATTTATCCATCTGATCTCAGTAAATAATTCGTTTCTCGGCCGATGCATTTTTTTTACCTCCGCGGACCCAATCCTGCCTAACCTGCACACAGTAACTAATTATAAAATTTTAGTTACGCATTCAGGAAAAGTATTTCTCTCAATTTATCCATCTGATCTCAGTAAATAATTCGTTTCTCGGCCGATGCATTTTTTGCCCTCTGAGGACCCAAACCTGCCTAACCTGCACACAGTAACTAATTATTAACTTTTAGTTACGCATTCAGGAAATGTTTTTTCTCAATTTATCCATCTGATCTCAGTAAATAATTCGTTTTCCGGCCGATGCATTTTTTGCCCTCTGCGGACCCAATCCTGCATAACCTGCTTTCTTCCCTGACGGAGATCTTGTTCCTAGCCTCCCCAGCCTTGCATCCTGCTGTGACCCTCCTGGTCTCCCTCAGTTCTTCTTGGTGGTTGCTGAGCTTGAGATTAAATATACTTTTATTAATTGTACATATAAGATTATATAGGGTTAATAGGGGGAAAAAGTCAAATTAAATATTATTTTCATCAGAGGAATCCCACTGATGGTCCTCTGGTATGGTCGGAATGTGACCATACCAGAGGACCATCAGTGGGATTCCTCTGATGAAGTCGGATAGACGTAGATCGGACTTCTTCCTGACATGTGCTATTGCCATGTCGAGGAATTGCTTCAGAGAAGACGTCTTCTGAAGAGAGAAAGAGAGAGATAGAGAGAGATTACTGCATTCTTTCAAACCTCCGTTAAATACAACAACAACAAAAACCTTTATTAAGACATTATTGTCTTACAAGGGGATTCCCCTAAATGGTTATATATGTACATGAGTGAAGAGTAAAAACAATTTGGAGGGGAGGGGGAGCAAACAGCCCTTGTCTGTGGAGTTGAGTATTTCCTCCCTCATTTTATCAATCGCCTTGAAAAATTTAAAATATTCATAAACAAATGTTCTATCCAGCAGGAAAGTAGTAAAAAAAATTATATACATGTTGTTAATTGTAGTGAGTTAGCCCCGAAATTTCGCGAATTTCCTGTCTCTTTTCCTGTAGGAATGGGCAATGGAATAGATAATGGACCAAATTGTCTTGAATGCCAACCTTGCACAAGTAGCAATTTAAAGGGCCGCTGTTCCAAAATCCCGTGAAATCCTCGCGGAAAAGTAGCCATAGAATCCTTTGACGGGCTTTAAATCGTTTAATTTTCAAAGGGAGGTTTGATAGTAAGTAACCTCCATTAAATACATCCATATAAATATTCGCAATTGGATGTTGAATAAATTTCCTTTATCTATAACTTGTTGCGTTGGTGGTGGCTGAGTCCTGAGGTCTTTGCACCGGTGGTTTTGCATTCGGTTTCCTTGGTTAAGCCATGAGTTAGGGGGATAGAACACCAGAAACTATTGCCAATTATCCCAAAACAACAACCAACCAGTACACAATTTCACTTTTGTACTGTTTTCACAAATTTTCGCGCTCTACGCCTTTCCGGGATAAAGACATGTTTCCTGATTTTTCAGAATGCCCCAAAGAACAGCTTGAGACGCAGCTTGCACCGTGCTGATGAGGGCCAACAGCTCGAAACACGGTTAGCTTTTCTTGATCAATCAATAAAGGTATTTTTGGTCTATTCTGTAATAATTTATATTTATTTCGACAGATAGCATAAGCCATCAGCAACTTTTAGTTACAAGATCAGGAGAGATGCCTTTTTCTTAGTAACTAATCAAGATTGTGTGAAAAAATTTGCAGTGTTATCGTATTGAATTAAATGCATAGCACAGAAACGCAACAAAAATGCATATAAGTACAAAGTCTAACCACTCCTATTATCGAGCTTCACTTCCAGTAGAATAAGTTACAAACCCTATGATTATTATGGCCTCTACTGAGTGTTCTTGGAATATGTAACAACGTCAATACACATACTGGATATGTCGAATATGCAAATTTTATGGATTTCCTTATTTATTTATTAAAATATAAAATTGTACAGTTCAAACATACACACACCATATATATATATATTATAAATAGAAAAAAAAAGAATTTCTGTTGTATTTTGATTGTTATTTATATAAAATTATTAGTTGTTGCTTGATTTTGGTATGCAGTCGTGGAAAAGATTATAAAATTAGTTATCAAAAATAGCTTTAATTGAGCTTATGGAATATATAAAAACATAAAAGTAAAAGTACTGCCTGGCTTAAGGCGTAAGAATAAAAAAATGAAAAGCTTATTTACATAATGTACAAAAGGTTTGAGCCGGCCAACGGGGAACAACAACAACGAGTTTTTATAGGGAAAACAGCGACCTCTGGCGGTCGATTTAATAGAGTCATTTAATCTATGAAATATATTTGAAAAATATTTTTTATATAACATATATATGGTGTGAGATCCTGTCGACTCTCACTATACTGTGATATCCTGAGGGTCTTTCGCTGTTGTGTGAAATCCGAGAGGGACAGTCAGGGTGTGGAGAGTTTTCCAGTACCTCTCTGCACCCTGGAAGACCTTTAACAGTTCTCACAGAGTACAGGCAGTCGTGGTCGAGGCAGAGTGGAAGACTTAGGAATGTCCACACAAAAAAAAACGAAGGGACACAGTTGTACTAGGAAAGTTCCATGAAAAGATAAGAGTCGAGCTAGGAGCAAGATGGAGATTTGAGAAGAATCTTACTGGTCTACATGGCCGATGGTGCGGACCTTGGAAACAACCACGAGGGCTCCCGCTGATGGTGAAGTGACTATTTATTTCTGGCCTTGTTGGAAGCTTATATATCTTTGCCGAGAAGATGTATTGGGTTTCAGCGGATGCAACAAGGGCGTGGATCGGAAGAGATATTGAACATTCTGGCAACGCCCTGACATCTTGTAAGCCTCGATTTTAGACGTTTTTGTACTTATATCTCAATCTTTTACTTTAGCTCAACTCTTAATCTATTACAGAGTTTTATTTATTTATTCTCAGTCTGTACAAAGTACTTTACATATGGTGATGTAATGACACATGTCAATCATGCGTATAATTATTTACAGAAGTGTTTATTATACAACATGACAATCTTGTTATATTATATACAATATGTGGTTGTTGGTTTAAATTACCATATATATATATATATATATATATATATATATAATACATATATTCCAGGTTGAACCATTATGTGGTTTCCACTAATTCAAAACAAACAAAAATTGTCTCCAATTTGCGCTAGAAATTTTTAAACACATCATGTTTTATATTATGAAAAATTAATTTAAAAATTATAAAATATTTAAAAATTCCATATGAAAAAAAACTATTTCTTTTTAACTAGAAGGTTAGATAAATATATAATGAGGTAACTCTATTTTAAGTAGTCTCCAGAATAATATGTTTATTTCTCACAACAAAGTTTAAAGACAAATGAAAACACCTAAGACGCGAATGTTTCTTTTCACAAATAAATCAAACTTCTACTGCCCTTACTGCGAAGAAAAAATATATTGGGGGGGCTCGGCTCATCAGTGGTGAACCCTCCTAGCGGTTTCACCAATTTAATCTACCAGACCGCTTCTTTTGAGCTCTAATACTGTATTGGATCATCTGCTTTTGTGATTTTAAAATATATGCAAAATAATGATGATAAAGATGTAAAATGACTTGTAAGATGACTAAAAGGCCCCTAGCATTTACTCTACCTCTCCACAGAGCCTATATTGCAAAAAGGCATAAGACACACGCCTGATAAAAAGTGTTGCAGCGCCTTTGCCTTTTTGTATAAATTGGGAATTCTAATAATTAATATAATAATAATAATTGTAAATTAAGGAAGACAAACTAAAGATCGCCGAGAAGAATTTGAAGCCATGGGTGCTGTTATCTATATTTTTAGAGACTGACTACAGGATTCCACCGCCGTGTCAAATCCAAGACTTCCCTCCAAGATGACAATGTCCCTATAGACGATATGACAACAAAGCCGCTCTTCACGCCGCAAGAAAAAGGACGCAAAAGTACTAGGGACCAAGTTCCAAAACTTCGATGGAATCCTTGACAGAAGCACGTCAGATCCATGTCAGTATCTACAATAATTGCAAGCTGTGGGTCACAGCTCTCATAGGAAAGGAGCAATGTAGCGACCCTATTAGCAAAATACGCAAACCTATATAAATGAAGACTGTATATTGCCTCTTAACTCCTTACTTTTTCCTTTTTTGGATTCCGAACGAGTCTATGTTAGACAAAATGTCATAAAACAATGCTTTTATATGTTTATTTATTATGAAAAAGATCGATTGTCATGTAAGACTATAACAAAATGAAAAGGTCACTTTTCCAATTGAAATAGACCTTAGAACAAAACTTCACATATATATTTTTAATATAGATCAATACCCTCCCGGTAAAATTTCCATTTATATTTTGGCCATAGAATTATCCTGGACACTTTACCAGTTAAGCATCTCTTTGGCAAATTGTGAAGATTCCATTACATCGCTTGTGGATCTCATGGAATAAGGTCCGCCCTGAACTGACGAGGGCCATTAGCCCGAAACCATGGTCTCTAGGTGGACGCTTCTCAGTTTGCCAAAGCTGGTGTTGTGGCTTTGTCGCCGATCCGAGGCTGCTAGTTTGCGGTGGCGGACAATAGATGGTGTCTAGTTTTGATGTTTATTTTGACCGAAGAGACGACTTTTGTTTTGTTTTTTTAATATATCAATATCCTCTTCTTTTTTTTTTTTTTGTTTAATCCTAATACACGTGGTACAGGCCATGATAATCGTGGTGGGTAGAAGTAGGCGACTGCTTTTACTATAAGTGCACCACATGTCTACACATGTGAAAAGCAGTTCGACTTTGCACTTACAAATGTTCCAGAGCCCCGTTTGGTTACTTGCACTCGCTGTTGAGGTTGGACTTTTGCGAGAATCGGGGACCATTGGAGCATTTTTTTTTTTATATAAAAAAGGGCCCAATGCGGGAATCGAACCCAGGTCGTAGTGGTCGAAAACCAACGGTTTAGACCATCCTTCCACCGACCCCTTATCAATATATTCAGGGCAAAATTTTCATCTATATAATACTCTATAAGGCGGATTGAAGCTTAAAATATTTGGTCAACTGACTTGATTTTAAATCTTGATCTGTATTTGTCAATCAACTCGACTTCTAGGTTGTGAAACATAGACGATGGACTAGGAAGTGTGATTACCATTGGAATTTTAATTTCGTGATAGCAAGCTTTATCTACTCTCGATTGCAGATATTTTTGTCAGAGATTATGGCATAGTTTGGTTATCTTTTTTTATATTGGAATGGGTAATTTTATGAATATTGGTGAATAAACGGATTGTGTTTATATAATTATAAATGATTTATTTATACAAGGAGTATTGTTTATTATTGGAAATTCAAGCTTTTGAGCAACAATAGCTCTCTTTTCTTAAATAAACATCGACTAACTAAGACTGTTTTGGATGTGTACGTGCGGATTTACCTCAACAACAATTCTTATTGGTCATGGTGATATCCAGGCAGACTTTGCAAGGGTATTGAAAGAAGACCCAACTTTCCGCTATTGACAATTTGCCCCCATTACTGAGGTGGCGATTGGCAGATTTCTTTCTTGGGAGATTTTCTAGGGATTCTGTCCTTAGTTTTGGTGATCCCTAGGAGGGTGGCCGTCAGGAATCTTTGGTATTGGAAGTTTGGGCAAAAGTGAAGAGGAGGTGAATTCACGGTTTGGTCTGAGTTTGGATTTGGTCTGAAGACCAAACCGTGGACCTCTTCACCTCTACCAAACCTTCTGATACCAAAGATTCCTGACGGCCACCGTCCTAAGGATCACCAACCTAAGTATAGCATCCCTAGAAAATCTCCCAAGAAAGAAATCTGCCCACCTCAGTAATTGGACTTCCACAGACATTGTAAATAAAACCAAGAAGATGTCAGCCCGGGAGACTTCTGTACGTGGTGGCTCCAGGAACCTGCTGGGTTAACTAAATATATAATACGTGCGGATAACGCGTGTTTTCAACCCTCTTTAATACCTATAATCAAAAATATCATCATCAAATGTATAGTGTATTCGATTGTTGAAAATTAGAAATATATTTTATGCACTATCTTTTATTAAACATATATATATATAATTTTTCCATTGCAGTAGGGGCAGTAGAAATTGTTTAATATCAAAAAAGAATCTTACGCCTTTAAAATAGTTTTGAATTTTGATAACAGATGGCGCGCTAGTGCATCATATATATATATATATATATATATATATATATATATATATATATATATATATATATATATATATATATATTCAAAATCTAATTCTACAGTCCTTATACTGCAATGATTAAACGTTGAGAAAGGGAAGGCATGGCTCATCAGTATTGAACCCTACCAGTGATTTCGCCATTTTAATCTACAGACCGCTTCAGTATTGTATTAGACTGAATCGGTATATAACCTGCATTTGCTATTGAGTACAGTCTTCTTTCTTATATCTACGCAATCATATTAAGGTATCAAGCCTGTAGAGCTTGAGATTTGGGTAAAGTGTGGCGGTGTCTTGTCCAAACGTCAATTCCTGATTTTGTTGCTCCATTGAAAGGGGGGTACCATTGCCCCGTTAGTCAGCCACATTTCAGAGTTCCCTGTTCACAGTTACCGTAGCGGCTCGGGGCTCACGACACCGTACTTCACCCTTACTTGTGATTCTTCTCCTGGCCGCCACGTTGAGGAGGACTTCTGGGCAGGACTGAGTAAAGTAAATTGGTGTTTTGAAAGAAATATGAACATGTGTTTCTAGAGGTGCAGAAATGTATATCTAAATCTATTTTAATACATACTCAAATGCATTTACAATTTAACAATATCAACAAGCAATCCGGCGTCAGGTTTATTTAACTATTCTTTATTTCTCTACCTTTCGGGCCAACATGTCCTTTAACAGAAAGAACAAGAGTTATGACTTCCATGCCAAATCATACTTCTAGTTCTCCTGTTGAAGGTCATATTGGCCCGAAAACTAGAAGAAAAAAAAAGAAATCTGGCCCTGTATTGTTTGTTGATTTTGTTAAATATATAAATCTATAATCTGCTGTTGTTATCGTGTTCAATGAAGAGCCTCAGATGTCTCCATGCATCTCTATCACAGAAGTTGCAATCTATAATCTCTGTGTGTGTGTATAGTATATAATGTTTAATAAAAAAGGCATATATTGGATCAAAATATCATTTATTTTACCAATATTTCAGTTGGCTGAACGCCAACCTTTATCAAGGTGTTATAACATTTTAAAGTGTGTTAACAACAAACTCAGCGCCACATAACGTCAACAGCATTAAGTTTTAAAAAAGTTTTTAAAGTATATAATGTATATCTATAATCTGTTTGTTTTTGTCACTTAACACCCAAGTATACACGACCCTTTATAAAATATTTGATACTTTTGATAGATAGAGATGTGCAGCTAGCTTTACAATAATTACCACGCTGAAAAAACAGTTTGACCTTTATACTTACAAGGTACAAAAGCTTGGAGATTTCCTCATAGAAAAATTTCCATTTATATTTTGAGTTGTCCTTGATACTTCTCCAGCTAAATACCTCTTTGGAAGATTCTGGAGATTTTATTAATTCTTGTGGATCTTATGAAATAAAAACCTACATTGGACTAATGGGCACCATATCTTTAAAACATGGTATCCAGATGGGTGTTCTGAAATCTCCAAAACTGGTGTTGCCTACATGAGTCTGCTAAGTTTGCAGAGATGCAAATATATATTGTCGCGTATATGAGCCTTCAAAATACCTACAACCTCCGCCAATAGATGGCGCTTTCGCCTATTTCCGATCTGGAAATAATATGGGAATCGTCGACTGCTGAGATCCTGTTTCCTGGGGTAAATGAATGTAAATATCCGTTGGTATTGGCCCTGGGATGTAAACTAGTGTAAATACCTGTTGATTAATATTCGAGTTATTATGTAATATGATTTAATAATGACAATAATGACAATAAATGAAAATGAGTGTTAGAAGTCTTGTTGCTGGTTGATGTTGTTGCTCTCGCCAACATCACAGTCGCTGCTCTTCTGGTAAGGTCTCGTGTCCCCCCACCAGTGGTAAGGCCAAGAGATACTGCCAGAGGAAAGGAGATTCACTTAAGTGGTGGTTCTCGGAGGTCTTTAAGTGGTCTGAAGAGGGGAGCCCAGGGGAGGTGATCCACGAAGGAGGAAGCGGCGTCGTCGCGAAAGACCGGAGGGGTCAAGCGCGCGACAATTATTTATTTATTTCTTTCAAGGGCAATATTAAGAGATTTGTGCTCCACTGAAGTACTACACAAATCTTATCTATATTTGGTGATAGATAGATATGGTGGCCATATAGATATGGTGTGAGATCCTGTCGACTCTCACTATAGCTGTGATATCCTGAGGGTCTCTCGCTTTAATGTGGTACCTGAGAGGGTCAAACCTGTAGTAATCGAGAGGGGCAGTCAGGGTGTGGAGAATTTTCCAGTACCTCTCTGCCCCTTGGAAGATCTTTAACAGTTCTCACAGAGTACAGGAAGTCGTTGTCGAGGCAGAGTGGGAGACTTGGGAATGTCTATACACAAAAAACGAAGGGACACAGTTGTACTAAGAAAGTTCCGTGAACAGATAAAAGTCGAGCTATGAGCGAAAGAATGGAGATTTGAGAAAAGTTCTTACTGGTCTACATGGTCGATTAGGTGGATCTTGGACACAACCGACGAGGGCTCCTGCTGATGGTGAAGTGACTGTGTATTTTCGGCGAATTGACAGCTTTATATATCTTTGCCGAGAGGAAGTATTGGGTTTCAGCGAATGCAACAAGGGCGTGGATCGGAAGAGATCATTGTACACTGGCAACGCCCTGACAGCTTCCTATCTTCGATTCCTAACGACTTTGGACTTCTATCTCAATCTTAGCTTATTTAGCTCAACTCTTAACCTATTACAGAGTTTTATTTATTTATCCTCAGTTTGTACAAAGTACATTACATATGATGATGTAATGACACATGTCAATCATGCGTATAATTATTTATATATGTGTTTCTATTATACAACATGAAAATCTTATATATTATTTATCAGAAAAAAAAGGATCCAATGCGGAATCTAACCCGTGTCGTAGCGGTCGAAAACCAACGGTTTAGACAATCCTTCCACACCGACCCCTTATCAATATCCTCAGGGCAAAATTTTCATCTATATAAGACATTATAAGGCGGATTAAGGCTTAAAATTTCTGGTCAACTGACTTGATCTTAAATCTTGATCTGTATTTGTCAATCAACTCGACTTCTAGGTTGTGAAACATAGACGATGGACTAGGAAGTGTGATTACTATTGGAATTTTAATTTCGTGATAGCAAGCTTTATCTACTCTCGATTGCAGATACTTTCGTCAGAGATTATGGCATAGTTTTGTTATCTTTTTTAATAATGGTATGGATAATTTTATGAATATTAGTGAATAAACGGATTGTGTTTATATAATTATAAATGACTAGACGAGTGGCCCGGGCAACGCCCGGGTTTTACCCGAGTGCGTATATATTTTAAAAACGTTTTAATTCAAATACTATTCGTTGCAATTATAAATTGGCGCCATGGATGTCACTCTTGTGAAACGTCCCGTTCCAAACTGTGTGTTTTTAAAATGTTTTAATTAAAATACCATTCGTTACAATTATAAATTGGCGCCGTGGATGTCTCTCTTGTGAAACGTCCCGCCCCAAACTGTGTGTGTCTTGAAAATATAAAAATAAAAATGTGAATTTTCATAAAGATTTCATCATGTCGATTTTTTTTTTTTTTTTTGCATTTCACCTACTAAATCGATAGAGATAATTACATTTGCAACATGAACTTAGGTATATTGACTAAATAGATAACTGCATAGTAATAAAGATCATTTTTTAAAGGCACCATATCGTTTTTTTTTTTTCAATAAAATCGAAACAAAAATTAACGATAAATAACGATAATTGCCTTAAAAAGAAATTGCCTTAAAAAAAAAAGAAACATTCGCGGTGATTTTGTCTTGCATTCGTTTATACAATTATTATATACGAATGACCCGGGCAACGCCCGGGTTTTACCCGATTAAATGCTTTTATTCAAATACTATTCGTTACAATTATAAATTGGCGCCGTGGATGTCATTCTTGTATAATATATAAATGAGTTTTAAAAATTGTAAAAAAAAAAAATGCATCGGCCGGGAATCGAACCCGGGCCGCCCGCGTGGCAGGCGAGCATTCTACCACTGAACCACCGATGGTTATGAAAAATCCCATCCGTGAGCTTCAGACAGACAAACAAACAGACAGAATAAGGCAAATATATAAGTAGATTTATGTATACATGGAGTATTGTTTATTATTGTAAATTCAAGCTTTTGAGCGACAATAGCTCTCTTTTCTTAAATAAACATCGACTAACTAAGAATGATTGTATGTGTACGTGCGGATTTACTTCAATAACAATTCTGATTGGTCATAGTGACATCCAGGCAGACTTTGCAAGGGTATTGAAAGAAGACTCAACTTTCCGCTATTGACAATTTGCCCCCATTACTGAGGTGGCGATTGGCAGATTTCTTTCTTGGGAGATTTTCTAGGGATTCTGTCCTTAGTTTGGTGATCCCTAGGAGGGTGGTCGTCAGGAATCTTTGGTATTGGAAGTTTGGGCAGAGAGAGAGAGGTGAAGAGGAGGTGGTCCACGGTTTGGTCTGAGTTTGGATTTGGTCTGAAGACCAAACCATGAACCACCTCCTCTTCACCTGCCCAACCTTCCAATACC
>CP092875.1:81476950-81489996 GCA_030710605.1 Cordylochernes scorpioides
GACCGAATAGTGGTTGGAGTGAGGGACAAAGCTTTATCTGAAAGAATGCAGTTGGACAGCGAACTGACTTTGGAAAAGGCGGTGAAAATGGTTCGACAGCAGGAAGCCGTTCGACAGCAGCAAGTCGACCTGCAGCGTCCCTCAGCAAGCCAAAAGGTCAATCAGGTGAAGTTCAACTCGAAGAAGCAATCACCGAAACAACAACAGCAGCCTTCGAGGAAGAAGGAGAAGTCAGCCAAAACAAGATCACGATGTCCAAAGTGCGGAGGCTTCACCCACAGGGAAGGACAGGCTTGCCGTGCTGAAGGACAGAAATGTAACCTGTGTTCAAAAACAGGCCATTTTGCAAATTGCTGCCCAGATAAGCAGGCGAAGACTGCGGAAGTCAAAGCTGTTTCTGAACTTGATGAAGAAATTGGTTTTCTCCTGGAGGTCTCAGCTGTGGAGGATTCATCTAATCTCGATTATGATGAACGCGAGTGCAGGAGGCGATGGACAGCAGAAATCCAAGTGAACGGGAAAAAGGTGAAGTTCAAGCTCGACTCCCAGGCGGATGTTACATGTGTTCCTCTGTGTCTCTTCAAGAAGATAATGGGACAGCAACGACTAGTGGAAAGTGATATCAACCTTAGAGCTGCTGAATTCTCCGAACTTCAGACTGTGGGTATGTTTATATCAACGCTGCGAAATGGCAATTATGAAATCAAGGAGAAGATTTATGTCATTCGTCGTTTGAGTGAACCTCTTCTGAGTCGCCGGGCATGTGAGCTCTTGAACCTGGCGAGGCGGATTGAAGTGGTTGCGACGAGAATTAACCCAATCAAGGAATTCCCTGTAGTGCATATCCCTGGAAAGGAGCTGCTCGACGCCGATGCATTATCCAGACAACCACTTCTTACAACCGAGGGAGGTGAAAACGAACGGCAAACCTCAGCGCATATAAATGCAGTTCTCTCGAGTATAACCGACAAAGACGAGATGTTGACGAAGATTTTTGAAGCTCAACAAGAAGATACGACCCTGAAAGCAGTAGCCAACTACCTTGAGCATGGCTGGCCAGATAAGAAGAAGATGTCACAGGCTCTGCTCTCTTATTGGCATGTCAAGGATGAACTCGGCGTTCAAAATGGACTACTGATGCGTAGCTGTCGTCTTGTTATTCCAGCAAGTATGAAACTGGAGATCCTAGATAAGTTGTACGCTGGGCACTTCGGGATTACAAAAACAAGACTTCGCGCACGTGAGACGGTATGGTGGCCTGGAATTTCGGGAGAGATCGCGGAAACGGTCAGAAAGTGCAGTGTCTGTATCCAGGAAGCCGTCTCAAAGCATGAACCTTTGATACCAACCAACTTTCCTACACGACCGTGGCAAAAGATTGGAATGGATTTGTTCAAGTTCGAGAATAAGTGGTATCTAGTCGTAATTGACTATAATTCTCGATATCCTGAAATGGTTCAGCTGGATCGGCTCACAGCCAGTGTGGTGGTGCGTAGTTGCAAATCCATATTTGCCCGACATGGAGTACCAGAAACTGTTGTAAGCGATAATGGGACGCAATTTGGAGCTGCTCGTGAATTTGCAAGTTTCGCAAGGCAGTACGGATTCACACATGTCACTTCAAGTCCTCGATTCCCGCAGAGCAATGGGATGGCAGAAGCAGGTGTGAAAATTGCTAAGTTGATCCTCAAGAAAAATCAAGACCCATCGCTTGGACTCCTGGAGTATCGATCGACCCCTTTGGAGAACGGTTACAGCCCTGCTGAGCTTCTCATGGGACGTAAACTCCGAACGACCTTGCCAATTGGCACCAGAGAATCTTAATCCAAAGTTGGTGGACTCTCAGACCCTGAAAAGAAAGGAGGGGAGAAGGAGAAAGGATATGAAATCCAGATATGATCGACGCTGCGGAGCTACGGACATGGAGGAGCTATCCGAAGGTGACACGGTTTGGATTACAGATATGCGAACCTGGGGATTGTAAAGCAGAAGGCATCGACACCAAGGTCATATATGGTTGATACTCCAGTTGGGACTTTACGTCGAAACAGGTACCATCTACGAAAAGGATATGCAGTGCAATATCCAGCCGACCCATCGACGCCGACCTTTTCGGGGGAGGAACTGGTTGAAAATGAAAAGACCCCAGTTGTGGATTATCCCTCTAACAACTCAGAAGACGGCCAGATAAGAACCCGGAGTGGACGAATTGTTAAACCTGTGGATCGCCTTCATTATTAATTATATTATGCATTTAAAGTTTGTAATGTATATATATTTCAAGTCTTAAAAAGGGGGATGTGCTGAGAACATGTAAGAAAACATCTACCTATGTTTTCCCACGTGACGCAGCGGAGCGTGACCTTGGCTGCACGGGTGAGTCAGTTGTTGTTTTGCTCTCGATAGATGGACATTAAAACACATTCCTTTCAAAATTGGAAAATTTTTCTGTACTGCAGGGATGCATTTTTGTTGATTCTAGGGCAGTGATTCCAAGAACCTGTCAAGATCAAATGTTGAAGTTACTTCATCAAAGTCATATAGGAATCAATCGCATGAAATCTCTAGCCAGATCTTCGGTTTGGTGGCCGAAAATGGATAGTCAAATTGAAGAGTTTGTGAAGGAATGTTCTCCCTGTATGCATCATCAGACAGCTCCTCCTGCTGAGAACACACCTTGGCCCAGGACTAACCAACCGTGGCAGCGAGTTCATGTTGACCATTTCTATTTCAGAGGTGATTGTTATTTATTAGTAGTAGATGCAAATTCAAATTGGATTGAAGTATTCCCAGTTAGAGGTACTACTTCGCAAGAAAATATTAAGCTTCTACGGGAGTGTTTCGCCAGGTATGGATTACCGCAATGCTTAGTGTCTGACAATGGCCCCCCCCTTCAATTCGATTGAATTTAAGGAGTTCTTACGGAAAAATAATGTATACCACTTAACCTCGCCAGCATATAATCCCTCGTCTAACGGAATTGCTGAAGTTTCGGTAAGAATAATAGAAAAATCTCTGGAAAAGTCGTTAGAAGAATCTCCAAACTCAAATATGGACTGTATTTTACAAAATGTTCTGTTTAATTATAGAAATACGCCTACCTCTTTAGATAAGCCTCCTGTAGAACGTCTCCTAAGTTATGTGCCTAGAACATTTGTAAATTGCTTGAACTCTGAATTTATCCAGAAGACTTTTGGGAGAAATGAGTGTGGAAGGCGACATTTTCAAGTTGGAGATAAAGTGCTGTTTACAAGAGTAATACAAAATAGGCGCAAATGGTTCAAGGCCCAGGTGATACGACGACTAGGTTACAATGTTTATCTAGTAAAGAACCTAAAAGGCACATTTAAAGTGCATGTCAATCAGATGAGGACAGGTTCAGATACCAAATATGCTGAAGATTCTGATTGGACCTTGGACAACGCTGGAGCAGGACCTCACCGACTGGAACAAGACCCTCAAATTTCCACATCACCTCCGCCTAGGAGATCTACCCGACCTCGATGCCCTCCTTGCCGGTTTTCTCCAACTATGAACAATATAAGGAAGGAGGAATGATCTGTGATATATTATTACTCTACTCTGTATTATTTATCATCATCTTGTAAACAACGAGATACGTGCAATAGAATGTGTACGAGTGTAAGAATTGTAAATAGAATAAAATAATTATAGTAGCTTAAAAATAGTGTATCTTTTATTTATCTTTATATATATATATAAAGTGCGATTTCTTACAAAATAATTTTCACCATTAATATTTAACAATTAATACAAACGTATCATTGGCCTTCCATGTTGAAAGATGTTTCAGAATTTGTAAAGATGTGCCATCTTTGCCAAAGTCGGAAAGGTTCAAATCACTTGCCTTCTGGACTTTTACAACCTATTCCCCAGCTAACTACCCTTTTGAAAGAATCGGAATTGACTTTGTTGGCCCCTTGCCATCAACGAAAAGAAGAAGGAAGTGGATAATTGTGTTGACTGATTATTATACCAAGTATGCTGAAACAAAGGCAGTATCAGAAGCAACCGTGAAAGAAGTCTCTACATTTTTAATCGAACATATTATTTTACGTCACGGGGCCCCAAGATTTCTTATTAGCGACAGAGGTTCACAATTCACTAGCAATTTGATGAAGGAGGTAATGAAAATGTGCAAAGTGAAACACTGCTTCACAACGAGCTACTACCCCCAGACTAACGGACTAACGGAACGGCTAAATAGAACTTTAATCAATATGATCAGCATGTATGTGAACACAGACCAAAAGAACTGGGATGAAATCCTCCCTTTTATCACCCACGCGTATAATACCACGATTCAAGAAACCACAGGCTACTCTCCATTTTTCCTGTTGTTTGGAAGGGAACCCATGTCCCTCTTAGACGACGAGAATATCCCAACGGACAGTAACATGGACGATTACGACGAATATATAGAAAACTACTTAGATAAAATAGCAAGGACGAGACAGGTAGTCATTAACAACACAGAGAAGACTCAGGAAAGAATGAAAAGAAACTATGACAAAAAACACAATGAGAAAATCTATGAACCAGGACATTTAGTGGCAGTTTGGACACCAGTCAGGAAAATCGGAAAATGTGAAAAACTATTGAGAAAATATTTTTGGCCCATATCGAATATTGAAGAAGCTGTCTAACGTAAATTACTTAATTGAGCCGAAAGATAATCCTGGCCAAGACCCATTGATTGTCCATGTCTCAAGACTCAAACCCTATTTTGAGAGAATTGATGAGGTAACTCACGAGGACGTGACGACCTCTGGAGAGGGGGGAAGTGTTGCATCATGGCAAATGAACCTATTTTATTTCAATTAGTAATATTATTTTTCATATATTTTAAATTCAAAATTATATTTTATTTTTATTTATTTTATTAAACAGAATATATGTATTATAGAATCATCATTTGTATTTAGGTACACGTGTGACTTCACTGCTCTCTTTGATGTGCGAAAATAAATAAATTATTCTGGAGGCTACTTAAAGTAGACTTATCTAATTATTCCCTTATATAAATTTGTAGGATGGTTGAAACACGCTCTGGTAAGATGCAAGACCCAGCACAGGAGAGAATCATGGCTGAAGAGTCTGCCAAGCCGCAACCTGGTGCAACAATATGGTGAGGCCTTGATCATGATACCCTGGCCATCCTGACGTCTGCCAAGACACACATCTATAAGTACTTCTTCGGTGTGGAACTGAGGAGTGTTCAAGAAGACCTTGTCTGGAGGAGGACTCTCTCAAGGTGGGAAAACCTTCCTTGCTGAAGAAATTTGTACACATACACAACTATATATATTCCCCTACATTTTATATACCCTTTATTTACTATTTTATTATATATTTTTCCACCTTTGTAACAATTGATTATAAGAATCAATAAGGTTGTTTAAATTATCTATATTGAAAGAGGTTAAAATTTAGTTCTAATTTCTTGGTCTTCCTTTACAACGGTAGATCTGACTTTGTAATAGGCCTCACTAAGACTAAATGAAGGTGTCGGGGGCAGCATAATCTGGCCTTTGACATAGGGGCTACGTTAAATATTCCAAACTCTCTCAACTCTACCAAAATCTGAAGTCTTTCGAACTCACTTTCAAGGCTTGTATATTTTAAACATTATCTGCGTTTGCGAAATCTTACTGACAATATAGGCAGCACACCAGGTTGCAATATATATTTTACAAATCCCTTCTCTTGCCTTTGCAGTCACGCGCGTTGTTCTATTATTGGGATGGAGAAAATGGGCTTAAGACAAATACAACAGCCGTAATGTGGGATATCTTGAAGAGAATGATTGGAGGTACTTCCAACAGAAAATACACTCATGGATAAAACTTAAAGAAGTTATACCTTTTAGCATGTATATCTGGATACAGACAATAACTGAAAGATATTACAGTGATCTTTATTGAAGACACACCAGATAATCAAGTGTGAACAAATTGCAACATTAAAGACTTTCTACTTCCAAAGTTTTGTCCATGAGCGTGTATAACCAATGTCCTGTGTTATCGACGGAGGAAAATTAACTGAACGAAATAAGGGATTTCAAAATTCAGAACCAAAAGGAAAACATAGTAAAGAATTTTCCTTGAAAAGTGACAAGAGATACAAATTTTCGTGACAAACACTGCTAACATTTTATACATTCTTTCTCGAGATAACCCGGGGTTCCTGAGACGCCGAATGTCAAGCTTGAGAACTGAGATCTTTATCGATCCCACGTTTTCATTGGATCATCATGATACAGCAACGACAACATTTGGTGTCAGAGGAAATCTCTGTGAAGAAAGATTTAGATGTCAAGGAAACCAGAAGAATGGCCGCTGAACAATCAGAACACCTGCAGGCTCTCTTCTCGGGAATGAAGAAACTCTCCAGCAATCTTCGGCATTTAGATAAGAGGTCACTTGAAAATTCGAAGAACGTTGTGCAGCTTTTGAAGAAAAACTCTCTTGAATATCTGAAGAACAATGCTCATCGATGGAAGCATTGTCAATAAAGTTCAAACAACAATCAGCGTCATTAAGATAATTTTCCCAACAGATAACGAACGTCTTGGGGGTTGAAAACGGAATATTTGCTGTTATAAGCAATTTTCAATATCAGATCAACGCTTTAAAAGGCAATGGCTCGGTTCCATCCTCACAACAGATCATCTCTTGCCTCGTGGTTCCTACAAAGGACTCTCCATCTGGTCGGACCTTTCTACACAGAATACGACCAGCTTCAAGATAAAACCTCGAACCTTCGATGGCACCGCTTCATGGACCACCTTCAAGGGTGCAGTTCGATGTCGTCGCCCGAGCCAATGGATGTTCGACATCGAGATGGCGGGTGTTCTTCATGGTTCAGCAGCCGAGATTCTGGAGACTATACCTGAGGAACAACAGCTCGTCTATGGGGTCCATGTCGACTCTCTCAGTGGAAGATACGAAAACAAAAATTATCAGCAGCTTCACGTAGTCCGTTTCCGAAATAAGATCCATGCTAGAAGTGGATCATTGCAAGAAGCTTCCAATGATCTTCAGAGGCTCTCAAGACTTGCTTTCCCGTCTTGCCCGAGGGAGATTCAAAATTTTATAACCCAGTAACAGTTCGTTCGAGACTTTGCAAAAAACTTTAGTTATGGCTATGAAGTATGAAGCGTCTCAACACGATTCAAAGCCCCTCTTAGACTTTCTCAGTGAACAGATGTTTGTAAAAGCCAACCCACTCAGATCTCCTCCTCAACGTCAACGCACCTCAAATTTCGTTCGAAATAAAGCCAGATACTGGAGATGTAATCAAGAAGAACATCTGCAACACAATTTCCCCCAAAATATTCCAAAGACGCAAAATAACATCCCTGGCAACCAGGGAAACGACAATTAGTCGACCTGGCAGGGCAGAGGTCGATTCAACAACAAAGAAAAGCTTCAATCAAAGTCATCCTGGCCTCAACTCTTCTAGAAAATAACGATGGCTTTTCTTGTATGGGAATGTCCACGGAACTTCTTTCTGCATGGTCATCGACACCAGGACAAACACCATCATCCTTCGAACTGGTCTCTTCTATCAGCTAACATCAAAACTCGCAATCTCTCCATCACTACAGCAACTGAAGAACAGGCACCGATACATCTCCGAGTGCTACTCGAGCTACACATTGGTAACAACATCTACCAGCATCTTGAATATGTATCTGATATTGTAGACGATATCATTATTGGACTTGATATAATGAGAATATTTTAATTCTGTATAGAATTAGGACAATATCTTCTCTGTTCTACAACAGAGGCAGAGCGTCATCTAGCGAAACAAATATCGACTAAACCTCGATTAAGGTTTGATCCATAATATTTGGCCAAACCATTTTCTTGCTAAATCAAGAAAATCCAACCACGTTCTACGCCTTTCAGGCTGTTGGCCCTCATCAAAGTGGTGTAGACTGTACCTCAACGACCAAAAGTATTTGTCTACGAGACTTCCTGAGAAGTTAAGTAATGGGTAGTTAAGGCTAAATTTCCGTATTTACGCTAAACATGGGAAGAAGTTATAGAATAAACCTAAATGGGTTCGATAGTCCTTGATCAAGAAAGGTAAAAAATTGCCGAGACACTAATACATACAATTAGGTTAGTTTCTTAGGAGTCCCAAGAATATTACATATAGACAAAGGCAAAAACTTCGGGTCCTAGTTATTTGGTAAGTTGGCACTGACCTTGGAATATATATTTTTGGGCTTGAAGATCATACATTTTGGTTAGTAGCTCGTAAAATCATATTCTCTCTTGGAATAGATAAAACACGGACAACGCCGCTTCATCCTCAGTCAAATGGCATGGTTGAACGTTTCAACCATGCTCTCACCTCTTGATGTACTTGAGCGGGATTCAACGTGATTGGAACCTCCACCTTCCTTTAATGATGATGGCCTACAGAACACAGCTCCCCATGAGTCATCAGGGTTCAGTGCTTCAACCATACTTTTTGGCCGAGAACTTTATCTCCATCGTGATATTTGTATCTCTCGTGTTGAACCATCACCACGGAGAGCATACATGAATGGTCAAAAGAAGATCTTCGCATCTCTAAGATGAAATCAAAATATCGCTATAACCTTAAAAAGATAGGGGAAAAGCTCCATGTTGGTGACTCACCTCTCGATGTACGTGAGTGAGAATCAACGTGTGACAACCTTCCTCTACTGATGATGGCCTACACAACACAGCTCCCCACGAGTCTCCAGGGTTTAGTTCTGCAACCATACTTTTTGGTCGAGAAATCGGCCTCCCGCGTGATGTTTGTCTCGGTCGTGTTGAACCATCACCTAGCTCCCACTGGAAAGCATACATGAATGGGACGAGAAGATCTTCACATCTTTAACATGAAATCAAAATATCGCTATGACCTTAAAACGATAGGGAAAAACTCCATGTTGGTGACTTTGTTTGACTGTCAAATTATTTGACAAACATAAGCAGTTTTAATCTTCTCAGTTATGCGGGAAGAAATTTTTGGAATGAAACTTTTGGAGGAAATACATTGATGATGTATTTTGAATTTGCTCGAAGGATAAGGCTAAATGCATTCTCGACACACTCAATAGTTACAACCCTGAAATCTCTTTCACCCTTGAAAGTGAAAACAATAATGTCATACCCTTCCTAGATATTCTAATATTCAGAACACCAACCAAGTACCATGCGACAATTTTTAACAAAAAGCAAATAACTACTTCTATAAACACTACACATCATTTTGCCCTGTTAGCCACAAAATCACTGTAGTAAAAACCTCACTAAACATATTTTCACCCGTTGCTCACTACCATGTTTTAAAACAATAGAACAGACCAACATCACCAACCATTTAACAGCGTTAGGTTACCCGATATCATTCATCCATAGACATTCCTTTAATCCAAACTTATCTCGCCAGCCCCAGACATACCGAACACAATGCACCATTCCTTATTCTAAAGCCAATACTGCAATAACTCATAAGTTAGGTAAATATGGTATAGCCACTTATTTTAGCACCCATGCCAATCTCGGTACTTTACTTAGAAACCCGACAACTAAAAATATAACTTGAAATCCCCAATCTAAATCGAATGTAATATATTCTGTCAAATGTAACCAATGCAATGCCACATATTTAGGTGGAAACAAGTAGGACAATAGAGACCCGATTAGCATAGCATGAGAGAAACATAAGATACAAAGACAATAGATCCTTTATTTATCAGCACACCTACGCCACTGGACAAACATTCAATCTCAAACACGCAATAACCCATTGCAACGATACAAACAAGGATTATTCCTGGAAGCACTGATTATCATCAAAACTAAATAGTAACAATAGGAAGATATAGTCCTCCCAACCCAGTATAACAAGATCCCTAACACAATACCATAATTCCCAATAACATTCCACTGCTGGGAAGAGTCACAGACTGTGGACCACCTCCTTTTCTCCTGTTCAGATTTTGTACAACACAGGCTACAGACACTGCTTGGAGTACAATACTTCAGCCCTGTCCCTACTTCCTGACTCCCTGCCGGCATGGAACTACCTGGTTCACCAGCAGCAATCTGTCCTCCCCATGACTAGACTTCTCTTCTACACTGCTTGTTGACTTTGAAGACAACTCTCAGATTTATAAAATTAATTTATTAAACTTTAAACATTTTTAGATATATATTGTTGCATCATGGCTAATGCACCTATTTTATTTTAATTTGTAATATTATTTTTGATATATTTTAAATTCAAATTTATATATTATATTAATTTATTTTATTAAACAGAATATATATGTATTATAAACAGATTTATGTATTATAAAATCACCATTTGTATTTTGGTACACTGTGTGACTTCACTGCTCTCTTTGATGTGAGAAATAAATAAAGGATTCTGGAGGCTACTTAAAGTAAAGTTATCTCATTATTCCCTTATATAAATTTGTAGGATGGTTGAAACACGCTCTGGTAAGATACAAGACCCGGCACAGGAGAGAATCAAGGCTGAAGAGTCTGCCAAGCCGCTACCTGGTGCAACAATATAGAGAGAAACGAGTTAATTACCTCGTATTTAAGGCAACAAAAAATCATCTAATTTTCATACATCGTTCTAACCAGATTCAACTTGTGCAAAACAGACGACAAGGAAAAAATAAACAAATTAATAATAGAGGGTAAGTTCCTATTTTTTACAAGCTTTCATACTCAAAGAATAATCATTTTCTTGCTTCACTGCTGTACAGCCCTGGGAGTTGGCGATTTATGCTCCAGAAGCCCTGGTTACCTCTATTTTCTCTCTAACATTCCCACACAACAACCCCCCACACAGGAAAAACAAGACCTAACATTAATGATAAGACACAATTACAATACATTCAAACTCCGCCTTTGCCGGTCCCAAGCCCGGATGAAAAAGGAGGAGGGGGAGCAGTAACAAGCTCACTAATATACCTGGGCTCAGCTGGCATGGCTGATAGTACCCTGTAAGGGCTCCTAATCCAGGGATACAGGATGAGCAGCGTCTGTACTCCATGTTAGGAGCGGCTGAACATGGAGTCTGTTCCTCATGTCAGAGGCGGCCATTTCTTTTGGAGCTAAGTCGGCCTGCCACTGAGTAGTGCTCCCAGTCTTGATGACAAAGGCAGACGCATTCTACTTCACCCAGTGTGGAGATAAGAAAGAAGAAGAAAGTACATTCAGTACACAACATTCAGTACTTTTCTCTGAAGATGGTAACAACGCTGTTACCTAAACGTCACACACTATTTATTTATTTGATTTTGATCTTATTACCTTGTGGACTCAACATTAATTTCTATAGATAATAAAAAGGCATATAAAAATGTATTATCAATATATTTTCATATATTCATCCTAAATTGTTTTAATTCCATTTTAATACATTTTTTTCTAAAATATATTTTTTTACGTATAGATAAATCGATCTCCAAATAAAAATGTATAATGCATTTTTTCAAAATGCACATTTTATAGTTAAATTTGTAAATATTTATTATAGATTATTTTTTAAAAATTCAACCAACCTTCAGCCAGCCAACCGAAATATTGACAAATAAATATTTTATTCAATCCAATATATGCCTTTTTATTATCTAATGTATATTTATATATGGATTGCTCTATTTTCAGAATGGTTAAGTTCTATGAGATTGAGTAGTTATCACACGAGGCCTAGCATTTTGCAGAACGTTTAGGGAAGATTGACATAAAGCTATGTGAAAAATTTCTGGCCAATTCTGGAATAATTAAAAATTAACGAGAATAGTTGGAATGGCATTGCTGGGAAGGTTCACAACTGAGGAATCCTGATTTTCCATTCTGAAGTTCAACAACAACAACAAATCATCATTATCATTATCAACAACAACATCAAAAATAGCATCAACAATAACACCAACATCATCATAAACAACAACAACATCAACAACAACAACAATGACAACAACACTTGCATCATCATCAACAACAATAACATCAACAACAGCAACATCCTCATCAACAGCAACAACAATAACATCAACAACAACAACATAATCTTCAACAGCAACAACAATAACAACAACACTTGCATAATCATCAACAATAATAGCTTAACAATAAAAACAACAGCAACAGCAACAACAATAACATCAACAACAACAACATAATCTTCAACAGCAACAACAATGACAACAACACTTGCATCATCATCAACAACAATAACATCAAAAACAGCAACATCCTCATCAACAGCAACAACAATAACATCAACAACAACAACAATAACATCAACAACAACAACATAATCTTCAACAGCAACAACAATAACAACAACACTTGCATCATCATCAACAATAATAGCTTAAAATTTAAACAACAGCAACATCAACAATGGCAACATCAACAATAACAACAACATCATCACAACAATATCATCAACAACAACATCATCATCAGCAACAATATCATCATCAACAACAACAATAGCAGCATCATCAACAGCAACAACAACATCAACAACAACAACAATGGCAACATCATCAACAGCAACAATGGCAACAACAACATGAACAACAACATCATCAGCAACAATATCATCATCAACAACAACTATGGCAACAACATCATCATCAACAGCAACAATGGCAACAACAACATCAACATCATCATCATCATCAACAACAACAATGGCAACATCATCATCATCATCAAACAAAAACAAATAACAACAACCTGCCCTACACCGCCCAGGTAAATAATTTATTAAAACGATAAGTTAGTTATTTACAGGTGATCGTTTATTTACACATCCATTTACATACAGCTCTCTTTCCTCAATGTTTCTTCTCTTGCGCAGCCCTGTAAAACTTGTACAGGACCAATGTATTGGATTTATTCTTTGTCATATTACACAGCAGAGCCTCACGAGAGGGATAATTCGATTCAATTTTATGTAAAAGAAGTTCCATTTCACTTATTAACTTTAGACAGAAAAAC
>CP092875.1:81490096-81682367 GCA_030710605.1 Cordylochernes scorpioides
AAAGATTCCTGACGGCCACCGTCCTAGGGATCACCAACCTAAGTACAGAATCCCTAGAAAATCTCCCAAGAAAGAAATCTGCCAACCTCAGTATTTGGGCTTCCACTGACACTGTGAACAAAATCAAGAAGATGTCAGCCCGGGTGACTTCTGTACGTGGCTCCAGGAACCTACTGGGTTACTTAAATTTATAATACGTGCGGATAACGCATGTTTTTAAACCCCTTTAATGCCTATAATCTAAAATATCATCATCAAATATATAGCGTATTCGATTGTCGAAAATTAGAAATATATTTTATGCACTACTAGCGGACGTACCCGGCTTCGCCCGAGGTTTTACCCGAGTAAAGGTTTGTCTAGCGAACATTTGTTAAAACAATTCTCTAAAAACTTATTTAAAAAAAAAAGATATATTTTGATAATTTGAAACTCGTAAATTTGAATCTCTCGATAAAGTGAACATTTTTTCCCGGTCCCTGTGTGCCGTGTCATCCTGAATTTTGTCTTTCCTAATTTTCTACATTAGAAAATCATAGTTTTATCTAGTGAACATTTTTTCCCGTGTCACATTGCCGTGTCATCCTGAGATAATCTTACTTTTGATAAATAATATTTAAGATAACAAACTTAGTGATAAGAAAACTTGTTAACATCGTCACAATGGGGGCGCTGCTTGCGAGTTAAATCTACAAATCTACAAATAACTCTAAGGATATTCAAGATATTCATCAAATTATTTTTCAAAAACCTTCCCGGTGATATACCTAATAATATCCCAAAATTTCACGGCGATTGGATGTATGGTTTTTGAATCTATAGAGTAAAGACAAACAGACAGACAGACAGAGACAGACAGACATTCAATTTTATATATATAGGTTTTTATTAAACACTAGCGGACGTACCCGGCTTCGCCCGGGTTTTACCCGAGTAAAGGTTTGTCTAACGAATCTCTCGATAAAGTGAACATTTTTTCCCGGTCCCTTGAAAAATACTCGATAAGTTGAATAAAATAAATATTAATTGGTTCCCTCGGTAATTGGAAGTTAAAGGAATAGTATCTTGCCTTGGAATTGTATCATTATTTTTGTATGGACGTACCCGGCTTCGCCCGGGTTTTACCCGAGTAAAGGTTTGTCTAACGAATCTCTCAATAAAGTGAACATTTTTTCCCGGTCCCTTGAAAAATACTCGATAAGTTGAATAAAATCAATATTAATTGGTTCCCTCGGTAATTGGAAGTTAAAGGAATAGTATCTTGCCTTGGAATTGTATCATTATTCTTGTCTCAAATAAATTGCAGTGTCATCCTGAATTTTGTCTTTCCTAATTTTCTACATTACAAAATCATCGTATCATCATGATAATATTTAGAGCAGATTGTTGAATTATAACAGATAAATTAGAATATTTATCTTGATTATTTTAAAGCGAAAAGTTATTTCAAAAATTTTATTTGTTATAAACCTTCCCAGTACTATACTAAATAACTTCCCAAAGTTTCATGGCGTTCCAATGAGTGGTTTGGTCAGGCATAAAGGACAAACAGACACACACACACACATACATACATTTTTATATATATAGATATTTATTTAAAATCTAGTTCTACAGTTCTTATACTGCAATGATTAAACATTGAGAAAGGGAAGGCATGGTTCATCAGTATAGAACCCTACCAGTGATTTCGTTATTTTAATCTCCAGACCGCTTCAATATTGTATTAGACTGAGTTGGTATATACCCTACATTTACTATATTGAGTAACCTTAAATTTATTGTAAACTATATTACAAAGATGGAAATTTTGCCGGGAGGAAATTGATCTAAAGAGAAAAAAGTCGCCTCTCCCGTCAAAATAGACGTCTAAAACCAGACGCCATCTATTGACCGTCGCCGCAAACTAGCGGCCTCTGGTCGGTGACAAAGCCACAACACTAGCTAGGCAAACTGAAAAGCGTCCACCTAGAGACCATGGTTTCGGGCTAATTGCCCTCGTCAGTCTAGGGCAGACTTTATTCCATGAGATCTATAGATGGCGTCTGGTTTTACACGTCTATTTTGATGGGAGAGGCGACCCTTGTCTCTTTAGACTATATTACAAAGTTACAGACACATAATAGTCAATATCTGAGTTCACCATTTTGAAGGACAATTATGTCATTGAACATTCCAGAAATTCTTTTCCTCTCGTCTTTTCCCCGAAACAAAGATCTTCTACCCGAAGGATATCTCTGACGTCTGCTCTAGAGGATGTGACGTTCAACCTCCAAGGACACAACCTTCCAGATCTGTACATCCTGGAGACAACTTAGAGATGATATAATAATATAGAGGGTTGGTAGAAGGATGGTCTAAACCGTTGGTTTTCGAGCGCTACGACCCTGGATCTAATCCCGCATTGGGCACTTTTTTCTAATTGAAAATAAAATGCTCCAATGGCCCCTAATTCTTGCAAAAGTCCAACCCCACCAGCGAGTGCAAATAACCAAACGAGGTCCTGGCACATTTCTAAGTTCAAAAGTCGAACTGCTTTTCTGGTGCACTTACAGTAAAAGCAGTCGTCAACTACTGCCCACCATGATTATCATGGACTGTACCAAGCGTGTGTAATAGGGATATAATAATTAATATATTTTTAAACATTTGTGTAAGCGCACTGCAAAATATTTAAAAGTGGACAAAATATTAGTGCTTCTTTTGCCAAGTAAATAGCCTATATCTACAGAACTTATATTGCATTGATTAAACATAGGGAAGATTGATATATGTGAAAATTCTCTTGCCAATTCTGGAATAATTAAAAATCAACGAGAATAGTTGAGTGGGAATTGCTGGGAGGGTTCACAATTGAGGAAACCTGCTCTTGCAATCGAGAGTAGATAAAGCTTGCTATTACGAAATTAAAATTCCAATGGTAATCACACTTCCTAGTCCATCGTCTATGTTTCACAACCTTGAAGTCGAGTAGATTGACGAAGACAGATCAAGATTTAAAATCAGATAGTCTGAAGATTAAACAAATCTACTCCCTTCTATAACAGCAGAACAATATTTGTTCAGAGATCTCCCATTACTAATCAAAAGATGTATCGCACAAATACGAATACTATTTTAAAGAAAACCACGCTAGAATATTTAGCTAAACTAACCGAATATGTCCATTATGTAATTTTAAAAAACCGACTCAGAACTGGAGCACGACATGTTTTTCTGTCTAAATTTAATAAGTGAAATGGAACTTCTTTTACATAAAATTGGATCAAATTATTCCTCTCGTGAGGCTCTGCTGTGTAATATGACAAAGAATAAATCCAATACATTGGTCCTGTACAAGTTTTACAGGGCTGCGCAAGAGAAGAAACATTGAGGAAAGAGAGCTGTATGTAAATGGATATGTAAATAAACGATCACCTGTAAATAACTAACTTATCGTTTTATTAAATTATTTACCTGGGCGGTGGGCAGGTTGTTGTTTTTTGTTTTTTTTTTTTGGTTTGATGATGATGTTGCCATTGTTGTTGTTGATTATGATATTGCTGTTGGTGGTGATGATGATGATGTTGTTATTGTTGATGTTACCATTGTTTTTATCGCTGATGCTATTGTTGTTGATGATGATGCAAGTGTTGTTAAAATTGTTGTTAATGATGATGTTGATGTTGTTGTTGCCATTGTTGCTGTTGATGATGATGTTGTTGCCATTGTTGTTGATGATGATGATATTGTTGCTGATGATGTTGTTGTTGATGTTGTTGTTGCCATTGTTGCTGTTGGTGATGTTGCCATTGTTGTTGTTGTTGATGTTGTTGTTGCCATTGTTGCTGTTTATGATGTTGCTATTGTTGTTGTTGATGATATTGTTGCTGATGATGTTGTTGTTGATGATGATATTGTTGTGATGATGATGTTGTTGTTATTGTTGATGTTGCCATTGTTGATGTTGCTGTTGTTTAAATTTTAAGCTATTATTGTTGATGATGATGCAAGTGTTGTTGTTATTGTTGTTGCTGTTGAAGATTATGTTGTTGTTGTTGATGTTATTGTTATTGCTGTTTGATGAGGATGTTGCTGTTGTTGATGTTATTGTTGTTGATGATAATGCAAGTGTTGTTGTCATTGTTTTTGCTGTTGATGATGTTGTTGTTGTTGATGCTGCTGTTTATGATGATGTTGTTGTTATTGTTGATGCTATTGTTGATGTTGTTGTTGATAATGCTAATGATGATTTGTTGTTGTTGTTGAACTTCAGAATGGAAAAGCAGGATTCCTCAGTTGTGAACCCGCCCAGCAATTCTATCCCAAATATTCTCGTTGATTTTTAATTATTCCAGGATTGGCAAGAGTATTTTCACATAACTTTATGTCAATCTTCCCTAAACGTTCTGCAAAATGCTAGGCCTCGTGTGATAACTACTCAGTCTCATAGAACTTAACCATTCTGAAAATAGAGAAATCCATATTTAAATATTTTGATAATAAAAAAATCATATATTGGATTGAATAAAATATTTATTTACCAATATTTCGGTTGGCTGAAGGTTTAGCTGAATTTTTATAAAATAAACTATAAGAAATATTTACAAATTTAACTATAAAATGTGTATTTTCAAAAAATGCATTATACATTTTTATTTGGAGATTGATTTATCTATAGGTAAAAATATATATATTTCAGAAAAAAAATGTATTAAAATGGAATTAAAACGATTTAGGATGAATATATGGAAATATATTGAAAATACATCTTTATATATCTTTATATTATTTATAAAAATTAATGTTGGGTCCACAAAGTAATAAGACCAAATCCAAATAAATAAATAGCGTGGGACGTTTCGCTAACAACGTTGCTACCATCTTCAGAGAAAAGTACTGAATGTTGTGTACTGAATGTACTGTCTTCTTCTTTCTTATCCACACTGGGTGAAGTAGAATGCGTCTGCCTTTGTCATCAAGACTGGGAGCACTACTCAGTGGCAGGCCGGCTTAGCTCCAAAAGAAATGGCCGCCTCTGACATGAGGAACAGACTCCATGTGCAGCCGCTCCTAACATGGAGTACAGACGCTGCTCATCCTGTATCCCTGGATTAGGAGCCCTTACAGGGTATTATCAGCCGGGCCAGCTGAACCCAGGTATTTTAGTGAGCTTGTTACTGCTCCCCCTCCTCCTTTTTCATCCGGGCTTGGGACCGGCAAAGGCGGAGTTTGAATGTACTGTAATTGTGTCTCATCATTAATGTTGGGTCTTGTTTTCCCTGTGTGGGGATTGTTGCGTGGGAATGTTAGAGAGAAAATAGAGGTAACCCGGGCATCTGGAGCATAAATCGCCAACTCCCCGGGCTGTACAGCAGTGAAGCAAGAAAATGATTATTCTTTGAGTATGAAATCTTGTAAACAATAGAAACTTACCCTCTATTATTAATTTGTTTAATTTTTCCTTGTGGTCTGTTTTGAACAAGTTGAATCTGGTTAGAACGATGTATGTAAATTAGATGATTTTTTTGTTGCCTTAAATACGAGGTAATTAACTCGTTTCTCTCTCTATATCTAAAAATGTTTAAAGTTTAATAAATTAATTTTATAAATCTGAGAGTTGTCTTCAAAGTCAACAAGCAGTGTAGAAGAGAAGTCTAGTCATGGGGAGGACAGATTGCTGAGGTGAACCAGGTAGTTCCAGGCCGGCAGGGAGTCAGGAAGTAGAGGCTGTCGGGCTAAAGTCTTGTACTCCAAACAGTAGGGCTGTCTGTAGTCTGTGTTGTACAAAATCTGAACAGGAGAAAAGGAGGTGATCCACAGGTTGTGACTCTTCCAGGCAGGGGAATGTTATCGGGAATTATGAAATTGTGTTAGGGATCTTGTTATACTGGGTTGGGAGGACTATCTTCCTATTGTTGCTATTTAACTTTGATGATAATCAGTGCTTCCAGGAATAATCCTTGTTTATATCGTGGCAATGGGGGTTATTGCGTGTTTGAGATTGAATGTTTGTCCAGTGGCGTAGGTGTGCTGATAAATTAAGGATCTATTGTCTTTGTATCTTATGTTTCTCTCATGCTATGCTAATCTGGTCTCTATTGTCCTACTTGTTTCCACCTAGATATGTGGCATTGCATTGGTTACATTTGACAGAATATATTACATTCGATTTAGATTGGGGATTTCAAGTTATATTCTTAGTTGTCGGGTTTCTAAGTAAAGTACCGAGATTAGCATGGGTGCTAAAATAAGTGGCTATACCATATTTATCTAACTTATGAGCTATTGCAGTATTGGCTTTAGAATAAGGAATGATGCATTGTGTTCGGTATGTCTGGGGCTGGCGAGATAAGTTTGGATTAAAGGAATGTCTATGGATGAATGATATCGGGTAACCTAACGCTGTTAAATGGTTGGTGATGTTGGTCTGTTCTATCGTTTTAAAACATGGTAGTGAGCAACGGGTGAAAATACGTTTAGTGAGGTTTTTAATACAGTGATTTTGTGGCTAACAGGGCAAAATGATGTGTAGTGTTTATAGAAGTAGTTATTTGCTTTTTGTTAAAAATTGTCGTATGATACTTGGTTGGTGTTCTGAATATTAGAATATCTAGGAAGGGTATGACATTATTGTTTTCACTTTCAAGGGTGAAAGAGATTTCAGGGTTGTAACTATTGAGTGTGTTGAGAATGCATTTAGCCTTATCCTTCAAGCTAATTCAAAATATATCTTCAATGTATCTCCTCCAAAAGTTTCCTTTCAAAAAATTCCTCCCGTATAACTGAGAAGCTTAAAACTGCTTGAACAGTCGATATCCTAATACTTGTTCTCTCTTCATTATATAGTCACATGATTTATCCAATTTCAAACCTACCATTTATTTGTCAACCGCCATTACAGGATTAGCATAGTTACATAAATATATTATATAATAGTTTAGATTTGCAAATACTTTTAACTAAATTGTTTTTTAGCCGTCCTATATTATTTTTCTCATATGTAAAAATATCTCTTTAAAAACGGAATCCTATTTAAGGCTATTGCCATCATGTATCATTACCAGTTGAAGGGCGTGACTGCCCGAAAGCTCGTGTATTCGATTAATAAAAAACATTTTCTCCTGGCACTTAACTTTATATTTTTAATATCCCAAGGAGAAAGTTTCTACGATTAAATAAATTAAAACTGCTTATGTTTGTCAAATAATTTGGCAGTCTAACAAAGTCATCAACATGGAGTTTCTTTCCTCTCGTTTTGAGGTCATAGCGATCCTTTGATTCCATGTTAAAGATGTGAAGATCTTCTTGTGCCCATTCATGTATGCTCTCCAGGGGGAGCTAGGTGATGGTTCAACACGACCGAGACAAACATCACGCGGGAGGCCGATTTCTCGACCAAAAAGTATGGTTGCAGAACTAAACCCTGGAGACTCGTGGGGAGCTGTGTTGTGTAGGCCATCATCAGTAGAGGAAGGTTGTCACACGTTGATTCTTACTCACGTACATCGAGAGGTGAGTCACCAACATGGATTTTTCCCCTATCTTTTTAAGGTCATAGCGATATTTTGATTTCATGTTAGAGATGTGAAGATCTTCTTATGACCATTCATGTATGCTCTCCAGGGTGATGGTTCAACACAACCGAGACAAATATCACAATGGAGACAAAGTTCTCGGCCTAAAAGTATGGTTGCAGCACTAAACCCTGATGACTCGTTGGGAGCTGTGTTCTGTAGGCCATCATCAGTAAAGGAAGGTGAAGGTTCCAATCACGTTGAATGTACGTGAGTACATCAAGAGGTGAGAGCATGGTTGAAACATTCAACCATGCCATCTGACTGAGGATGAAGCGGCGTCGTCCGTGTTTTATCTATTCCAAGAGAGAATATAGTTTTACGAGCTACAAATCAAAGTGTATAATCTTCAAGCCCAAAAATATATATTCCAATGTGGGTGCCAACTTATTGGAATAACTAAGACTCGAAATTTCTGCCTTGATCTGAATGTAATATATTCTTGTAACTCCGAAGAAACTAATCCAATTGTGTATATTAGTGCCTCGGCAATTGGTTTACTCTTTTAATCAAGGACTGTCGAACCCATTTAGGTTTATTCAATAACTTCTTCCCATGTTTAGCGTAAATACGGAAATTTAGCCTTAACTACCCATTACTTGACTTCTCAGGAAGTTTCGTTGACAAATACTTTTGATCGTTGAGGTACAGTCTACACCACTTTGACGAGGGCCAACAACCTGAAACGCTTAGTACGTGGTTGGATTTTCTTGATTTAGCAAGAAAATGGTTTGGTCAAATATTATGGATCAAACCTTAATCAAGGTTTAGTCGATATTTGCTTCGCTAGATGACGCTCTGCCTCTGTTGTAGAACAGAGAAGATCTTGTCCTAACTCTATACAAAATCAAAATATTCTCATTATATCAAGTCCAATAATGACATCGTCTACAATATCAGATACATACCCAAGATGCTGGTAGATGTTGTCACCAATGTGTAGCTCGAGTAGCACTCGGAGATGTATCGGTGCCTGTTCTTCAGTTGCTATAGTGCTGGAGAGATTGCGGGTTTTGATGTTAGATGATAGAAGATACCAGTTTGAAGGATGGTGGTGTTTGTCCTGGTGTCGACGGCCATGCAAAAAGAAGTTCCTTGGACATTCCCATACAAGAAAAGCCATCGTTATTTTCTAGAAGAGTTGAGGCCAGGATGACTTTGATTGGAGCTTTTCTTTGTTGTTGAATCGACCTCTGCCAGGCCGACTAATTGTCGTTTCCCTGGTTGCCAGGGATCTTATTTTGCGTCTTTAGAATATTTTGAGGACAATTCCTTTGCGGATGTCCTTTTTAATTACATCTCCAGTATCTGGCTTTATTTCGAACGAAATTTGGGGTGCGTTGACGTTGAGGAGGAGGTCTGGGTGAGTTTTTTTTTTTTTTTCAACTTGCAGATCTTAGCGGGATTGACCCGTTTATTCCTCCAGGGCTCATAAAGCCGAAAGGATTTAGCGGAAGAGGATGGCGTCATACGGCGTCTTGAGATCAATGACTTGGTGAGTTGGCTTTTACAAACATCTGTTCACTGAGAAAGTCTAAGAGGGGCTTTGAATCTTGTTGAGACGCTTCATACTTCATAGCCATAACTAGAGTTTTCGGAAAGTCTCGAACGAACTGTTACTGGGTTATAAAATTTTGAATCTTCCTCGGGCAAGACGGGAAAACAAGTCTTGAGAGCCTCTGAAGATAATTGGTAACTTCTTGCAATGGTCCACTTTTAGCTTGGATCTTATTTCGGAAACAGACTGCGTGAAGCTGCTGATAATTTTTGTTTTCGTATCTTCTACTTAGATAGTCGACCTAGACTCCATAGACGAACTGTTTCTTCTCAGGTATAGTCTCCAGAATCTCGGCTGTCGGACCTCGAAGAACACCTGGCGTCACGATGTCGAACATTCATTGACTCGGGCGGCGACCTCGAACTGCGCCCTTGAAGGTGGTCCATGAAGCGGTGCCATCGAAGGTTCGAGGCTTTATCTTGAAGCTGGTCGTATTCTGTGTAGAAAGGTCCGACCAGATGGAGAGTCCTTTGTAGGAACCACGAGGCAAGAGATTATCTGTTGTAGGAAGAACCGAGCCATTGCCTTTTAGGCATCGATCTGATATTGAAAATTGCTTATAACGGCAAATATTCCGTTTTCAACCCCCAAGACGTTCGTTATCTGTTGGGAAAATTCTCTTAATGACGCTGATTGTTGTTTGAACTTTCTAGACAATGCTTCCATCGATGAGCATTGTTCTTCAAATACTAGAGAGAGTTTTTCTTCAAAGGCTGCACAACGTTCTTCGAATTTTCAAGTGACCTCTTATCTAAATACCGAAGATTGCTGGAGAGTTTCTTCATTCCCGAGAAGAGAGCCTGCAGGTGTTCTGATTGTTCAGCCTCCATTCTTCTGGTTTCCTTGGCATCTAGATCTTTCTTCACAGAGATTCCCTTCTGGCATCAAATGTTGTCGTTGTTGTATCATGATGATCCAATGAAAACGTGGGATCGATAAAGATCTCTGTTCTCAAGCTTGACATTCGGCGTCTCAGGAACCCCGGGTTATCTCGTGAAGAATGGTAAAATTTTAGCAGTTTTTGTAATGAAATTTGCATCTCTGTCACTTTTCAATTAAAACAATTTACCATGCCTTTCTTTTGGTTATGAATTTCTATAATCCTTTATTTCATTCAGTTAATTTTCATCCGTCGATAACACAGGACATTGGTTATACACACTCATGGACAAAACTTATGGAAGTAGAAAGTCTTTAATGTTTCAATTTATTCATACTTCGTTATCTCGTGTGTCTTCAATAATGGTCACTGTAATATCTTTCAGTTATTGTCTGAATCCAGATATGCATGCTAAAAGGTACAACTTCTTTAAGTTTTGTCCATGAGTGTATTTTCTGTTGGAAGTACCTCCAATCATTCTCTTCAAGATATCCCACATTACGGGTGTTTTTTTTTTTATCTTAAGCCCATTTTCTCCATCCCAATAATAGAACAACGCGCGTGACTGCAAAGGCAAGAGAAGGGATTTGTAAAATATATATTGCAACCTGGTGTGCTGCCTATATTGTCAGTAAGATTTTGCAAACGCAGATAATGTTTAAAATATACGAGCATTGAATGTGAGTTCGAAAGACTTCAGATTTTGGTAGAGTTGAGAGAGCTTGGAATATTTAACGTAGCCCCTATGTCAAAGGCCAGATTATGCTGCCCCGACACCTTCATTTAGTCTTAGTGAGGCCTATTACAAAGTCAGATCTACCGTTGTAAAGGAAGACCATGAAATTAGAACTAAATCTTAACCTCTTTCGATATAGATAATTTAAACAACCTTATTGATTCTTATAAGCAATTGTTACAAAGGTGGAAAAAAAATTATAATAAAATAGTAAATAAAGGGTAGATAAAATGTATATATATATAGGGGAATATATATATAGTTGTGTATGTGTACAAATATCTTCAGCAAGGAAGGCTTCCCCACCTTGAGAGAGTCCTCCTCCAGACAAGGTCTTCTTGAACATTCCTCAGTTCCACACCGAAGAAGTACTTATAGATGTGTGTCTTGGCAGACGTCAGGATGGCCAGGGTATCATGATCAAGGCCTTACCATATATCGATATAGAAAGAATGTTTTCTTTCTATATCATATTTTTAAATTTTATATCTATGAAGAAAAAAAAAAGGGTTCTGAAAAAAAATGATACATTTTTTAAACATTTTTTCAAATTATTTCTTTATATAGAAACATTTTAGCATAGAACACTAAAAAAAGGATATTACTGTTAATTATATTAGAATATATTTTAATTGATTATAATTGCGATATAAAGGAAGCAGGAAAATTTTTAAATATAATTCGCAAAAAAAAAAAAAGTTAATTAAAAAAAAAATGTTCCCGCCCGGGATCGAACCGGGGACCTTGTGCGTGTGAAGCACACGTGATAACCACTACACCACGGAAACGTTGGCGAATTGGTCCTAAATGACTATTTATAGTCCCAATTTTAATTATTTTATATTTATTATATTGAGCTCCTTTAAATTTTTAATTATCACTTTAAGATGATTCCATTAGAGTGCTAATGCATTTGAAAGTATCCTGTGATTTAACAAAAACTATTTATTAAGGTATTGCCTAAAACATTTTAAGTAATAATTTTTTTTACACTTAATAATATATAATTCAATTTGTATATTCTAAGAAAAATATATTATTTATTATTATTATTATTATTATTATTAGGTTTTATCCTATTCGATGGAAAAAATGCAAATTTGTTTAAAATAGTTCATAAAATGGATACTAGATGGCGATATAGTCTCCATGATTGTTAATACTCTATTTTGTATTTTATTTTACTGAGTTATGCCTTAAAATGCTTACCGAAGCATGTAGAAGGCACAATAATAGTATATACTGTATGTATTTTATTTTAATTTTATTATTATTATTATTACTATACTTTTTAGTTATAAAAAGTGGGGCATGTTTTTATTCACACACTTATTTCTTTTACTAATATTAAACAATTACATTTATAAATTTTCTAGTTTTGTATTTTTTTTTTTTTTAATCGCTCTTTCTCAATATATTTTATATTTAACTTTCATAGTTTTAGTAGATAGTATGTACGATTCAGGAACCTGGAATAATTTAATCAATTTATTTTATGGGTAAAGAGAAAAATTATTTCATTATAAGCACATTAAGTATTTTTTTTTTATAATACAATATAATGCGGCTCATGATTGTAGAACGACATTAAGTATTGCCTCACAAATTTTTATGTTTTAAAATAATATTCGTTGAGTAATACATATAAGCCTTTCTGATATTAATGAATATAATATCAAACTCTGATTCCTGTTTGAATTCTGGATTCATTTTACAATTTGGATCTTTCAAAAGTTCCTCTGATTATAATAATTTATTTTTAACTGAAGCTTGGCGGCAACAAATATACAGATTGACTGTGCAAGTTTGCTTAAATATATTCGATTTTAATAATATTCTCACATATGCATATTATACACATAAATATTTTATATTAAGATATTTTATAGTCATATATAAGTTCTTCTATGAGATTAAAAAATGGAGAGACAAAAGAGACACAGTGAAAGACTTTTGTAAATTCCGTTAAAAGATATAAATACAGATAGGCAAATTAAATTGACTCAAATGTTAATCTGTTGTATATATATTAAATAATTGTTACCACAGAGTGTGTGTTAGTTCACAGGTAAATAGGCGCTAACCGAAAGAAAAAAAAAGTCCCTTTGTTTAATATTAGTTTCCCTTTTATATTTTGATCCCTCTCTTGTAAATCAATAAATATAATGTTTAATTAATAATATTCTTGGAATCAGTTTCATTAAAAATTCTAAGCAAAGTCAAAACATAATCATATCAGCAGAAGAAAATTGTGAATGCACGTTTCTTTTAGAAAGATGATCTGAATTTAGTTTAAATTATAAGGATTTCCAGTTGACTGTTGGCAATGAAGAATTTTCAGCTAAATACTCCATTTGAGATTCCATGGAAACTAGAGAGACTATGGAATCGTTACGCTTGAAGAAATACGAAGAAAGATCTAAGAGAGCAACTTGTGCTGAAGGAAAACCCTCATAGTCATGATTTACAAAAAAAATACAATTCCACTCATAGACAATACTTGAAGAAGTTGTACCTTTTAGCATGTATATCGAAATTTAGACAATAATTCTGAAAGATATTTGATACACAGTGACCTTTATTGAAGACACACGAGATAATCAAGTATGAACAAAATTGCCTCTGTCTCCTTAAAAAGGAAAAAAAATAGACGATCGACCGGAAAAAAATAGATCAAAATTTGAGATTTCTTAAAGTTTTGTCTACGAGTATAAAAATTAAGGTTTTTTAATTTTTTGAGTGAAATAATAACATTAAAAAAGGATGTAAGAGCTCCAGAAATCATGAAGAAATTATGGCATTACACCGTGGAAGAAAACTCACCTAATTTTGAACAGGAAGTCTATAAAGCAGATTCGTAGCGTTCCACGTAAACAGGAAAGCCAAGAAACTCCGTAGATAAGGTAAGTAGTGATATATTGGTAAATAAAAACACGTCAACAAATTTGATGTTCCAGACAGATGAAAAAGTCCCAATATACCTGACCGTGGAGCGACTGGGCGAGGTCCTATTTTCCATATTAGTCCACAAGGACGAGGTCGTCACAGGCTGGACTTCTTAGTCTTCCCTCTCTCTCTTGTCTGGACTTTTGATCTGGGATTTAGGGACCTGTATCCCCATTACATATGTTATTCTTGCTTACTATTAGAATTGCTACACGTGGTCTTCTTTCTGAATTCACATCTGGACTTTATATATGGAATTTGGGGACCTGTATCTTCATTACATATGTTCTTCTTTCTTGCTATTGGAATTGCTACACGTGTCTTCCTGAACTCACATCTGGACTTTATATATGGAATTTGGGGACCTGTATCTTCATTACATATGTTCTTCTTTCTTGCTATTAGAATTGCTACACGTGTCTTCCTGAATTCACATCTGGACTTTATATATGGAATTTGGGGACCTGTATCTTCATTACATATGTTCTCCTTGCTTGCTATTGGAATTGCTACACGTGTCTTTCTGAATTCACATCCTGGACTTTTGATCTGGAATTTGTGGGCCTGTATCTTCATTATATATTTTCTTCTTTCTTGCTATTGGAATTGCTACACGTCTTTCTGAATTCACATCTGGACTTTATATCTGGGATTTAGGGACCTGTATATTCATTACATATGTTATCCTTTCTTGCTATTGGAATTGCTACACGTGGTCTTCTTCCTGAATTCACATCTGGACTTTATATATGGAATTTGGGGACCTGTATCTCCATTACATACGTTCTCCTTTCTTGCTATTGGAATTGCTACACGTGGTCTTCTTCCTGAATTCACATCTTGACTTCGGATCTGGAATTTGGGGACCTGTATCTTCATTACATATGTTATCCTTTCTTGCTATTGGAATTGCTACACGTGGTTTTCTTCCTGAATTCACATCTGGACTTTATATATGGAATTTGGGGACCTGTATCTCCATTACATATGTTATCCTTTCTTGCTATTGGAATTGCTACACGTGGTTTTCTTACTGAATTCACATCTGGACTTTATATCTGGGATTTGGGGACCTGTATCTTCATTACATATGTTATCCTTTCTTGCTATTGGAATTGCTACACGTGGTCTTCTTCCTGAATTCACATCTTGACTTTGGATCTGGAATTTGGGGACCTGTATCTTCATTACATATGTTATCCTTTCTTGCTATTGGAATTGCTACACGTGGTTTTCTTCCTGAATTCACATCTTGACTTTGGATCTGGAATTTGGGGACCTGTATCTTCATTACATATGTTATCCTTTCTTGCTATTGGAATTGCTACACGTGGTCTTCTTCCTGAATTCACATCTGGACTTTGGATCTGGAATTTGGGGACCTGTATCTTCATTACATATGTTATCCTTTCTTGCTATTGGAATTGCTACACGTGGTCTTCTTCCTGAATTCACATCTTGACTTTGGATCTGGAATTTGGGGACCTGTATCTTCATTACATATGTTATCCTTTCTTGCTATTGGAATTGCTACACGTGGTCTTCTTCCTGAATTCACATCTGGACTTTTCTGGAATTGTAGGACCTCTTTTATGACTAGATATATTTTTATACAGTTTATGACTCTGCTAAACACTGTTTAGCTTTCTTGAATTCACGTTTCGACTTTTTTAGAATTGTTTCCCCCTTGTTTGTTTCTTGTTTTTAGCTATTGTGGCTGATCTTTGGCGCCTATTTTTGCGGGTCTGCTTTCCAAGATTAATTTATGAACTTTTATGGAATTGTGTCCTCCTTCCTTACATATTTTGTCTAAGATGACAGCTACATGTAAATCTCTGTTATCAATCACTTCTGTCTTGACTGTTCTGGACTTTAGAACTGAACTTTCTTTTCATCATCTATTCTTTCATTCAAAGGTCCACGCTATAGATGGATGTTCATTGTCTTATTCCTCACAGGTCTTCGGACTACACTCATGGACAAAAATTAAGGAAGCCGGTCATCGTTTTTTTTTTTTTTTTAAGGAAGCAGAGGTAATTTTGTTCACACTTGGTTATCTCGAGTGTCTTCAATAAAGATCACTGTAATATATTTCAAAGTTATTGTCTGAATCCCGATATACATGTTAAGAGGTACAACTTCCTTAAGTTTTGTTCACACTTGGTTATCTCATGTGTTTTCAATAAAGGTCACTGTAATATCTTTCAGAGTTATTGTCTGAATCCTGATATACATACTAAAATGTACAACTTCCTTAAGTTTTGTCCATGAGTGTACCATCTCAAAATACCTACCTCCTTATATAATCATATTTTTACATTTCTACAAAGAGCATCAGCAGATCCTTCACTTCTTTTTCAACAAATTCTTATATTTTTTTCAATCATATTCAATATCCAAGCGTCCATGCATTTCTTTCAAGACTCGGGCAGATTCAAATATATATTTGAACATAGATGTAGAGAAAAAAATGGAACATAAAATATTTGGCAATAGGATGTATATCTTGACAAACGGGAACACAGTATTCTACACATGGCGTGAGTGCAAACTTCCTCTTAGTGACTTTACCCAATCCTCTTTTGCTTGCTTCAGGAAACTTTCACAGGATCCAGAAAGATAAATAAAAACACGAACCCTAGTTTTTTTAGCTCCACTACATCTCTAATCATGTTGGAACACATATTTACACTTTAAAAATACCATAGTTTTGTTCACAAAGCTCAATTTGAAGAACAGAAGCTGGATGTTTCTTGAAATGAAGGAATAGGTTAAACTTTGTCGTGTCGCGATGAGCCACGAAACAACTCTGTAATACTTGAACAATTATCATTTATTGCCAATCCAAAACTACAGTAGAAAAAGGCATTTAAAGCAATAAGACTACTAGACTCCCTAACTTCATATTTACGTCTTATTTATAGCACAAAAAGGTTAAACTGAAACTATGCAAATTGTGTTACAACAGAACAAATATGCAAAGAGTAAATATGCAAATACACAACAAACGTCAAAAGAAACATCTTTTGTGGTTGCTGAGATAAAGCCTGTACCAAGTTGACAAAGGCCAACAGCCTAAAACGCGTGTTTATCTTTTTTCATTCATCAAAAGGGTATATATCCCAATATTTTGGAATAAAAACAACAATAAGTTATAAGTATTTCGACATATGGCGCAATCCATAAGTAATTTTCAATTTGCACGATCAGGAAATGCCATTTTCTAAATGCCACCACCTGCTCCCAAACAATTTCACTTTTGTAAATCTTTGTCAATATTAGGACTGTTGATTCTTTATGAGCATATACAATGACATGTAAGATACCAAACTTATTTAGAGCGAATTTTTCTAACAACACTTCCTACTGTTCTTTTCATTGTTATCCTATTCAAGATGATGGAGACTATACACATTGATTATATGTAAAAGTCTACTCCACACACCACACACAAGATGGAACACACATCAAAATCAAAGAAGGAGCAGGAAAGATTTCGTCAAACTTCACTTGTGAACTGACAGCTATCTGGAAAGCCCTTGATGTATGCCTGAACCAACCATCCCTGCATCAAGCAGAAGGAATCATAATATACAGCGACTCCAGATCCGCTCTAGAAGCAATTCAGAAGGGCAATACTAGAATCACGCAGAAAATGCACTCATTACTTACCCAACTGGAAACATTGGAGAAGAACTGCATTCTACAATGGATTCCTGCCCATGTTGGGATCGAGGGTAATGAAATGGCAGATGAATTGGCAAAGGAAGCCAGAAAGCTGAGCCAAAGGAAAGAGCAAATGTCAGTATTTGACGCTGATGCTTTGGCAAAATACAAGATAATCAAACAAAAAATAAGAAAAGATCAAATATGTGAAATAAACTCTGAGAGAAAACTGACAAAAACTATAACAAGACTTAGAACAAAACACTATAAAGGAATGACAATACATCCAGATGGCACAAGAACTTATATAGCATGCAACAACTGTCCTGGTGTGGAACTAACACCTACCCACATATTCTCATGCCCAGCAATGGCCGCAGCCTTGCAGAAAATTGACTTAGACCCAGAGCAGCAGCTTTACACACCCAAGATAGTGGATATTGCTGCTGCTGTGATGGAGATGCATGGAGACATCTGAGATTCTTCTTTGGACACGATAACAACAACATATGTAAAAGTCGTTAAGGTTTATGATACAAGACTTCTCTAGTTGCCCCCATAAACAAGAGAAGATGTTATTGCACCGGTTACACTAATGCCTTATATAACTGATATGTATTCATTATATAGAGAGAGAAAATAAAGGTAACTACCCGGGCTCCTGGAGCGTAAATCACCAACTACCCGGGCTGTACAACTACAGTCTAGAGGAGAAGTCTAGTCATGGGGAGGACAGATTGCTGAGGTGAACCTGGTATATTCATTATATTGTAACAAAGTATTTCTTATTTTATCAGCAAGTATTATTTTTTATGTTTATATTTTGCTATACACTCTGTACACTTCCCTCTTTTGCTTTTCTTTTGTTTATCATTCATAGTTTGTTCTTGCCTGAAATAAATTGTTATCTCATCCCGAAGTTGGTCTTCCCTAATTTTCCACGTGGCAATATCTAACCAAAAGATAGAATTTTTGTTACAGATTCAGAAATATCCTGAAACATGCGAAGGAATTTCCAAAACTCTCTGCTAATTCTATATTAATTAATATTGTGGTAATTAACAATAATGACACCATTGTTTCAGATAAACGGTTATCTCATTTTGTCTCTTTTGGCGAAATACCCTTGACTTGTTCCATAGGGCATAATTACCATTCATAGAAATAAAACAATATAATATAATGCGGCTTATGAATGTAAAACGACATTTGAAATACTATCCCGCATGTGTTTCTTTTACAACGAAAATTCAAAATTTATTTCAAGGAGAAATAACGATTATTTCTAACCTTTTGGATGAGGTATGAAAGGGTGAATTGTGAAGAGTAATGATAAACGGAAAAATAAAAGTGTCTAGGGATGGGAAATTTATTTTTCCGTTTATCATTACTCTTCGCAATTCACCCTTTCATACCTCATCCAAAAGGTTAGAAATAATCGTTATTTCTCCTTGAAATAAATTTTGATTTTTCGTTGAAAAGAAACACATGCGGGATAGTATTTCAAATGTCGTTTTATATTCATAGAAATGTTATGCTGAAGGATTTGGCAGCGACTGCCTTTTAGATTATAATGCTATGTGTCCTATACATTATAAATACAGTTTTTATATAATAATAAACTTATGTAGGGAACTAAAACATTAAGGCATGAATGTTTCTTTAACACATAAAACAAAAAGCTTCTACTGTAAATAGCAAATAAAAACATTTAGACGCGAAAATATTCCCTTCACACATATATCAACAACAAAAAGCTTTATTAAGACAATTTAGTCTTATACGGATTCTCCTCCAAGCACAGAAATGTAGGGTACATTCAAGAATAACAGTAGAAACAACAACAAAAGTCCCTGTTATGACCCTTTGGTCTTATACAACTTCTCCACATAGAAGAGGGTATATACAGGAATAACAGCAACAGTTAAAATAATTAGCAATGCTATTTACAATGTGTCAAGGGATATAGTAGCAGGAAAGGGCTTGCTGGGGAACTAGAATATTAACATGGGTAGATGTTATTATATCTCTTGAGGAAAGATTACGCGACAATAAAGTTCCTTCACACATATATCAAACTTCTACTATCCTTACTGCGATGAATAAAATATTTTGAGGACTTGACTCATCAGTGGTGAACCCTCCCAGCGGTTTCGCCAATTTAATATATCAGACTGCTTCTTTATAACTCTAATACTGTATTGGATCATTCTGCTTATATATACTATACTGAAGGGTGGAAAATCAGAAATGGCAGTTAAGAAAACTATGGACATAAGCTTTTAGGATTGTAAAGTTACATATAATATTTGCATCGAGCAATGCTCTTCCGCAAACAATAAGGACAAGGCCTTACTGCGATTCCCCATATATAGATAGCACGTTATTGCCTTATAATTAATTTATGCTTAACTGGCCTTGTCCTTATTGTTTGCGGAAGATCGTTGCTCGATGCAAATATTTATATGTAATTCTACTGTCCTAAAAGCTTATGTCCATAGTTTGCTTGAATACCATTCCAATGATTCTACCCTTCAATGTAGCATATATAAGCAGAATGATATTTCCCACTTTCATGGGTTTCTCCGTCTTGTAACCCCAAGGAGAATCCTCTGTAAGACCTGTGTGTCTTAATAAAGGTTTTTGTGTGTGTGTATGTATATAATCAGAATGATCCAATAAGGTATTAGAGCTCTAATAGGCGGTCTGATAGATTAAATTGGCGAAACCGCTAGGAGGGTTCACCACTGATGAACCAAGCCCATCCAATGATTTTTTCATTTCAGTAAGGACAGTAGAAGTTTGTTTTTTTTGTGTAAAATAAGCATTCGTGATTTAATGTTTTCGTTCCATATATATAAAATGGGGCGTTATTGTTTTATAAAACTAAACTTATTTATGAAAATACGAAACTATTATAGACGCTTATGATTCTTTTAAAAATAAAACAATTTCTAATGCCCTTACTGCAATGGAAAAATTAATGGGAGGGCCTGGCTCATCAGTGGTGAACCATCGCAGCGGTTTCGCCAATCTACTTATGTATACGAACGAACATATATAATGTGAACATATGAATTGTGAAGAGTAATGATAAACGGAAAAATAAAGTATCCAGGGATGGGAATCCCATCCCTTCCCATCCCTGGACACTTTATTTTTCCGTTTATCATTACTCTTCACAATTCATCCTTTCATACTTCATCCCTAAGGTTAGAAATAATCGTTATTTCTCCTTAAAATAAATTACGATTTTTCGTTCAAAAGAAACACATGCGGGACAATTTTTAAATGTCGTTTTACAATAATAAGCCGCATTATATTGTATTATGAACATATATAATGTTGTTATTCTTTGCCAGTGAAGTGATGTTTATAACTTCAAGGTGTTGAATGACATACTTGGTGTAATGGATGCTTGCTAGGTCTAGCAATTATTACCATTCCTAAAGTCCTGATTAAGGTACTGAATCAATCTGTTCAATAGACATTGGCCACGATATCGTTCAGTCTTGATGACGAAACCCTATATGTGGAAAGAATCCATCAATATGGACTAATCGCAATCCAAACCAAGTCTTTTTCTTCGAATTTCTTAAATCATTCGAAACCAACGTTTAATTACCTCATTGATTCTCTTAGGTACTTGAACAATTTCAGCCCAACCAGTGAATTCAAGTTATCAAACGGGTGCTGGAACTTTGTGAGCGTAAAATTTTAACTGAGAGAGATTTTCGCATTTTTGGAGATGTGTTACACTCACGATATAGTCACTATCCACAAACCTCTATCCATCATGATTATCATGGCATGTGCTTGGGATAAGTAACACACAATTCACAACACTACACTTTGCGCCCTCTATATAAGAAAATATTTTCGAATTACGTGGTTCTGGGATGTTCAGATATGTATCTGCAATCAACTTTACTGATCATTCAAGATGGAATCATCGTCCATAATCAAATCAGGATCTTCAAATTTGCACATCATTCGTCCAAATTGCCTTTTTTCCATAGCGATCTAACTTTCGCTTTGACCACTGGAATAATTATTTTCCCCCTCTATATTACAATCTAAGTTATTCCACTATGTCTCATGAACCTTTCCAACTGAAGCATTTAACACTCTTGCAGAATTTCTGATTGAAATTCTGTTTTGCCTTCAGGAATTTTATCTTTGTTTCGTTAGAACTTTCGCCTTTCATTCATTTAGTAGTTTTCTCCGATAGCACTTCGATACCTATCCATGATGCTACAATATACAGTTAAACCTGTCTATAGCGCACCCTCTAAATATCGCCTTCCTCTCTATAGCCCCCGATTTTAAATACGTAGTACGATGCGATTTGCATTAAAAGTGACCTGTCTATAGCGCCCCCTCTAAATAGCGCCTTCCTCTCTATAGCCCCCGATTTTAAATACGTAGTACGATGCGATTTACATTAAAAGTGACCTGTCTATAGCACCCCCTCTCTATAGTACCCTATTTTGGTGAATCCCAAGAGGGGGCGCTATAGACAGGTTTAACTGTATTGTACTTTAGGTGTTCTCCTTCCTCTATAATATGGCCGCTGTTTGCTTTGTAAAATTTGGTCATGGGTGTTCTCAGAACTACGTAATTCGAGAGGATTTCCTCCCCTGTTTCGAAAAAATGTATTTATTCTTATTATAGTCATACCTCTGCTGTCATATATGGTTTATAAAAATCAATATCAAGGTGTAATAGGATATAAGGTTGGATATATAGAGAGAGGGAGAGAGAGAGAGATGGTGGCGGTGCCTTGTCCTCCATGGAAAGGGAGGTGCCATTGCCCCGTTAGTCAGCCACATTTCAGAGTTCCCTGTTCACTGTTACCGTAGCGGCTCGGGGCTCACGACACCGTACTTCGCCCTACAGGGCAGTCCCTTTCTTGTGCTGCTTCTCCCGCCCGCCAGGTAGAGAAGAGGTTGGACTTCTGGGCAGGATAGAGATATACTCGTACAGTTAAACCTGTCTATAGCGCCCTCTCTTGGGACTCGCCAAAATAGGGTGCTATAGACAGTTCACTTTTAATGTAAATCGCATCGTACTACGTATTTAAAATCGTGCGCTATAGAGAGGAAGGCGATATTTAGTGGGGGCGCTATAGACAGGTTTAACTGTATATATCTAATATACAGATATTTTTCTTTTCTCTCTCTTTCATTTGGCGCCAGTATCCTTAGCGTGCTTTGTTGTTATAGTTATATACAGGTCAATATAGTTGACGACCATGTTGCACCCTATAAATAGATCCGTATCAATTTAAATATAAAAAACGTGACTTTGTAGGAAAAGATGCGAAATAGAATGTTCCGGTTACAAAAAGATGAAAAAAGATTGACCTTGAAACTTGTTTGCGGTCATTGCAACTGATATCGTAATAGGAAACTTCCATTATGATTGGTTGAAAAACTCCAATTAGAAATGGATGTACATTGTCGTAATGTTTATTGTCAACGAAATGTTGCTGGGACTTTGTCGTTTTACTATGTAACAGTCCATAATATGTACGTGCTTTGCTTTTCTTGATTTAATGCAAAAAATTCTCACCTATTCCAAAATAACCTTATTAGGTACCGCTCAACCTAGCTTATGTTATTTAAATAAGAAATAGGTTTTCCCACTATGTACTAAGTGTCAACCTGCAACCCCAAAACACATTATTGACTGTATTGACTCATCCATTGATGAGCTCTACTCTTCCCCGGCAGATACCATCAAAAGTCTCAAGCTTTACAAGCTTGATACCTTAGTGTGATTGAGTCGAGATAAGAAAGAATAAGAAGAAGAAGAAATAAGAAATATGAACAGGTTCTTCACAGACAGTGTTCAATGCGGGATTCGGTTCATTGCTGTTGGGAATCGATGGTTAAACACTCGTACACCGACTTCTTTTTTATTCTGGAATAAAATTGAATCAACGTTTAGTTGAAATTTATTCCCATAGATGGCACTCTACAGCCAATAATGTTTATTTGAGCGGTCAGGGTCCGTTCCTCTTTACATATTTTCAAACATCCAAAAGTTTGTTATATACACCCATACCTCGCTTTGCGTCGGGGTTACGTTCCAAAAAAATACGACGCAAATTGAAACGACGCAAAGTGAAAATAAAATTTTGATGGCATGGCGCAATCAAAAACAAAGGTGATGCCATATTTTAGGGAAAAAATCAAAAATTAAAGACTCGAATCCAAAACAACGCAACTTCGAAAATCTACCGATGCACTATAAAAATCAGTAAAAATTAAGCAGTGACGCAACTTCGAAAAAAACGCAAAACGAACCGACGCAAAGCGAGGTATTGGTGTAGTATAATCCTTCGGTAACACCTACGCGGCCATTAATATTTATTTAGCATCCTTGATATCAATATGATTTGTATCCTTCCTTTAATCACACATAGCCTTAATAATACATTAGCATTAACTAATAATCCATAGTTTTATAATTTAACTGTATCCATCTCTCATATTTCCTATTTGTATGTATATATATGGATTTGTTATGATGCATTAGCGCGCCATCTGTTATGAAAATTGGAAACTATTATAGAGGCGTATGATTCTTTTGAAAATTAAAACAATTTCTACTGTCCTTACTGCAATGGAAAATCAAGCTAGGCCCTCCCATTAATTTTTCCATCGCAGAAAGGGCAGTATAAATTGTTTAATTTTCAAAAGAATCATACGCGTCTATAATAGTTTCCATTTTTCATATATGGATTTATTTAATCTCAAAATTTTGTATCATGGTTATACCTGTCGAATGGGTGTTACGCCCGAAAGCTTGTTTTTTCTTGATAGAAGAAGAAACTCTCCCCTCGACGACTTGTTAACTGATCTCCCATGTCATTGGACCAATATGGCCATGTTGTATATAAAAGAGGGTTTGTAGACATCAACTTTCGATTCCCATAACTATATTGTAAGATTATAAACTCAGCTTCTTCTATAGAACATGTTTATTTTGCTAGCTTTCAAACGACATTGTTCTTCAACGGGCGTAAATACGAGGGTTGTAACGGGATGCAAGGAGTCGATGAGTGGTGATCGCGTGGAGAAGTTCAAAACCTTCTCTGTGTGATTGTCTGGTGATATCCTCGCATACCTGTGTAACCCCAGTCCGCTCCTTATCAACGCTACAATAAAAGATAAGTACTGTTTTTGTGTGTGAAAATTCGAAACTATTATAGACGCGTATGATTCTTTTGAAAATTAAACAATTTCTATTGCCCTTACCTATTAATTTTCAAAAGAAACCTACCCGTCTATAATAGTTTCAAATATTCATAACAGATGGCGCGCTGATGCATCATAATATAACTGTTTATATATATATATAAGTGGTGAGTATTTATTTACCTCTCTTTTGTTGTTGTACTCTAGGGTGTACCTTTTTCTATGTGTTAAGTTACTCTTATGCCCTAGTAAATTGTACTTTGTGTGTTAACCCGCAAAAATTTACTTTTGTCAGTATATCTCTGAAGTCTTGAGTTAAGTTACTCAAAGCTTATGTCCATAGTTCATCTTAAATACCCATTCCAAAAGTCTAGCAACAGTATAACAGCGGTATGGTAGATTAAACTGGTGAAACCACTGAGAGGGTTCACCACTGATGAGCCAGGCCCTCCCATTAATTTTTCCATATTGCAGTAAGGGCAGTAGAAATTGTTTAATTTATAAAAGAATCTTACGCGTCTAAAATAGTTTCGAATTTTCATAAGTTACTCTTACTTTAGGCCTTAGTAAATTGTACTTTGTGTGTTAACCCGCAAACATTACTTTTGTCAGTATATCTCTGAAGTATTATGTTAAGTTACTCTTACTTTAGGCCCTAGTAAATTGCACTTTGTGTGTTAACCCGCAAAAATTTACTTTTGTCAGTATATCTCTGAAGTCTTGTGTTAAGTTACTCTTACTTTAGGCCCTAGTAAATTGTACTTTGTGTGTTAACCCGCAAAAAATTACTTTTGTCAGTATATCTCTGAAGTCTTGTGTTAAGTTACTCTTACTTTAGGTGCTAGTAAATTGTACTTTGTGTGTTAACCCGCAAAAATTTACTTTTGTCAGTATATCTCTGAAGTCTTGTGTTAAGTTACTCTTACTTTAGGTGCTAGTAAATTGCACTTTGTGTGTTAACCCGCAAAAATTGTCTTTGTCAGTATATCTCTAAAGTCTTGAGTTAAGTTACTCAAAGCTTATGTCCATAGTTCATCTTAAATACCCATTCCAAAAGTCTAGCAACAGTATAACAGCGGTATGGTAGATTAAACTGGTGAAACCACTGAGAGGGTTCACCACTGATGAGCCAGGCCCTCCCATTAATTTTTCCATATTGCAGTAAGGGCAGTAGAAATTGTTTAATTTATAAAAGAATCTTACGCGTCTAAAATAGTTTCGAATTTTCATAAGTTACTCTTACTTTAGGCCTTAGTAAATTGTACTTTGTGTGTTAACCCGCAAACATTACTTTTGTCAGTATATCTCTGAAGTATTATGTTAAGTTACTCTTACTTTAGGCCCTAGTAAATTGCACTTTGTGTGTTAACCCGCAAAAATTTACTTTTGTCAGTATATCTCTGAAGTCTTGTGTTAAGTTACTCTTACTTTAGGCCCTAGTAAATTGTACTTTGTGTGTTAACCCGCAAAAAATTACTTTTGTCAGTATATCTCTGAAGTCTTGTGTTAAGTTACTCTTACTTTAGGTGCTAGTAAATTGTACTTTGTGTGTTAACCCGCAAAAATTTACTTTGTCAGTATATCTCTGAAGTCTTGTGTTAAGTTACTCTTACTTTAGGCCCTAGTAAATTGTACTTTGTGTGTTAACCCGCAAAAAATTACTTTTGTCAGTATATCTCTGAAGTCTTGTGTTAAGTTACTCTTACTTTAGGTGCTAGTAAATTGTACTTTGTGTGTTAACCCGCAAAAATTTACTTTTGTCAGTATATCTCTGAAGTCTTGTGTTAAGTTACTCTTACTTTAGGTGCTAGTAAATTATACTTTGTGTGTTAACCCGCAAAAATTTACTTTTGTCAGTATATCTCTGAAGTCTTGTGTTAAGTTACTCTTTCTTTAGGTGCTAGTAAATTGTACTTTGTGTGTTAACCCGCAAAAATTTACTTTTGTCAGTATATCTCTGAAGTCTTGTGTTAAGTTACTCTTACTTTAGGTGCTAGTAAATTGTACTTTGTGTGTTAACCCGCAAAAATTTACTTTTGTCAGTATATCTCTGAAGTCTTGTGTTAAGTTACTCTTACTTTAGGTGCTAGTAAATTGTACTTTGTGTGTTAACCCGCAAAAATTTACTTTGTCAGTATATCTCTGAAGTCTTGTGTTAAGTTACTCTTACTTTAGGTGCTAGTAAATTGTACTTTGTGTGTTAACCCGCAAAAATTTACTTTTGTCAGTATATCTCTTAAGTCTTGTGTTAAGTTACTCTTACTTTAGGTGCTAGTAAATTGTACTTTGTGTGTTAACCCGCAAAAATTTACTTTTGTCAGTATATCTCTGAAGTCTTGTGTTAAGTTACTCTTACTTTAGGTGCTAGTAAATTGTACTTTGTGTGTTAACCCGCAAAAATTTACCTTTGTCAGTTTATCTCTGAAGTCTTGTGTTAAGTTACTCTTACTTTAGGTGCTAGTAAATTGTACTTTGTGTGTTAACCCGCAAACATTACTTTGTCAGTATATCTCTGTAGTCTTGTGTTAAGTTACTCTTGTATTAAGTTACTCTTAGGCCTTAGTAAATTGCACTTTGTGTGTTAACCCGCAAAAATGTACTTTTGTCAGTATATCTCTGAAGTCTTGTGTTAAGTTACTCTTACTTTAGGTGCTAGTAAATTGTACTTTGTGTGTTAACCCGCAAAAAATTTACTTTTGTCAGTATATCTCTGAAGTCTTGTGTTAAGTTACTCTTACTTTAGGTGCTAGTAAATTATACTTTGTGTGTTAACCCGCAAAAATTTACTTTTGTCAGTATATCTCTGAAGTCTTGTGTTAAGTTACTCTTTCTTTAGGTGCTAGTAAATTGTACTTTGTGTGTTAACCCGCAAAAATTTACTTTTGTCAGTATATCTCTGAAGTCTTGTGTTAAGTTACTCTTACTTTAGGTGCTAGTAAATTGTACTTTGTGTGTTAACCCGCAAAAATTTACTTTTGTCAGTATATCTCTGAAGTCTTGTGTTAAGTTACTCTTACTTTAGGTGCTAGTAAATTGTACTTTGTGTGTTAACCCGCAAAAATTTACTTTGTCAGTATATCTCTGAAGTCTTGTGTTAAGTTACTCTTACTTTAGGTGCTAGTAAATTGTACTTTGTGTGTTAACCCGCAAAAATTTACTTTTGTCAGTATATCTCTTAAGTCTTGTGTTAAGTTACTCTTACTTTAGGTGCTAGTAAATTGTACTTTGTGTGTTAACCCGCAAAAATTTACTTTTGTCAGTATATCTCTGAAGTCTTGTGTTAAGTTACTCTTACTTTAGGTGCTAGTAAATTGTACTTTGTGTGTTAACCCGCAAAAATTTACCTTTGTCAGTTTATCTCTGAAGTCTTGTGTTAAGTTACTCTTACTTTAGGTGCTAGTAAATTGTACTTTGTGTGTTAACCCGCAAACATTACTTTGTCAGTATATCTCTGTAGTCTTGTGTTAAGTTACTCTTGTATTAAGTTACTCTTAGGCCTTAGTAAATTGCACTTTGTGTGTTAACCCGCAAAAATGTACTTTTGTCAGTATATCTCTGAAGTCTTGTGTTAAGTTACTCTTACTTTAGGTGCTAGTAAATTGTACTTTGTGTGTTAACCCGCAAAAATTTACTTTGTCAGTATATCTCTGAAGTCTTGTGTTAAGTTACTCTTACTTTAGGTGCTAGTAAATTCTACTTTGTGTGTTAACCCGCAAAATTTACGTGATTTTAAGAGTTTTAATCCTACAATATCTCTGTGTGTGTTTCTACCTATGTAAGTTTAGCGAGTCGGTCCAGTTGGTTGTATGTTGGCTACCAGCCCGAATGTCATTAGAACTGCCGGAAGTGACGCAAGGTGAAGGCTGCAGGAAGGTTCGAGGCCGACCTAGACAATCCATTGGTGGCCGCCCTGATTTCCAGCTCTAGATGATGTCCTGGTTTCCCTTTGTTTACTCTTCTTTCCTCAAACTTCACTTTGACATGTGAACACTATCGAAGAAGACCTCAATACTCAGCTCTAGATGATGTTTTGCCCTTCTTTTACAAGTCTGTTTACAAGGTAATAAGACCAAATTCAAATAAATAGTGTATGAAATAGTGTATGACGTTTCGGTAACAGCGTGGTTACCAACTTCAAACAAAAGTACTGAATAATAAAATATAGAGAGAGATATTTATAACCCAGGGAGCGCAGAACACTAACTACCCGGGGAGTCCAGCTCACTTGTATGGATTAGTGTTGAGCGTTTTTAGTCGAGTCCTGTTTTGATTACTGAGTTGAACCAGTTGACCAGGAAGTTCCATGCTAAGGTTGAGTCTGGAAGGCTGTCCATAGATCTAGGATTGAGGTAGGTCAGTCCAAGCAGAATAGCTGTTTGCATCCTATGTCTTAGGAATGCTGAAGAAAATATAATATACCACAGCATGTTTCAAATAGTTACTGTCACATCAAGTGTGTAAACAAGATAGCAGTTAAGAAGATAGTTTTCTAAGAAACCTTAAATATTATTCTTAGAATTAGAAGTTGGATATTTGGTCTTATTACCTTGTGTTTATAATCTATAATCCAAATTGTGCCTTATCAATCTGTTTTAATGTGTTCCTTCCATGTGTTCAGATTGCAACTTCCTCTCAAAGAATGATCCCAATAGTTTACTCCACGTTTTACAGTCGTTTTTGAATATCTTTTTATTTATTCTCTCAATTAATTTCTTTTTGATGTACGAACGCCTTCTGAAGGTTGGGTACAAATTCCAGCTCTAGATGATGTTCTCTGTCCTGGGTTCACAGTATCTCTTTGTTTGCATTTCCAAGTTGTTTTCTTGAATCATCAACTTTTGCTTGATGTGTGAACATTATCAAGGTGGATCTCTTGGAATTCGATTTGAGATGATGTTCCGCCCTTGTTTCACAATCTCTTTGAAGTTTCAATCTGTATCCTCCGAGTATTAACTTCTGTTTAACGTGTGCAAACGTCTTTCAAAGCTTATAATCGCAATATAATCAATTATAAATAATATTCAGTTTTCCTTCCAGTCTCTTTTTGAATTTTTAATTTGCTTCCACAAATCAAAAATTACTCTTCGACATGTAAAATGAGCAATTTCAAAGTCGACAACAAAGAAGGGTTTTCATCAAGACACTTCGTCTTGCATATACTCTCGTCCTGTAGCCCATGTTGTTGTTGTCGTGCCCAATGAAGAGCTTCAGATGTCTCCATACATCTCTATCACAGCAGTCGCAATGTTCTCTATCTTGGGTGTGTAAAGCTGCTGCTCTGGGTCCATGTCAATTTTCTGTTGTTGTTGTCGTGTCCAATGAAGAGCTTCAGATGTATCCATGCATCTCTATCACAGCAGCAGCAATGTCCACTATCTTGGGTATGTAATATAATCCAAAGTTATTACACTGCAATATTTGATGTATTACACTGTTGTAGAATCCTGTCGACTTAACCGTTCTGTGACAATATCGTTGCGGAATTTCTTGTTGTTCGATTTGAATGGTGAGGATTGGTTGAAGCGCAGTCGTTGAGTGGCAAGTGAAGCACACATGGGGTTTGGAAATAAAAGGCAACTGGGTTGGAGGGAAGAAAGCTTGAGAAGAGCGGAGCGATTTTGATTGTTAATTATCTGATCACATGGCGGTGATTGTACTTAGCTACGGGATGAGCAGAGGGAGAGAGGTCTCGAGAGTAGATGTCACCTTGTTGGAAGCGGAATCACTACTGATCTGAACTCGGTGGGAGTCAAGTCGCTACTGTAGGTGTTGTTCCTATGAGAGCCAAATCGTTACTGACAATTCTTACTTCTCGATTTAACACCACGAGTCGTCTTCCTTCCCATTGGTCGAAGGATGGGACGTACCCGTTTTCCTATTGGTTGACCTACTTAGTGGATCTTTCTAATTGGACCGGCGACTTTCTTTGGTGAAAGATATGCCCGGCCTGATAGGAAGTATCGAGTGTTAGTTCGACTCTATTTACTTCCGTGGTTGTCAAATACGTCCGGCCTTCTGTCAGGAAGTATGGGGTGTCTCTCTACTTTTATAACTTCTGGTCACCAGATACGTCCTGCTTTGCCAGGAAGTATTGAGTGTTTCTCGACTAATATAACTTCTGCGGTCACTAGATACGTCCGGCCTTCTGTCAGGAAGTATTGACTGTACAAGTTATTTATAATTGTGCCCGCTTTAAACCTATTTCCTATGTTTTGTTGCTACTTCTTTCCTCCAGTTACCTTGTTCTTTATTAAATCTTTGAAAATACATTGTACATGCATAGTGGGTCGGGGTGCATACAATTATATACAAATTATGACAGGTATGTAAAGCTGCTGCTCTGGGTCCATGTCAATTTTCTGCAAGGCTGCGGCCATTGCTGGGCATGAGAATATGTGGGTAGATGTTAGTTCCACACCAGGACAGTTGTTGCATGTCCTATAGATTCTTGTAGCCCATGAAAAGGAGAAAAGAAAGTACCAACAAGAAAAATAGCCATCAGCTATATACAGTCTTGTTTGAGAGACATAACAAACACTGCGTGGTCTTTTAATTCAAAATTCTTTCATTGTTAATTATAAGGTTGTCCCAAAGGTTTGTAAACATATTATGATTTATAAAATTAAAGGATTTAAAAGCACGAATGTTTCTTTTATACATAATACAAACTTCTACTGTCCTTACTGCGATGAAAAAATATATTGGGAAGGCTTGGCTCATCAGTGGTGAATCCTCCCAGTGGTTTTGCCAATTTAATCAACCAGACCGCTTCTCAGAGCTCTAATACTGTATTGGACGATTCTGTTTATATATGCAGCACTGAAGGGTGGAATCTCAGAAATGTGGTTTTCAAGAAAACTATGGACATAAGCTTATAGGACAGTAGAATTACATTAAATATTTGCATCGAGCAATGCTCTTCAGTAAACAATAAAGACAAGGTCAGTTAGGCATAAATGGTTTTATATTTTTCAAGTGTTTACGAACTTTTGAGACAACCTTAGTAATATTGGTAACCTTGGTAAAATTATAACAGAATTCTTATAGAAGAATGATTTAATCTCTGATATTCTATATCAAGGGTGACCAATCATCAGGTGGGCCAAGTTTCAGAATTACAAGGTTGTCCCAAAAGTTCGTAAACACTTGAAAATATATAAATCATAATATGTTTACGAACTTTTGGGACAACCTTATATTATATTCTACTATTCTTAGATATTTCTAATGGTTTGCTTCACAAGTTTCAATTTTCACAATTTCAGAATGGCACTCTTTCTACACAAAACTCCTCTCAGTCGAGACAATAATGATAAGCAATCCCTTTGCTTCACTTATATCACCAATTGATCCCGAACTGAACTCCGAGATTTCCTTGATTGAAATTGTATAAGACGGAATGTCTTAATAAAGGCTTTTGTGTGTGTGTGTGTGTGTGTGTGTGTGTACAAGTTTCATAGGTACAGCAATCATGTGTAACTAATGTATAATGCATTTCAGTTATATATCCAGATTATCATCTCTATGCAAATTTGTGGGTTATATGTAAATGAGTTTTAAATCATTGCCGTGTTTTTTTCTAGAATGAGCTCATCACTCAGCCCCCTATTTAGCCCAAGGGGCCGACACTTCGGAGTTACCAGAGCGGTACGGCCTAGACAAGCCCTAAGACAAAACAGGCCAAGTGATGAGTCAATACGTCAATCTCAAATCATAAACCACCGGAAGGTTTTGATCGATCGCTTCCTGATTGGCTGAAATGCAATTAGCGCCGGAAATCCTTCGTTTAACGGATGGTGCGCATGCTCTGTTGCTCCGTAGTCGTCTGCCAGCTTTCGTCTGCGTTCTATTTAAACCAAACTTAACCACCTATTCTTAAATCGAGCTGATTTAATGAAATAGTAAATTTACTTATGAATTAGTAAATCTCCTTCGTTTAACGGATGGTGCGCATGCTCTGTTGCTCCGTAGTCGTCTGCCAGCTTTCGTCTGCGTTCTATTTAAACCAAACTTAACCACCTATTCTCAAATCGAGCTGATTTAATGAAATAGTAAATTTACTTATATATTAGTAAATCCTTCGTTTAACGGATGGTGCGCATGCTCTGTTGCTCCGTAGTCGTCTGTCAGCTTTCGTCTGCGTTCTATTTAAACCAAACTTAACCACCTATCCTCACATTGAGCTGATTTGATAAAATAGTAGATTTACTATTAGTTAGTGTTAAGATAGATAGATAGAAAAATCTTTCCGTTAGAGCTTTCTGTTTATTTTTCAAGATGTCATAATTGACTTATTGTAAACTGTCTTGTTACCCTAATTCTCCCTCACTTCCATCCTATATGCAGCTCCTCGTTTCAAAATTTAAACCTATTTTAATCATAATAAAACACGACCTCCGAGAATAAGTTTTTACAAAGCCATTACTGAACGCTCATTTAGAGATCATAGTTTCGGGCTAATGGCTCTCGTCAGTATAGGACAGGCTTTGATTTCATGATATCGGCATGGGATTCATGGAATTCTTAGAATTTGCCAAAGAGGTGTTTGGCTATTTAGCCAATAGGTCAATAGATGGCGCTTGTATAGTATCTGATTACATTTTAACTCGTGTTCTATTAACGAATCATTGTACCATGTTTTCTTCTGTAGAAGGGCGTTCATGCCCAAAAGCTAGAGATCAAAAAGGTTTTTGAAAAGATACTTTTCCCTGGAGGTCTGATGTTTTTACTCAGTCTTTAATGTAATTCTTAAAATGATATATTTGTCTACTTTTAAAGTTTATTCATTTTATTTCAATTTAAAGCGCTATGCCCCCCTAGGGACACTTGCGCTGTCATACATGTATGCCTTTGTCTATACACCTATATATCAAATTTATAAATTTAATTGCCATCTATCGTTAAAATTTTACCAATAAATTTACTGGCAATGCGTTTCTGTTAAATATCATCAAATATTATCTCTACAGACTTTACTGCAATGATATGATTTATTGAATGAGAGGGCTTGGCTCATCAGTAGTGAACCCTCTCAGCGGTTTCACTACTGTTGAACCAAGCCCTCTCATTCAATAACTCATATCATTGCAGTAAGGTCTGTAGAGATAATATTTGATGATATTTAAAAGAAACACCTATATATATATACAATAATTTTAGGCCGTGAATAAAATATTCATATGATATTAACAATGAGAAAGAGAGAAAAAAAAACAAGAAAAATAACTGTGTACAAAGGAAGAAGTGTTTGTCAATATGTACAATAAGCATAATATAAATTATCAGTTTCTTAAAAGATATTTGTTGCTATATAATTTAAAATATATCTATAAAAGGTATTGAATTAAATATACATTTCTTTACTGGAAATAAATATACTTGGATCTATTACTATTCATTTTTTTCGATTCTGTAGTCTTGAAAAACAGGACAATCTAGTAAAAGATTATTGAAGTTGTTATTTATCATAATCAAAATTCGAAACTATTATAGACGCGTATGATTCTTTTAAAAATAAAATAATATCTACTGCCCTTACTGCAATGGGAAAATTAAGGGGAGGGCCTGGTTCATCAGTGGTGAACCCTCCCAGCGGTTTCGCCAGTTTAATCTACCATACCGCTGTTATATTGTATTTTTGTAACTTCTTTTTATAGTGATACTGATGCTGGACTCTTGGAATAGGTATTTTAGATAAACTATGGACATAAGCTTTGAGGACAGCAGAATTACATATAATTATATGATGACCCAGGCCTTCCCATTAATTTTTCCATTGCAGTAAGGGCAGTAGAAATTGTTTGATTTTAAAAAGAATCATACGCGTCTATAATAGTTTCGAATTTTGATAACAGATGGCGCGCTAATGCATCATAATATAATTATCATTATCAATTTGAAATGATGTAATATAAAAGTTTCTATATATTTCTTACAAAGGACTTTCTTGACTTGTTAGGCCTAACTAGATTGTCCAATGGTAGACTGGGGGTGGAATAAAACTGACTTCTCTCAAATATTCCTGATTGAATGAAAGCTCTGGTTACCATCAAGAGCCTTTGTAAACATCCTTCAGTTTTGTGGACAATTGGCTCCGTGTGTGGACCCTGTATCGTTAAATACGGAAATCCCATTCAACAGAGTTTCGTTATTCTAGCATATAACGTTAATCATGAAGGCTTTCGAACTATAGAGATCTTCTTCAGGTGTAAGATGTCTGAGAATGAGCCACGAATATAAATATATCTCGAAAGTTTATGTTGGAATAAAGAAACTTTGTGCTGTACATGGCCTCCGTTTGTTACAATACCTTATTGAATTTATGTAAATTGGTTAAACAGCTGGGAGGGTTTCCCACTGATGAGTCAAGAGTTGTAGTTAGGGATTTTTTTTTTCTTATCCCTAGTACACGTGGTACAGGCCATGCTAATCATGGTGGGTAGTTAGCAACTGCTTTTACTGTAAGCGCACCACATGTCCACACAAGTGAAAAGCAGTTCGACTTTGCACTTACAAATGTGCCAGAGCACCGTTTGGTTACTTGCATTCGCTGGTGAGGTAGGACCTTTGCAAGAATAGGCTATTGGAGCCTTTTATTATTATATTTTTTTTAATACGAAAAAAAAAATCCCAATGCGGGAATCGAACCCGGGTCATAGCGGTCGAAAACCAACGGTTTAGACCATCCTTCCACCAAAGTAATTTAATAATAAATATATATATATACATGTGCTAATAGGTAAAACTTGCTTAGGTTTTGTCCATGAGTGTATTTCAGCATATTATAAACACCTAGATTTATGCTAGCTTAATATTTAGACGCCGTTCTTTCAGAAAATTTTTCAACCTAAAGTTAGTATTCCTTGAAAATCTTTATAGAGATTCATTTGATGAGAGAGTAAGAATTAAAACTTCCCTGTGGTATTGTGAATAAAACAAGAAGAATTCTTAAAGCCAACTGAGATAGTTAATGACATCTTTATGGGTCTCCAGGAAATTGAGCTAATGAAATACACTTCAAAGATAATCCTAAAATGCGATCCTTTCAAGAAAGTACTTTGTGAGAGTGACAAAGGATGGTGTCGAGGAAGTAAGCTGAGTTAAACAGCTTGCATATAAATGCAATTGATCGGCTGTCAAATCTTTTCCCTATTGGAACCATTCTATTGTTTTGTCTTCTCATTGGTGCTGGAATCTGGCCAGCATCTTCGCCTTCTTCGCTTCAACACATTCCAAGTCTATAAGATCCATCATCTTCCACAAGTTTTCAGAATCTGTATAGAAAAAGAAAAGCAGGAACCCTTCATGATTTTGCGTGTCATCCTTTCGCAAGGAACATGCTAATCTCTGTATAGTTCCTATTGTAGTAGTTGTACCGCCGAACTGGTATCACAGGGGCCATGCTAATCTTCTCTGTATCGTTCTAATTTTAGTAGTTGTACCGCCGAACTGGTATCACAGGGGCCATGCATATCTTCTCTGTATCGTTCCAATTTTAGTAGTTGTACCGCCGAACTGGTATCACAGGGGCCATGCTAATCTTATCTGTATACTTCCTATTGTAGTAGTTGTACCGCCGAACTGGTATCACAGGGACCATGCTTATCTTCTCTGTATCGTTCCTATTGTAGTAGTTGTACCGCCGAACTGGTATCACAGGAGCCATGCTAATCTTCTCTGTATCCTTCCTATTGTAGTAGTTGTACCGCCGAACTGGTATCACATGAGCCATGCTAATCTTTTCTGTGTCGTTCCCATTGTAGTAGTTGTACCGCCGAACTGGTATCACAGGGGCCATGCTAATCTTCTCTGTATCGTTCCAAGTGTAGTAGTTGTACCGCCGAACTGGTATCACATGAGCAATGCTAATCTTCTCTGTATCCTTCCTATTGTAGTAGTTGTACCGCCGAACTGGTATCACAGGGGCCATGCTAATCTTCTCTGTATCGTTCCAAGTGTAGTAGTTGTACCGCCGAACTGGTATCACAGGGGCCATGCTAATCTTATCTGTATACTTCCTATTGTAGTAGTTGTACCGCCAAACTGGTATCACAGGGACCATGCTAATCTTCTCTGTATCCTTCCTATTGTAGTAGTTGTACCGCCGAACTGGTATCACATGAGCCATGCTAATCTTTTCTGTGTCGTTCCCATTGTAGTAGTTGTACCGCCGAACTGGTATCACATGAGCAATGCTAATCTTCTCTGTATCCTTCCTATTGTAGTAGTTGTACCGCCGAACTGGTATCACAAGAGCCATGCTTATCTTCTCTGTATCGTTCCAAGTGTAGTAGTTGTACCGCCGAACTGGTATCACAGGGACCATGCTAATCCTCTCTGTATTCTTCCTATTGTAGTAGTTGTACCGCCGAACTGGTAACACAGGGGCCATGCTAATCTTCTCTGTATCGTTCCTATTGTAGTAGTTGTACCGCCGAACTGGTAACACAGGGGCCATGCTAATCTTCTCTGTTTCGTTCCTATTGTAGTAGTTGTACCGCCGAACAAGTATCACAAGGACCATGTTAATCTTCTCTGTATCCTTCCTATTGTAGTAGTTGTACCGCCGAACAAGTATCACAAGGACCATGTTAATATTCTCTGTATCCTTCCTATTGTAGTAGTTGTACCGCCGAACAAGTATCACAAGGACCATGTTAATATTCTCTGTATCCTTCCTATTGTAGTAGTTGTACCGCCGAACTGGTATCACAGGAGCCATCCAAACTTCTCTGTATCGTTCCAATTTTAATAGTTGTACCGCCGAACAAGTATGTACAAAAAAAAAAAAGAGGAGCAAAAAAGGAAAAGCAGGAAAATATATATAACCTACGAACATAATATTATAATAAAATAATTATAGCTTTATACAATAAATTTGTACTATTTTAGACTCGTATGATTAAATTAAATAATTTTTTTACCCTTTTGATTTAGAAAAAGAATCATTCACGTCTAAAATAGTGTCAATTACTTATAAAAGATGGGGCGCGAATGCATCATGTTATAGAATTAATATGTTTATATTTCCTAAAAACTTTGTAATGTCGAATTTCTTTCTCTTTCTTTTCCCACCCCCCCCCCCCCCCCTTTTTTTTTTTGTTGTTGTTTCTCTATGTCATTGAATTGCCATCTATCGTTAAAATTTGTAACAACCAAATTTACTGGCAATGTGTTTATTTTTAATTAATATCATCAAATATTATCTCTATAGACCTTACTATAATGATAAAAGTTATTGAATGAGAGGTAATGGTTTATCAGTGGTGAACCCCCTCAGCAGTTTCACCAAATTGATGTCCAGACCGCTCTACTATTGTATTGGATTGGTTTTCTTATATACCTTGCATTTTCTAAGGAAGGTAGTTTAGGGGTGTTTAAAGGTATATATGTTTACAAACTCTAATTAACATTTTCTACATTTCGAATTTTGACAACGTAAGCAAAATTATATCATACATTATTGCAAAATATTGTGGGAAAACTAAATGAGGAATCTTCAAAACGAAAACTCCTTATCATGGAAACTTATTTATACTTATTATGCTTGTAAGTTATTTCATTGGTTGATTAATCTTGGACGATATTCAAGAATGGAAAACCACAAAATTTTAAAGCAAATAAAGTTTTTTTTTTTGCAATAGCCTTCCTTTGGTTATAGAAATATAGAGTTTTTGTAGCAAAAAAGTAGCACCTCTCTCTCTTTAAAAATGCATTTAAAAATGAATTTTGTTCATCATTTTAGTAAAAAAACGCAATGATAGTGATAACAAATGTTACAACATAAGTTTTTGGGTAAATAACCCAAAACGCACAAACATTTTTTTCATTATTTTAATGCATTTTAAAAGGAAGAGGTACAATTTTGGTACATGAATATCATCCTCCCGCAACTTTATATTTTATGAAACTATAATAAAAAAGAATATCCTGACCAGGAACACATATGCTTTACAGAAGGCAGAGCGCCATCTGGTGGAACAGAAATCAACTAAACATTGATTTAGCCTGTTCCTTGATATTTGGCCAACCCAATTTCTTGATAAATCAATAAAAGCCATCCACGAACGCGTTTCGCGCTTTTTGGCGCTCGTCAGCGTGGAGTAGGATGAAACTATGTAAATTTAATTATATTCTGTAAAGAGGGTGGGAAATACTAGTAAAGAGAGAGAAATATAAAAACAATTCTACATGGAACTCTGGAACCAGAATAAAAAATCTATCATAAATTTCCGGCAATTCTATTTTTCTATTGATTCTCTATGTAGTTTATTGGAAAATCTTGCTTCCAGCACCGATCTTTGGTATAGGTTGGGTATGTGGGGTCATTCTGAGTTTTAGGATGGTTTAACCATTTGTTAAATGGTTTAGATTAAATTATTAAAAGTGGGTCAGTAGAAGGATGGTCTAAACCTTTGGTTTTCGACAGCTACGACCCGGGTTCTATTCCCGCATTGGGCACTTTTTTCTGATTAAAAAAAAATACTTCAATGGCCCCCGATTCTTGCAAAAGTCCAACCCGACGAGTGCTAGTAACTAAACGGGGCACTGGCACATTTGTAAGTGCAAAGTTGAACTGTTTTTCACATGTGTAGACATGTGGTACACTTACAGTAAAAGCAGTCGCCAACTTCTACCTACCATGATTAACATGGCCTGTACCACGTGTACTAGGGATAAGCAAAAATAATTTTAAAAGATTAAATGTATAACCTGTAGCTAGCAGCTGTATCAAAATTCGAAATTATTATAGACAGGTATGATTCTTTTTAAAATAAAACAATTTCTACTGCCCTTACTGCAATGGAAAAATTAATGGGAGAGCCTGGCTCATCAGTGATGAACCCTCCCAGCGATTTCGCCAGTTTATTTTTCCATTGCAGTAAGGGCAGTAGAAATGATTTTTTTTTTTTTAAAGAATCATACGCGTCTATAATAGTTTCGAATTTTGATAACAGATGGCGCGCTAATGCATCATAATGGCAGCTGTATGTTGGATTATTAGCGAATGGGGATCTCTGTTTTTTTACATTCCTATAATACTCTGATATTCTAACTCCTCGGTCTACCAATCTCACCTATGTACATAGCTTCACACTGCATGTGAAAACAAGATCATTCTTGCTGATTACCTCAATTCTGTCAGAGAGCATCTTGGGGACAGGGACTCCATAACTGGCGGGGGCCTGTTTAAACTGGAAGAGGCTTTAAACTCCTTACGTCCCTTCGGAGAAGGCCACTTCTGTTGTAAATATCTTTCATTATTCTAACTATCTACTATTAATTTCACTCTTATAACTCTCTTTGAGTTTATATATTGACGATACGTCAATATAGTTGTTTGTCATGTCACTGCATGTGAGAAAAATAGAGATTCAGGTCACTAATATTCCAATATACAGTTGCTATACAGATCATACTTTAAACCCTCCTCTAACACTCACTATGACCACATACCTAACCTATACCAAAGATCGGTGTTGGAAGTAAGAGTATCCAATAAACTATATTACATCAATAGAAAAATAGAATTGCCGGAAATTTATGATGGATTTTTATCCTGATCCCACAGACATCCATATAGAATTGTATTTAGTTTTCTCTATTTACTAGTTTCCTCACTTTTATCCACAGCATATAATGAAAATGATATGTTCTCCATACATAAATAAAGAGGTTGCAATCTTTTGAATATTTTACAATAGTTTATGATCGATTTTTCGATCTACGCAGTTCCCTTTTTTTATTCTTTCACTCTAATATAAAATATATTGTTAAAGACCGGCAATAAGGAAGATGTGTGTGTGCTGAGAGAATTCTTCAATGCATCATTAAGGCTGCTAGAGTGGCCAGAGGTATGATAGCAGGATCTGCCACCTGAAACAGAGTCGGATGTTGAAGACTCGTCTCGGGTTGGTTCCGGGTTCCTGACAGGAACTTCTGCTTGGACGACACAGAAACTGTACTGATGGCCGAATTTTAAGTTCCTTATTCCTTTCAAGAAGAAAGATCCTTTGTTGAGACGACAGAGAAAATGCACTGTTGGCTAAATTTTAAGTTTTGCATTCTTTCTAAGAAGAAAGATCCTTTGTTGGGACGCGACAGAGAAAATGCACTGATGGGTGAATTTTAAGTTTTGCATTCTTTCTAAGAAGAAAGATCCTTTGTTGGGACGCGACAGAGAAAATGCACTGATGGGTGAATTTTAAGTTTTGCATTCTTTCCAAGAAGAAAGACCCTTTATTGGGACGCGACAGAGAAAATGCACTGATGGGTGAATTTTAAGTTTTGCATTCTTTCTAAGAAGAAAGATCCTTTGTTGAGATGACAGAGAAACTGAACCTATGGGTAAATTTTAAGTTTTACATTCCTTTCAAGAAGAAAGAACCTTTGTTGGGACGACAGAGAAACTGCACTGATGGGTGAAATTTAAGTTTTGCATTCCTTTCAAGAAGAAAGGTCCTTTGTTGAGATGACAGAAAAACTGCCCTGATGGGTGAATTTTAGGTTTTATATTCCTTTCAAGAAGAAATATCCTTTGTTAGGACGACAGAGAAAATGCACTGATGGCTGAATTTTAAGTTTTGCATTATTTCTAAGAAGAAAGACCCTTTGTTGGAACGACAGAGAAACTGAACCAATGGGTGAATTTCAAGCTTTGCATTCTTTCAAAGAAGAAAGATCCTTTGTTGGGACGAAAGAGAAACTGCACTGATGGGTGAAATTTAAGTTTCATGTTCCCTTCAAGAAGAAATATCCTTTGTTGGGACGACAGAAATAATGCACTGATGGGTGAAATTTAAGTTTTGCATTATTTCTAAGAAGAAAGACCCTTTGTTGGGACAACAGAGAAACTGCACTGATGGGTGAATTTTAAGTTTTACATTCCTTTCAAGAAGAAAGATCCTTTGTTGGAACGACAGAGAAACTGCACTGATGGGTGCATTTCAAGTTTGACATTCCTTTTATGGAGAAATATCTTTTGTTGAGACGACACAGAAACTGCACTGATGGGTGAATTTTAAGTTTTACGTTCCTTTCAAGAAGAAAGATCCTTTGTTGGGACGATAGAGAAAATGCACTGATGGCTTTATTTTGCGCTTCTATTTCAATACCTGACAAGCTAAAGAGACTTACGACAGAGATATAATATTCCAAAAGCTCAATAATTTGAAAAGGCAGTTAACACGAGGAAGACAACAATAAACACAATAGCTTTAATAGGTAATTCATTTTTATTTACTTTTCTTTATTTGCGTTGAAAATGGAAACCCGCTCGGGAAACCTGTATAAAACCAAAAAGGAGGAAACCAAAGTCGACGTCTCTGCAAAGCTGCAACTTGGTGCAACAGTATTTAGTCTCAAATATAGACCTTTTCAAACACCAGTTGTGAAAATGTTTCGGAATATTATACCTATATATATATATATATAGAATATTATACACGTAAATATTTTTAGATAATAAATATTTTTATATATAAATACTCGTATACAATATATTTTTGAAGCAAAGCATTGGTATTTGAATAAAAGATCAAAATGTACATTTTATCGCACAAAATGCATGAATTAACAAATAATTTAATCGTTAGCAAAAACAGCAATGAAAAATATATATAGGTCAACTTATTCTATACAGCATCAATATTAAAATAAAATCAATATTAAACATTAAAAATAAAGTCTATTGTTTATAAACAAAACAAAATGTTGTTTATATAAAATAATTAAATAAATATCGAATATTTTATTTTTTAAAAATCTTTGAAATAAATTTTGTATGGCGAAGAATAAAAGCCAAAAGGTGTAAAGTAAATGATGTAAAATTACGCTCGGCTGATATAATTGCAAATTTAAGGAACAAATTCAGGGCTACGCTGCTACCACGTGACTTCCAGTAGCGACGCTAGCGCCACCGCTGTGTCGTCTGGCTTCATTTGGATTGTGTTGCCTGCTCCTGGACGTGTTCGTTTGGTATGCTCCGCTAGACTTCTGCTTCTCTTTTACCAGGTACGAACATTTAATATATATTCTCCACTCTATTGCATCTTATAAAAACTATCTATACACTAACAATGTTATCTTTTTAATGTTGCCTGTATTTTTATATTTGACATATCATCGTCAGTTTAAACTATAGTATTTATTCAAAAAAAGCTTTTCCTGAAAAGGCTTGGATACTGATGTAAAATCTATAAATTTATTTACATTTGCTTTATATTTCTATTTTCTGTAATGCTTTTATTTTGAACTTGAAATATATTTTATTAGATATATGTGTGGCTTAATTACAAGTAAATATTTGAATGCATATAAAATATATGTTATAATTTATAAGTGCAATTTTATTCCCACTCAAAAATATATAAATAGGCATGTAACACAAATATTTTGCAAACGAAAACTTCTTTTGCAATTTAAATATCGAAATGAAAAATATGTTTTGAACTATTTACTCTGTTTACTAATATATAATTAATTAAATGCTTTATATACACAATAATTAAAATGCAGAGGATTTATTTACACTAAGTAAATGCATGTTAAAAGATAATGCAAAATAAATACTAAAAAAAAAAAATGTGGTCAAATATAAATAAATCACAGAACAATTTCATTTAAACTTTAAATGCACAATCTATATTTTTTTTAAATGCTCTAAGAAATGATGAATTGCATTAAATTGTGCAAAGATAAAAATTCTAACAATAATTATAAACTACAATACGTCATTACCACATTATAAATAACAGAAACAGCAAACGAACCGGAGAAAGTTGGAGGGAAGATTAAATTGATGAGGGCTGGCGGATGTTTCTAAGAATTACAGTAAGTAAGGTGGGCGATACGATCAAAGACAATTGGTCCCCCTGTTTATGGCAGACGAGGAATGTTCTTTCCTCCCCCCTCCCTACCCCCGGGAATGCCCCCAGACTTCCTTAAGTCTCCCCCAACTATAAACTCTGGGGGAAATAGAAGGCACCCCCCCCCCCCCCCCCCCCTCACAGCAAGGAACGCCAAAAGAAGAAAAAAAATTGCAGCGTTGTCGATTTTTCTTTCTCCCTGTTGTTACGCGACCATCTTTTATTACATGGCACCCCATGGCGAATAAGTGACGTAATTTTAAATCAACCGAAAAGTATCACCCTAAATATCAATATTTCTTTGTAGTTTTCAAAAAAAAAAAAATACATAAATATTTCTCTCTCCTTTTTTTTTTTTTTTTTGCACTAAAAAAAAGGTACAATTTCAAATTAAGATATCAGAATTTGGATAGAGCTATTATAATAAAAAATATATAAGTATTTAAAAGTTTCCTTTTGGCTAGGAAAAACTGAGACATTGGAACATAATTTTTTCATCATATATTTTATATCTTTCTATGTTTGAGAGGCATAAAAAAAGATCAAAGAGAAAAAGTTTTTCTGTAAGAAAAAAAATGTTTTGGGAAATATCAATAATAATTTGTCGTTTTCAGACTATATCTGTTGTTTGAAAAGAGAATTGTTACAAGTCTGCTTAGAGTACATATCCTATGTATAACAGAAAACTCTATAAGGGAATCAATTTTTGGCCAAGATAGTATGCAAATTACACAAAAATAGCACACAAAATGTTTATTAACAATATACAGGCGCTCTGAACAGTATCTTTCAATCTTTGTTTAAAAGAGTATCCTGTATTTTTAACAAACATTAAAATTGAACCAGGAAGATTAGATGAATGGGTCTTTCCCCCTTATTCAAAAACGGTGGAGCTAGACAAAAGAACGGGGGGGGGGGGGGACGTTTCATTGATTTACATGTTCAGACGCGTGCTGCTTTATATGAGCCCCGCTTTTTTTCTCCTCCTCTAGAAATTTCAACAAATTAGCAAACCCCCTGCTCTTCAGCATCTAGTACCATAGAGACAATTACAAAAAAAAAGGAAGTGGATTGACAGAATCACCAATGAAGACAATTTTTTTAGACAATTTAAACAATTTTATTGATTCTTTTAATCAAATTTTACAAAGAAGAAAAAATAAAAGAGTAAAAGGGCATATATAGTGTAGGGGAATATATATACAAATATCTTCAGCAAGGAAGGCTTCCCCACCTTGAGAGAGTCCTCCTCCAGACAAGGTCTTCACTCCTCAGTTCCGCGCCGAGGAAGTACCTATAGATGCGCGTCTTGGCAGACGCCAGGATGGCCAGGGCGTCATCGTCTATCACCAATGAAGAGATTTTGAAGAGAACTAGAACTGAATATTATCTTAAAGATAGAGGTTGCCTGGCCAGCATTCATAGTTCTTCAAATTAAATACCTCGTGAGAACGCCCTTGCAGCCTTAGAATAATTTCTAACGCTTTGCCTAATATTTTAATTTTTGTTCGCTCCTGACGAGGACAAAAGATTTTTGTCGAGACAATAAAAAGATTTACTGGCCGAAGTGTCTTTTATTTGAATATTATCTGTTAAAAACTGCAACAGAAAGGAAATAGGAATATACAGGCTATGTTCTGAGAAGTTCTTTAGGGGATGATTTGATTTGGTCATTGAGAAGGACTCCATAAGATGATATAAGAACAGGGGAAGAAGAATGCGGGCCAATGACCTCAAAGAGTGGACTGGCGTGTGCTACATGTTGCTAAAGATCAGGAATCAGATAGAACTCAATGACTTCAACAATTGGCGTTATAAGAACCTATATCGATTAAAACTAGGGATTTTATTTGAAAAATGTGAACTTTTAAATTTGTGAAAACAAGGATATAAAAAATAATCGCTCGCGCGCGAATAAAAAATGTCTCATTCCAAAAAAAAAAAAGAACAAGTTATATATCTAATAATACCACAGGTATACGACAAGAGTTGGAGTCAGGAAGTTCGTGGTATAAAGAAAATGCTGATTTCTATAATGATATGGTTAAAGAATATTTTTCTGAAGATGTGAAGTGGGCCAAGCTGCTTCAAAAATGGAATGTTAACTCACACAAGAAAGGATGTTCAAGAAGACAACAGTGTCTGTTCGACTCCTCATTACAGAACACTTATCACATAGCAACCTTAAATGGTTTGTTTATAAAAAGTGTTTAAAACAATAAAGTTTTCAATTTTGTAAAAAAAAAACTCCATGACTATCAATCTTTGGATTATATACGACACACATATTGATAATATTGACAGATAGGCAATAGTTTCCTAAGAATATCAATTATTGAAATGATTGAATATATCCACAATCTCCACAAAACTCATAGCAAACATCTTTTCTAATTTTACCCTGATATACGCTGATCTATTTATTGTCTTTAGCATGGTTCCTTAGCATCTTTCAATCGTATTTTACGTAATTTTTTTAAATCTTATTATTTTTATTGTCTTTAGCACATGTGGTCCCTTAGCATCTTGCAAAATATTTTACTTGTATTTCACAGAACTTCTTATTTTTTATTGTCTTTATGCACTTTTCAAGATTGATTTGATTATCATGATAAATAACAGCAAATATACGAACTTGAAATGGGTATGACAATTGATGAGGTAGATTGAAGAATTTCTCATTAACTCGAGACTCTTGCTTTTATAATGAAATCCATCAATTTTCCGAAATTTTATAGTTTACCATCTATTTTTCATTAAAATTATTCTTTGTAGATGGAAAACAATCCTCTACAAACATTTGTATATGCGCATAATTTTATCTTTTTATATAGATCAATAGATGAATTTTACAATCAAGAATTTGTATAGAAGTATTTCTTGTCTTATTCCGAATCTTTTTTTATATTTTCCTTTACATAATTCTATTTCTTTGAAGGTCATGGCAATGGTATCACAAGTAATTTTTCAAAAAAAAAAAAAAAGATATCAAAAAGTACACACAACAAACAGCACTATTTCTTTCCTAGATCATATAGTAATAGGAAAAAGAACGGATGGACAAATTCTCAAATAGCTTTTCCATTTATCATAACTCAATTTTCTTATTAAATTTTGATACTTTTTGGGGAAGTACAAAAAGAAAACTACTGTATTTTATATGTATTGTTTCCTAAAAGACGTTTGAAATACACAGTCTACGAATAAATAGAAAATTATTTACCAAATGTTTTGAAGAAACCTGACCTAAAAGTTGTTTATTAAGGACCTTTTATATTAAGACAAGCAAAATTAGAGATTTGATATTGAAACTTCTTTGTTACATCGTTCATATGAGGTAGATTGAAGAATTTCTCACCAACTCGAGACGCTCGCTTTTATAATGAAATCCATCAAATCTCCGAATAGTGGATATTGCTGCTGATGTGATGGAGATGCATGGAGACATCTGAGACTCTTCTTTGGACACGACAACAACAACATATATGATTATATATGGTTAAATAAAAAATGAATAAATAAGATTATAAATAAGGATAAATATAAATAAAAATAAATGTAAAATAGATAAATATACATATATATAATACAGTTAAACCTGTCTATAGCGCCCTCTCTTGGGACTCACCAAAATAGGGTGCTATAGAGAGGAGGTGCTATAGACAGGTCACTTTTAATGTAAATCGCATCGTACTACGTATTTAAAATCGGGCGCTTTAGAGAGGGAGGCGCTATTTAGAGGGGGAGCTATAGACAGGTTTAACTGTATATACACTCTTCATTGGTAGCGCCCACCACGGAAAAGAGATAGAGGATTCCAATAGCTAAAATTATCCAATTATTCGAACTACCTCAAGTTGCAGAGAGTTCGGTGAAGCTGATCTGTTTAACTATCCAAATTGAACGTTTCAATAAAAGAATATGTAGAGAGTGACCTCCAAATGTGACATTCCAATGTGCTAATATGCTACGACCTATTTCACACAAACACACCGCGAAAAACAAACGTAGAAATCAACATGACCTTGTTCTCCTCCTGTCTTGAAGCCCGGAAGCCGGCTGTAACGGCAGCTTGACCTGGTCGCTGGAGCATTGTTTGGTAACCCAGCATCTTCACACACTTACCTGCAATTGCAGCATCTTTTATTCTCTTTGGTATGGTGCTCAACGGCCGGTATTTTGCTTGCGCTTTCAAAATCTAATCCTGAGATTCCTTAGCATCTTGTTCATTTGTATTTTACTTGTATTTTCCAAATCTTATTGCTTTTTATTGTCTTTAGCATGGTCCCATAGCATCTTTCAATCGTATTTTACTTGTATTTTCCAGATCTTATTCCTTTTTATTGTCTTTAGCATGGTCCCATAGCATCTTTCAATCGTATTTTACTTGTATTTTCCAGATCTTATTATTATTTTTATTGTCTTTATCAGGATCTTAGATTTTCCTTAGCAAAATCATTGCAAATATATTCCATATGCATTTTAACATAATTATTTTCTTTAAAATAAATTGAGAACCTTCTAAACACATTTTTCTTTCCCTGGTTGCTTTGTTTATAGTCTTCACTTCTATACATTGAGCTGTTTCCAAAGTCTCTTGAAGTTAGAAAATATACACCACCATTTATAGATGTTTTTTTTTTAAATTAGAAACTATTTTAGACGCGTAAGATTCTTTTTGAAATCAAACAATTTCTACTGCCCTTACTGCAATGGAATATAGTATTCTTCATCGTAATATAGATGTTTTGACGATGTTCATTTGTATCTACAGTTTTCTCAATATAAGATCTTCAGACAGTTATATCACCCATATATACATCACCCATAGCTATTTCAGCCAAAAAATAGCCAAACCAAAATAGGCAAACTAATTCAGTAGCAGCATCGCAGAAAAAAGAGAAGTTCGTTGAAACATAAAACAATAAAGAGATAATTTGTGTTTTTTTTCTAAACAAAATTAATCCAATCTCTCTCTTAAAAAAATATTCTTTCTTAAATTTTACACAAAAGAGAAACAAGCATTTGTAATCCTCGTTACAAAATAGAATCAATCGATACTTGGAGCAGTGGAAGCACAATATGAGCAACAGGTGGCGTTGTCATTTAGTACCTAATGGAATATGCCATAGATGACGTCATCTGACCCATCGCCTATTGGGTAACGAGACAATTGTCGCATCCTCTGGTGTCCCAACAGCCCTTTGTTTTACCGCGTGATGGACTTCCACATTCATCTACTCTTTAATATCTCTTTCTTGAGATGAAGAGTGTCAGGATACAAAAACGGGGCTCTGGCATATTTGTAAGTGCAAAGTCGAACTGCTTTTCACGTGTGTAGACTTGTGGTGCACTTACAGTAAAAGTAGTCGCCTACTTCTACCCACCATGATTATCATGGCCTGTACCATGTGTACTAGGGATAAGCAAAAAATAAGCCTTTCTTGATAATCTGACGACCCGGGTTCAAAACTCGGATATTGCTTTTTTTTTTTTTTTTGGAAAACGCAACAGTTTGGTTAAAGAATGGCTAGAATTTTTAGTGTGTGTGAGTGTTTATCTATTTTCAGTTTCTTAAAGACAATCCTCTGAGATTGTTCTTTGGCTAAGAGGCTTCTATGAATCAAAAGTAAGAGGTTGCTTCTAATGTGAACGATTTTATTTATCTTTGATTTACAGAGGGAGATGTCATGTTCTTCTCAGCCCTATCTTTGTGACAAAACATTACAAACTTTATAAATATAAAATTACCTTCGTACGAATTAGAACATCCTAATCAATTCGAGACGAATTGCTGTATGTTTGCGATTCAAATATGATCAAATATCTGTTGTGGTATTTATTTTTGATTGCGAATTTGTTTGGTATCGTCTCTCAACATTAAATCCATTCGATTATCAATAGAATATTTATTGTTTCCAAAGATAATAAAAGTTGTTCGAATATCCATTTTGTTTGTTGAACGACAAACACAATATCCGACGGAAATCAAAAATTGAAGTAATGGGAATTTTATTATTTGTGAGACATTTTGCAAAGTTTTATTGTGACATAAGACAAGAACAATAGTAAAGAAGCGTGTATCACAATGCCAGGCCACTAATGATGGTCAAACACACACACACTTCGAAATCTGGTGATTGTATGGTGATGATGCAATTAGGTATCTGGCTATAGGTCTGTCGTCTGAACCTGCAACCACTTTCCTTGAAGGTGGTGGCGTCTTGCCGATTAGCGCATCATTAAGAAACCGGTCCTACAACCACATCTACTTTTGGGCTTGATACAACTGCTTCTTCCGTTCTTGAGTAGCCCATTGATGGAATGGTTTTTACCTTGATCTCCCATTTGAATACTTCATCAACGTCTTTTCCAGAATTTCACCCGACTTGCACGTTCACTTTTTCTTCTTATTCACAAAACCAGTAATTCCCAACCTTTTTACATCAGCAATGCACCTAAAAATTTATCAGATTCATAGCAATGCATAGCCTAAATATTTATAAGACTGGTGCATCAAATTCATACTAGGCATGTATAGTTGAGATTAGGCATGACTACTGTTCTGCTATATCCATCTAAATTCCAGCATTCCAACCCATGTGTGATCTTCTCATCAACTGAAAACTCACCATATTACTCCATTATATAAATTCAACTCCCCCAAAGAGATAACCAACATTACCACATAGTTGAGATTCACAGTTTTCGGAATGTTTTCAGCTCTCCAGAATTATTAGAGAGAATTTGTAATCTATTTTATTTTAATATATTTTGAAAAGATAGAGCACACACACAATCCATATTATTATTTTTTATAAATATATAACTGCTTATATTTGATTTAGTTTAAATATTTATTTTCAATTCGAGAGAGAGAGAACGCTTCACGATTTTGCGTGTCATCCTTGCGCAGGGACAATACTAATCTTCTCTGTATCGTTCCTATTGTAGTAGTTGTACCACCGAACAAGCGTGTACAAGAGTGATGGTCAAATATCGAAGTTGTTTATGATTTAAACTAAATTACGTGTGGGATAAGCTAATTTCGTTTTGTGAGAGCTTCAAATTCATTTTAAATTTAATAAAAACATAAATTTTTAAAACACATTTTCCCGGCATACCTGAAGAGCTTATGCGAAATATTTGAAGAACGCAGAGAGAGAAGTAAAAGAAAAAGTTTACTTTCCAAGTCAGGAAATCAAATTAACATATGGCACTGTAAATTAAGAGCTCAAAGCAAGATATAAAAGTAAGGACGTCTATGTAAAGTATATTCCATGTCATTACCCTGGCCCCCTGTGGTTTAATCCGCCCACTTTCTCACTTTTCTTCCTTTTAATTTAAAGTCTAATCTCATTCCCGGAATCTTAGACCTGGTTGAAACGTAACTAGTCAGAGCAACACATATAGAATAAGATTGTTTGAAATATGCATTACTTCCATGAATCATTTTTATTCTGAACATAGAAGCTCGGGTGTAATGGTGAGAATTGATATCTAATTTTCTTAAAAGACATATAGACACGCTTGTTCGGCGGTACAACTACTACAATAGGAACGATGCAGAGAATATTAGCATGGCCCCTGTGATACCAGTTCGGCGGTACAACTATTAAAAATTGGAACGATACAGAGACGATTAGCATGTCCCCTTAGCAAGGATGACACGCAAATTAGTGAAGCGTTCCATGGGTATGCAAATGCTGTATTAGATTGCTGTAAGATATGTTTTTAAAAAAGGTGTAAAAACAACATCTCTCTAACACATAAAAAATCGGGAAAATATTTTTTTTTGTAAGGCTATGCAAATCAGATTCCTGTAAAAACTGAAAGACAGAGAAGGATAGTATAGTCAAAGAGGGGATTATACAAAAGTACAGGGCTTTAGGAACAAATATAATTAGTTTGAAAGTATCATTTTCTGTAAGGAATGCAAATCCTTTAGATGAAGAACACTGTGGGAGGAAATACTAGTTGCAAATAAGGCAATATGGCACTCTACATAAGAAGAAATGGCAGTAGAAAAAAAATTATAATGGTGGGAATGGGGGTATGGACACGGAATCTTTCTTGCTCAAGGATATGCAAATCAAAATTCTGTAAAGAACAGATAGAAAATGAGAGAGTTGCATATATATACAAATACTTTAATAATTATACAAAAGAATCTGGCAGGAGGAATAATTCTAAAGGTGAGGATGGGTTTGGAAACAGCCATATTTTCTGCAAAGGTTATGCAACTCTTCAAGAAGAATGTGTAAATAGGGAAAGGACAGAGAAGGGGCGGGAGGAACAGTTCTAATGGCCAGCGTCACGGCATCCAGGTATTTCCGACACCTAAAAAACTGTTGCGAAATTAATGTTTCAATGGCATTTGTAAAATCCGGAAAATTATCTTCTTTTTTCCCTTTCAGGCAAAAGGATTTTTTACCCAGTAAAAAAATGCGTTATCATTTTTTTATTTTTTGCTGTTGTTTCAAAGAAGATTTAAATTTTGGTTTATGGAGAATTACTTACTAGTTAAATAAGGCTGTAACCTTCTAAATAATGTCTATCATTTTTGCAGTTTTATGTAATTTTAAACATGTCGAATATGTGTATCAGGCAAACTTCCTTCCTTTGCCTGTACGCTGAATCGACACCATTAGGAATAGTATTGCATATTTCAATATATATCACTGCAATTATTATTAAGTACCAAAATTATATCTATGAAACTATACATATATATTGTAACATAGAAAATTAAGAAGACAAACTTCAGGATGACACAGCAATTTATTCAATGCAAGAACAAATCAACATTTATAAAATACCAGAGAGGGCCAATGAGGGAAGTTTACAGAGTAGCACAACATAAATATCAAAATGAACAATCTGTTCAATAATACAGTACATAAATGTTTTATAGAAATATTTTGGTGTGCAAGCATGACTCATTTCCAAAAGCTTATTTACATAATGTACAAAGTTTTGAGTCGGCCAGCGGGGAAGAACAACAACGAGTTTTTATAGGGGAAGCATGACCTCTGGCGGTCGATTTTAACAGAGTATTTGGACCTATTAAATATAATTTTAAATAGAATAATATTTTAATATAACATATATATATTAAAGTTTTGCCTTTTCTTTGAGACCAAGGAAGTATAATATATAAGCAATTGGCACATGTCAGTAAGTCATGTACATGTTACTATGTCTATACCCGATTTATCGGAGTGAATAGGGCAGTCACGGTATATCCAATTTTACAGTATTTCTACAAATCACTTAAGCATAAAAGGTATGCAATAAATCTTTTTAGACAGATCGTTTCTAGATGTACCATTTGATCGAAATTTGAACTTGACTTTGTGTCTAATAAAGCAAAGAAGAGATAATATTAAAAAATAAAATAAAGAGTGTTGATATAAAAGAACTTTTAAAAAGTCGGTGGCTAGAGACTAACGAACGACATCTTGCAACACCCAACTTGTTTGTCAACCGACGTCAAATCCCGTCACCATTATCTGCCGATAATTTTTGTCTAATTAAGGCAGCAGCTTCCAGGAAAAAACATCTACAGGGGTTGCGCCATCTTCAATGGCGAAGAAAACCTTGAGAAGGTACACACAACCGGGAAACGTCGGCAATCAAAAACTTAGGATGCAAGAAAGAAAAAACTTGTGACCTCTTGAACTGTTTTACGGGAGTAGGTGATAAACATGTTGATAAAAGGATATAGACATAAATTTTCACATAACGAGACAGATATTCTTATGGACACTTAACCATGTTCTAGAATGGATGCTCATTATTATTAAGACATTGTATCTACAATGTATAGTTGATTCACAACTTACTTGAAACCAATACATTCCTGCAAATTAACGGCGTCTACAATTGTAGACACATAACGTAGACTACAATCCTCTACTATCGTATCTACAATGTATAGTTGATTCACATCGTTCCCGCTAATAGACGGCGTCTACAAACTACAACTGTAGTGGCTTGTACATCCTCCTGCACCTTACTTCAACTGGCTTGTCCATTGCTGCCCATTCCAACGGATCAAGGACTAAAGGAAAACAGTCCACTACAGTCAATACATTAACCAGATCTTAAAACTCAGCAGACCTCCCAGTTATCTAGAATAGTGAGTAGGACATAGAAGGTTGGAGAAATATTATTCAGATCATTAACCAGTTCTCCGGAAATTTGTATAAATGCCTGAAGAATCCTCCCTATTTTGCATATTCTTAGAATAAATGATGTACTTGATAGCAGTATTGTATCGGACAAGAGATTTGGATTGAGCATAGGGTATGAGATTATATTGTAAATATGTAAAATACTAAACCTTTGTCCATAGTTCAAATGTATATAAGAGAGCATGGTGACAAGATTACTTGGATATCCATATATATTTCTTGCAAAACTCAGCATTTGGCCGTTCGAATTTATTAATAACGTCTCTATATAATGGTGAAAACGAGTATATTATAATTAAGAAATTATTCATCCAGAGAATTATCGTTCAAAATATTCTTTGCGCCATTAATGAACTGAAATTTCTTTATTTGTTAGCTGTTGTGTCCAATGTAGAGCCTCAGATGTCTCCATGCATCTCTATCACAGCAGTAGCAATGTCCTCTATTAAAAAGTGTATTAATGCTTGAATACCAAGATATCAGTTGTTCCTCCGAAAAATGTTATTCTGGTATCAAGAATAATACAAATATCATACTTGAAAAAGTCATATGATTATCGCCCACAAATTCGTAGTTGTCTTTAGAAACAAAATTTGACTGAGATCGCTATTTGTACTGTAAAAACCATTCAAACTTAAGGATAGATATTGCTGAAAAGGAACTATTTCATTTCAGATGAATCGGTTCTTAGACCGCTCTGCCTCATCAACTAGATCCTCAAAGACAATTGATCCATAACCTTCAAATGGATTTCAACGCCAAGACACAAACTTCCAAGATAGAATTCTTCTACAAGGCCTAAAAACAACTATATGGATACGATTCTAGTGTATTTAAACTATCGTTTTTATTTACATACGCGTAATAATTTTCATACATATTAGTTATATAATTATTTACATATTGACGGAAAATTATGAAGTCTAAAATAATCTGCTTTTTTTTCTTAAAATGAATGTGAATCCATACCATGCTGTTTAAAGAAATCAAAGCAATCTTTAAATAAATCAATCCATGCTTTCTCACTAGCCATCAAGCTTGCTATCCAAACAGCAGCAGCAGCAAACCGTCGTAGCAACCATTAGAATCCTCCGAAGGCAGCTAATTAAAATTCCAGTTACATATTGGCCGCGACAATGGCCTCCTTCGCTTGCAGAGAGAAGATCTGGGGCAAGTTTCAAGGGCGACCGACCTCAGCGGGATCCTGTCCCCGTTTCCAAGAGCGACTTAATCCAACCTGCCGACGGAACTTCCTCCATTGCTGGAGTGGCGGTGAGTTATATAAGTCTCTTTTTCCTGGTGCCGGCGGATCCGGTTGAACCATCCCCACTTCTTCCAAACTCGAGGCAGCATATGCTCGGATAAACTCACTATTATTTTGAAAATAGAGCAATCCATAAATAAATATTTAATTAAAAGACATATTTTGGATCAAAATATCATTCATTTTACCAATATTTCAGTTAGCTGAACACCAACCTTTATCAAGGTATTGTTGACACACATCAATACCCATAAATAAATCTTTAATTAAAAGACATATATTGGATCAAAATATCATTTATTTTACTAATATTTCAGTTGGCTGAATACCAACCTTTATCAAGGTATTGTTGACACACATTAATATGTTATAATACCTTGATAAAGGTTGGCGTTCAGCCAACTGAAATATTGGTAAAATAAATGATATTTTGATCCTATATATGCCTTTTTAATTAAATACACTATTATGATGCATTAGCGCAATTAAAATACTCAATTTGATTATTGCTGAAGAGCGATTGCTCGAAGCATATTTATAATTGTATGTAATTCTGCTGTCCTCAAAGCTTATGTCCATAGTTCATCTAAATACCCATTCCAAGAGTCTAGCATCAGTATCACTATAAAATAAAGATCGAAAAATCCAATATAGCAGCGGTATGGGAGATTAAACTGTCGAAACCGCTGGAAAGGTTCACCACTGATGATCCAGGCTCTCCCAATAAATTTTTCATTGCAGTAAGGGCAGTAGAAATTGTTCATTTTTAAAAGAATCATACGCGTCTATAATAGTTTCGAATTTTGATCACATACGCAATGTTTGTTTGTGAGATATAAATAAGCTCCAAGACACAAACTTCCAAGATAGAATTCTTCTACAAGGCCTAAAAACAACTATATAAATACAATTCAAGTTTATTTAAGCTATTGTATTCATTTACATACGCGTAATGATTTGCATACATATTATATAATTATTTACATATTGATGGAAAATTATGAAGTCTAAAATAATCTGCTTTTTGTTCTTAAAATAGATGGGGAAATATTGGCAACAAAATACGGTAGAATGGATGGATCAACTTTGGTATTTTTATGGATAAATATGGATGGTTTCTCTTATTCTGCGCTTGTTGATGCCATTGCGGGAAATGTTATTTCCGATGGTAGTTTCAAGGGATCCTGAGAAGTTAGAGGTGTGACCTATGGATGATGTATGCCAGTAGATAGGTGATGTTGCCATCTTTGTTTCTGAATTTAGTGTTCTGCAGCTGGTTCTGGGGTTTCACTCACGAAGGTCGCCTGACAGTCCATGACACACACAATGACAGTCATTTAACTTATTATTATTATTCCTAGGTACACACACAAGTGATACAGGTCATGGTAATCATGGTGGGCAGTTAACGACTGCTTTTACTGCAAGTGCACCACACTGTGTATGTATCGAAACTCGACGCATATCTTGAAATAAAATGTTTTTTCATTGATGCCATTTTTTTCAATGAGTAATCTGCTATAGCTAATATTTTACATGGTTATCTTGCATCAACATTGGCTTTAAAGAATTATTTTATCATCAAATTGATACATTTTCAAGAAGACTGTATATATTGTTTAATGTAATCAGATTCCAGAAATAGACCTGTGTTTCCTTATTAAGAGAATTAAAGAATTTGCTATGAACATTTATACCATTAAAAATAAAGGAAGAATATCCTGACCACGAACACATGTACTTTTTAGATAGCAGAGCGCCATCTAGTGGAGCAAAAATAAACTAAACGTTTATTTAACTTGCTCCGTGATATTTGGCGAACCCAATTTCTTGATAAATCAAGAAAAGCCATCCACGAACACGTTTATACCATTTTGCTTTCATTATGAGCAATCAGTCTAGTATAGCCCCGAGTATTCTCGAAGGTTGGGTGTATCTGTAAATCCTAATGGAAAAGGAGGAGGAGGCTTGTCGCCTGTGGCTGGAAACAGGTTTATCAAACATCAGGTAGAGAATTGATTTCGGTGATGGTAGAATTGCCAAGCAAGAAGAAGATTCGGGACGCAGCTAGCTTCCTCTAATTTGAGTTGTGCAACATTTTCTTATTAACATATTTGACATATTGATCGTCTCCAATCTGATAAGGAAAGATAATTGCAAGTCCCAGCATTTTCCTGAAGACTTGACGTCGTTCAACATGTTGATTTCTTCATATACCACACAACTCCATAAGCCACTATGTCCCCAAGTTGAAAAGCAACTTTCCATAAACAATCTTCTACTTTTTGAACATGTCGCAATCCACAGAACGTATACTTTTATTACAAAAGACGAATTCTAGACGTTAATACTTTACTTACGATTATATTTAGATGAGTAATACGCTTCTATAAATCTTGGTTATCTTGGTAGAGAGAAGCTTGTCTAAGAATACCGTAGAAAACATTACATCTAAATCCAAAATGTAATGAAAATATTCTTCTTTATATAAAAATTAATTATTTTTCATATAAACGCTAAACAAAACCTACGAGATTATAAAATACAGTAAAACATTGATTACTGAGTAGATTTCTAGATATTTTAAGTTTTAACTATTACCCATATTAGACATATGACAAATAAATTTAAACTCATGGACAAAATTTATGGAAGTTGTACCTTTTAGTATCTATATCGGGATTCAGACAATAGCTCTGAACGATATTTGATGCACAGTGACATTTATTGAAGACACACGAGATAACCAAGTGTGAACAAAATTGCCTCTGTTTCCTTAAAAAAAAAAATCAGACAACCGGCGACTTGAGATTTTCCACTTCCTTAAGTTTTGTCTATGAGTTTATATTTTCAAAGAAATGTTTTGCTTAAATGAGAGATCACCCCCCATCAAACATGCTCCTGGCAAGGATATACTTGAGGAATAAACGGTTGACTGAAGGGGCCAATGGTAGAGTTTGGACATAGAACATCACTCAAGAATTCCTGGACCCTGGAGGGATATGGCAGGGGCACTCGGGGAGAAGTTAGGGGGCCGAGTTAAGGGGTGGATCGACTCCTTGGAGCGTGTAACAGCTGACTGACTGTTCCTCACCATGTTTCTCAACTCTTTGTCCTGACACCCTCCAGTATCTTTTACTGCTATAGCAGTGCAACCATATCATGATGGATATATGCAACTAATATCGTTGTCCTGCTACCCTCCAGCATCCTTTACTGCTGCTGCTATAGTAGTGCAACCATATCCTAATGAATATATATGCAAATAATATCTTTGTCCTGCCACCCTCCAGTATATTTTACTGATACTGCTACAGCACCAAATCCTGATAAATATATGCAATTAATATGCAACAAATATCTTGAGTTATATAATCGCCTGGATTCCAGGATGGTTCACATCCCAGGAATTAGTGGCTAAAAGATAATATCTATCTCAGAATCCTACGTCCGAGGGTGAAAACATTCCAAAATCGTTTGCCCAAAGGTAGCAGGGTGACACATATCTTAGAAACCCTTCGTCTAAGGATCTCAGGATGGTTCACATCCCAGGCATTAGTGGCTCAAAGATGACTTCTATCTCAGAATCCTTCATCCTAGGTTGAAAACATTCCAAAATCGTTTGCCCAAGGGTAGCAGGGTGGAAATGGTTCCTTGAGGGCAAACATTCCAGGAACCATACGTCCAAGGGTCTCAGAATGACACATATCCTAGAATCTTCCTACCAATGGGGGCACATATTCTTTAATCGTCCGACCAAGGGTGGCACATATCCCAAGACCAAGGGAAGCAGGATACGTCCGGCCCAGAAGATGACCCGCGGCAGCGGACACACTGACCAAGTGCCCCAATTTAAGCCGCCTGGAGGTCAGGTTCTTCGAGGTCGGCGAGATTTATTTAACTCCTTACTTCCTTCCCGATACTTCCTCCTGCCTCCCTTCCTTGATTGTATAGGTTTGCCGTCTGTGTTGGCTGGTTGGTATAGGTTCGCCGTCTGTATTGGTTGGTATAGATTCGAATCCCTCTTTATTGAATGACATAGGTTCTCCACCTCATTTCTTGATATTGACGATTGGATGGTATAAGTTCGCCATCCTTATCGAATGAAAAAGGTGTTTAATGGCCTTTCGTAGCATTGATGATTGAATAATATAGGTTCGCGCTATTAACGATTAGAAGACATTGGTTATCCATTTGGACAAAGTCATAGGAAACTCTGGTGGAGGTCTGTAGCCTTCCTTATTGAATAATTGCACAAGTTTTCAACGTATTTCGTGGCATTGACGATTGAACAACTCCAATGTGCAGCCGTTTCATTATCGGCGATTAGAGAGCATTTCGTCTTTCGCATCATTGCATCCTAAATGACCCAAACCGACCTTGATAATCGCTACCTTCCTCGACGGCAAGCTTTTCACAATATTAGATTATTAAACTTCAATGAACACATTCAATAATGATTTTCTTTTAGACAACCATCATTTGAACATGACGATAAGGAACATGATCCTATTACAGATATATCATATTAAATTAGCGATATATACAAAAAACAAACAAAGAAGTTGAGAATAACTTAAAACCACACACAAAGACCATCTAGCATTCGTCAGGTACTGAACAAGAAATGTCACAGCAGATGGAAGGAAGAAGGCTGTACCAGGTGATGAGAAATTCCGGATGTGACCCCCTCCTCCTTCTCTTCTCCCAGACCCCCAAATACCACCCCAGTTAGGGCTATTTTTACCACCCCCTCCTCTTGTTTTGGCCGCAAGTGCCAGCCTGCTGCTGTCTAAGACAACTAGAATTTTGCTGAATCACCAAATTGGCCTTTTTTTTCTAAATTGTATAGAGCCCCTTAAATTATACTTTAAGACTTTCAAAACTGTATGTAAATGGTCTGAAAATGGCAAGGATTAATAGATGATTTTTGAATAAGCATATTGTCATTTCTTAAATTTTGTGAATATATGTAATTATGGAATCTAAATATACATATAAATTGTCTGTCAGAGAACTCTTCGTGTTGTTGTCATGTCCAATGAAGAGCCTCAGATGTATCCATACATCTCTATCACAGCAGTAGCAATGTCCTCTATCTTGGGTGTGTAAAGATGCTGTTTTGGATCCATATCAACTTTCTGAAAGGCTGCGGCCCTTTCTAGACATGAGAATATGTGGGTAGGTGTCCTGTAGGTTCTTGTGCCATCTGGATGTATTGCCATTCCTTTATAATGTTTCATTCTGAGTCTGGTGATTGTTTTTTTTATTTTATTATTTTTAATTCTTCTCCAGCGTTTACGTCGATGAATCGTTTTTACCCCGACTCTATGGAATAAATAAAGTATCTTCACTAGTTTCCTTCATTAATCTCTCAAATTAATGTGTATGCGTTACCATCGAAGGATGTCGATAAAATTGTTAAATGTATGCTCTACTGAAAAAATTGATAAGACCTTTATACAACAAATTCACAAGTCATATCTTCTTAAATTCCGTATTCTGAGGCAGAATAAATATGATATGATAGTAATTAACAATTAATCACAACCAATATAACGTAAATAGAAATGCAGCTTCCTAAATGATGTAGGGAGAATAAAAGACCTGGAAGACATGGATGGATAACATCAGATAATGACTGACCTCACCAACAGCACAGCTATTTCACGTTACATCTAACAGGGAAGAATTCAAGCAAAATATCTTATACGCCTCTAAGGATAATATTAAAAGAAGAACCGTTGCCTTTAGTGACAGTAAGTCATGTTCTTTATCTAACTGTTGAAGGCTATATTGACTGGGGGAGGTGCGAATGGTACGTTCTAATAGGTGCATTTACCACTGGAAACATCAAGTCATGTTCTTTCTCCATCTGTCCAATGCTATATTTGACTGAGGGAGGTGCCAATGGTACGTTCTAATAGGTGCATTTACCACTGGCAACATCAAGTCATGTTCTTTCTCCATCTGTCCAATGCTATATTTGACTGAGGGAGGTGCCAATGGTACGTTCTAATAGCTGCATTTACCACTGGAAACATCAAGTCATGTTCTTTCTCCATCTGTCCAATGCTATATTTGACTGAGGGAGGTGCCAATGGTACGTTCTAATAGGTGTATTTACCACTGGCAACATCAAGTCATGTTCTTTCTCCATCTGTCCAATGCTATATTTGACTGAGGGAGGTGCGAATGGTACGTTCTAATAGGTGCATTTACCACTGGCAACATCAAGTCATGTTCTTTCTCCATCTGTCCAATGCTATATTTGACTGAGGGAGGTGCGAATGGTACGTTCTAATAGGTACATTTACCACTGGCAACATCAAGTCATGTTCTTTCTCCATCTGTCCAATGCTATATTTGACCGAGGGAGGTTCCAATGGTACGTTCTAATAGGTGCATTTACCACTGGCAACATCAAGTCATGTTCTTTCTCCATCTGTCCAATGCTATATTTGACTGAGGGAGGTGCCAATGGTACGTTCTAATAGCTGCATCTACCACTGGCAACATCAAGTCATGTTCTTTCTCCATCTGTCCAATGCTATATTTGACCGAGGGAGGTTCCAATGGTACGTTCTAATAGGTGCATTTACCACTGGCAACATCAAGTCATGTTCTTTCTCCATCTGTCCAATCCTACATTTGACTGAGGGAGGTGCCAATGGTACGTTCTAATAGGTACATTTACCACTGGCAACATCAAGTCATGTTCTTTCTCCATCTGTCCAATGCTATATTTGACCGAGGGAGGTGCGAATGGTACGTTCTAATAGCTGCATTTACCACCACACGAGCAGGTGGTAGCGGCTTCACAAACCCACCGTGCGATGGTTTCCGCTGCTCAGCCATTGTCCAGACTCGCATGGACGGACGTGTGACATATGCTCGTTGACAATGGCCAAATCAATTTCATTCTCGAACTCTACCTCCAAATGTCTCCTTTCTATCATGCAATAATTTCAAACAATACCTTTTTTTTTTACTTTCCACACTCTCATTTTCATATTATATTTTTATCAATAGTATAGAAAATATTATTGAAAGATTAGAAAATATTGTTGTATTGTGTGTTCAGCGAATTATTCCAATAAGTTCTGTTTGACTTTACTTTTCCATGATGATAAGTTTGTTTTTATCCATTTTTATAAGGAATGTGGTTGCCGTTATATATTTACCTACGAACCATACATACGGCTAAGTCTATGGAGGGAAAGAGAAACAATCTGGAGACGATAAATGTAGATATATAGATAAAGAATTCTTCCTGATTTGAAATTAAACGAAAAAACATGGTGAAGGAAGACGAGTTTCTTTTATTGATGCATAGGTGCAAGCTTTCGGGTAAAAAACCCTTCAACAGGCGAGAAATGAAGCGCGACTTATAATTTATAAAACTTATTTTAAAAATACCATAGTTCTTATAAGTCGCGCTTCATGTCTCGCCTGTCGAAGGGTTTTTACCCGAAAGCTTGCACCTATGCATCAATAAAAGAAACTTGTCTTCCTTCACCATGTTTTTTTTCGTTTAAATGTAGATATGTATTATTATCTTTGTTTTTAAGACTTGGAAGTGAAAATTTGTCTATGAATTTGTATAGTAATGATAACTACAGCTTAATATGTATTCCTTGCTTCCTTGGTTATGCCCTAGAGGCATATATTTATTTGTTTGTCCTCTTATTAGATATATATTTTTAGAATATTTTGTCTCTATTTGTATAATAATTAATTTAAGATATTTTTTATACAAAAAAAAAAAAAAAAAAAAAAAAAAGCTTTACTAAGACATTGTAGTCTTGTACGGATTCTCCAAGCACGGAAATGTAGGGCACATACAAGTATAACAGTAATAACAACGACAAAAGTCCCTGTTATGACTCTTTGGTCTTATACAACTTCTCCAAGTAGAAGAGGGTATATACAGGAACAATAATCAGCAATGTTATTTACAATGTGTCAAGGGGGAGAGAAAAGGGTTGCTGGGGAACTAGAATATTAACATGGGTAGATGTTATTATATCTCTTGAGGAAAGATTACGCGACAATAAAGTTGGGATATCCAGCAGGTTAAGAAAGTCTCCTATATTTTTTTATACTTATAGAATTTTATAAAAAATTATGTAAAATATTATCCGATTATATTCAACTCGTGTTCTATTGGCGTATTATTATACCAGGTTTTCTCCAGTAGAAGGGCGTCCGTGCCCGAAAGATAGAGAATAAAAATGTTTTGAAAAGACACTTTTTCCTGTAATACTGATTAATTTTACTCAATAATTAAATGTTTTGAAGATACCATTGTGTATGACTTCATATAGGATTACAAAGAAGAGAATATAGATGGACATTTTGCCGGGAGGAAATTGATCTAAAGAGACAAGGGTCGCCTCTCCCGTCAAAATAGACGTCTAAAATCAGACGCCATCTATTGACTGTCTCCCCAACTAGCGGCTTCCCGGCAAAATTTCCATCTATATTTTAGCCATAGATATGGCCCAGCCACTTTGCCAGCTAAACACCTCTTTGGCAGATTGTGAAGATTCCATTAGATCCCGTGTGGATCTCATTGAATAAAGTCCGCCCTAGACTAAAGAGGGCCATTAGCCCGAAACCATGGTCTCTAGGTGGACGCTTCTCAGTTTGCCAAAGCTGGTGTTGTGGCTTTGTCACCGACCCGAGGCTGCTAGTTGCGGCGACGGTCAATAGATGGCGTCTGGTTTTAGACGTCTATTTTGACGGGAGAGGCGACCCTTGTCTCTTTAAAAAAGAGAATATAAAAGCTAGTGCTACAAAACCGTTGCCAGAGATGGACCTTTGCCAAGAACACGAGGAAGGAAAAATCTACCCTAGAGGAAAACTTACCACTGTCATACGTACACTCACCAAATTGGTTGGCTTGTTTAATTGGAGGGAGAATTTCAAATTCGTTTAACGTCATCGATTTACGGTAGAAATTGTACGTATTGTCGTACTACGTGCTATAAAGAAAAATAAGGAAGTTTTTAAGCATTATTAATGATAATTTCTTTTCGAAAACGAAATAATTTTTCATTGCCAATTTCACTTTTTTTCCCTCTTTTTATATTTACCTTAATTGATCATTGGAATTATAAAACAAGGGAAAAAATGAGGGTCACATAGAGCTAGGAATAATTGTAATAAAAAAAACGTCATATATAAATAATTCAAATCTTATATGTGATAAAATATTAAAATATTTTTTCCTAAACAAATTTAAGATATGAAAAACATATTGAAAATGGAAAAGTTTATATTTCTAAAGATACCCGAGCGGCTGTGTTCAATGAATTTATATTCATAGAAAAAGATGTAATAGGAAACGTGTTTGGTCACCGTGTTTTCTCAAAATGATAAAACTTTTCTAATAAAAACGTTGAAAACGTAAATTTCATCACAGAGTTTAAAAAAATGTTGAAACTAGATATTAATAGAACACTACCTAATGATAACGAATTGGATCATAGAATCCTATGAAAAAAATATATATTGTTGACAATAATATTTATATTTGGCAAATTCTGGAATAATTAAATTAGTTAATATTTATTCCGATAGATGGGGCAAGCCATCAGCAACTGTATCAGAAAATGCCTTTTTTCTTAATATTTATATTGTTAATTAAAAAAAAAACTTCTCTTAAAATCGTAATGTTTATCACACTCTTGTATATCGTCAAATTCTAACGATTCGATTCTGTTCTCTGAATTTCTATTCACAGAACAATATTTAATTAAAAAAATAAGTTTGGTAACAGTGTTTCCACGAAAATATTGACGAGGTGATGAACAGAGCTCTAAAGATAGGTGAGACGGTGGCAAACACTGGTGACGAGATTAAGTGTTCCATTAGGCAGAAACTCCATCTTAAAATGGGAGCGCAAACATTCTTCGATCCATTCGTCGCCCACGCGGCTTCTCAATGAGTGGGCAGACAAATAAGAAGAAACGTCTCCCCGGGCTGTGCGTATTCCTGTTCAGGGTCGGTGTCAACGCGCTATCTCAGGGGAACTACTGTAAGTACCTCGGGTGTTTCCATTATCACCCTACCTGGAAAATCATTCCACTCTTTCACGACTACTCAGTTTCTAACCTGTATTAAAACAAAGCAATAACGCGCCATCTATACATATAAAATGAAAAGATTTAAAAGCACGAATGTGTCTTTTATACACAATACAAACTTCTACTGTCCTTACTGCGATGAAAAAATATATTGGGAGGGTATAGAAGTAAGGAGTAAGGGCAGTAGAAGTTTGTATTGTGTAAAAAAGAAATTTTCGTGCTTTTAAATCTTTTCATTTTATAATATCTGTATCTTGACTATATTTGATTGTAAATCTTATTTTGAGTAAGAGTGAAGGAGAATATTTGAACATTTATCGTTCCTTTAGTAGGTATAGTACCAAACAATCGTAACAGGTTCATTCTAATCTTACTTGTACCATTCCTCTTGTATCGCCAAACAACCATAGTTGAAACATTCTAATCTTGCTTGTATCCTTCTTATTGTGCTTGCACTGCAGAACAATCATCGTACGAACTCTCTCTTGTATCCCATCATATTGCAGTAGATGCACCGTCCAACAACATTCTAATATTGCTTGTATCGTTCCTCTTGTATTAGTTGTATCGTCGAACACCATTGTTAGGAAATTCTAATTTTGCTTGTATCGCTCCTATTGTAGTTGCAATGCCAAACAACCATAGTTGAAACATTCTAATCTTGCTTGTATCCTTCTTATTGTGCTTGCACTGCAGAACAATCATCGTACGAACTCTCTCTTGTATCCCATCATATTGCAGTAGATGCACCGTCCAACAACATTCTAATATTGCTTGTATCGTTCCTCTTGTATTAGTTGTATCGTCGAACACCATTGTTAGGAAATTCTAATTTTGCTTGTATCGCTCCTATTGTAGTTGCAATGCCAAACAACCATAGTTGAAACATTCTAATCTTGCTTGTATCCTTCTTATTGTGCTTGCACTGCAGAACAATCATCGTACGAACTCTCTCTTGTATCCCATCATATTGCAGTAGATGCACCGTCCAACAACATTCTAATATTGCTTGTATCTTGCCTCTTATACAAGTTGTACCATCAAACAATCATCGTAGATAACTATATCAATCTCTGTACCGTTCTCCCATACTGCTCTGTAGACCAGAATAGTGGATTCGAATGAACGTGCTTGGAGTTTTAAGTTTCAACAGGTGTTTCAACCAGGTAAAGATGTCAGGATAATCAACCCTCCCGCAGATCAACAAATATATTGCCCCGTCTTCTACACACTAGAATAACTCTCATTAGAGCATTGAATTCTTAGTAGCTTTCGTTAACCATTTAACTTTTTTCTCTTTATAAATAAATGCATCTGGCCTCTAAATTGAAAAATCTTTGTTTTTATTTAATTATTCTTGCTAATAATACAAGAGCTATCTCTCTCTCTCTCTTTCAGTGATATACATAGAATATTAAGGTGAAAATTATCAGGCTCCAGTGATAGGTTTCTCTTTAAAAAAATTTATTCATAAATCTCTATAGCTTTCGGGTACGGAAGTCCTTCTACAGGAGAAAAACACAATACATAGATTATATATATGTTATATAAAAATATTATTTTAAATTATAATTTCATAGATTCAAATACTCTGCTAAATCGACCGCCAGAGGTCACTCTTCCCCTATAAAAACTCGTTGTTGTTTTATCCCAATAGCCGGCTCAAAACCTTTGTACATTATGTAAATAATCTTTTGTTTTCCTTATTCTACTCGCCTTAAGCCAGGCATTACTTTTATCAAATTATGTTCTTTTATATATTACATGGGTTCAATTAAAGCAATATCTGATCAAAACTATTTTTTATTATTATTCTTTCAAGAATTTTAACCACGACTGCATTGCCATAATCCTCAACATGATCAAAAAACAACAGAAATCTCATTCATCAATATCTATAACATATACATATTATTTAAAAATAATTTGGGTGAAGGATTTCAAACCCAAAGTTCAGGTTAGGCTCAGTATTGTCTTGATTGAGAACTCATATAAAAGAGACATCATAGATTACAAACCTGTGATGTTGGTTCTAAGGGACCTTATACCATATCAGAGTCTTAAGTTGCCTCATGGAAAGTGGTCGTACTTGAGGATTAAATCGCGTTCAATAATGGCCAACCATCGGTGATAGCTCTTTTGCTAGATGGCTGCAATCATACCGAAAAAATACGCTTTTGTTTATGCATAGTACATACTTAATTCAAATTTCTTATCAGAGCATACTTCTGTTTGTTTATGTTGTGTCAACAAAAAGTATTCAACTCTAAAATGCCTCACCAGGTTTTTTTGAAAAAAAGTTAGGGATTATTTTGCTAGATGTTTAAATACTGGTTCCTAGTTCAAAATCACATTAATAGGTACCGCTCAGCAAGACCAACCTAGTTCATGATAATTGAAACAGTGAATAATATGTGAAGGTTATTCACATATTAGACAAATTTTAACGCGGGATTCAATCCCGGTTCATGACTGTCGGGAATCGAGCGTGTTACCTTCTCGGTTTAAATACCATTTTAGATAAAGTTTTTTTCACTATATTCAAAATGAAAAATAGTGCAAAAGGGAAATCATACTAGGATCATGTAAATAAATTATGAAAAAGGTATTTCTTGATCGTAAAACTTTTAGTTGTATGTACGTACGATCAGGAAGATGTCTTTTTCTTAATATATTCAAAAATCTGAATATAGAGCAATCCATAATATCTATATTTTTAAAATAACGCTTATTTTGGATTGTGATAAGATTTACGATGTTTTTCTTTTGATTATACTTACTTTTTTTTAATTAAAAAGGCATATATTAACACAAAGCAATAACGCGCCATCTATACATATAAAATAAAATGATTTAAAAGCGCGAATGTTTCTTTTATACATAAAACAAACTTCTACTGTCCTTACTGCGATGAAAAAAAAAAAAGGACAGTAGAAGTTTGTTTTATGTATAAAAGAAACATTCGCGCTTTTAAATCATTTTATTTTATATAAAAAGGCATATATTGGATCAAAATATCATTTATTTTACAAATATTTCAGTTGGCTGAACGCCAACCTTTATCAAGGTATTATAACATTTTAAAGTGTGTCAACAACACACTTGACCCACTTTAAAATATTATAACACCTTGATAAACGTTGGCATTCAGCCAAATGAAATATTGGTAAAATAAATGATATTTTGATCCAATAAATGCCTTTTTAATTAAAGATTTATTTATGGATTGCTCTATTTTCAGATATTTACTTTTGTTTAGAGTGTATATAATAGATGGTTTTATCGCCCAATAAGCTTGTAAGACGTCTGTGGCTCACCTGAAGCACGCGACCTGCTGTATGCTTCAAAACAAAACAAAAAAAACTCGTAAAATATGGACGATTGGTCGATTGAAATATTGGATAAATAAAAAAAAAAATCTTATTAAAATCCAAAATAAACCTTATTTTAAAAATATATACAAAATGTTGAGTGTATTTTCAAATTTCAAGGTAGCTATGCATTTTAATGGGGAAAGGTGGATGAAAGAGTGAATCAGATTTGATGAATCATAATGACCAATCGTAGAGGATGGTCGGCCATATCACAGGGCGTGGCTGTGGCGTAATGTTGGTAAGACGGACGTCAACGGACGAGTTTTGGAAGGCCGGCCTTGGAAGAAGGCTCTCCCATGGACCATTAGACATATGGGTCAGAGGAATTGGGACAATTCGGCAGGTCGCTCGCTACTTCTTTTTAAACATCTTTTTTTTTTTTTTGTAACCTTCTTCTCTCACCGTATAATTAGACACCTTTGATAACACTTGAGCCACAATGATTCTTGGAACATCTTTTTTTTTTTTCAGAACTGCTTATGCAGATTTATGCATTCCTTTAGTATTTTTGCATTTACAAACGCAAAAATGTTGATATTTGTGAATCTCCTTAGCTGCTTTCCCTCTTGTCCATACTATTAATTTTCGAATACTGTGTTATATGTAGATAAATCTTAAATTTTGTGGCCAATATTTGTATACGGAAGTAAAAAAAGAATAGACATTTATTGATATCGAATTTGCGTGATTAGGAGATCATTACGTGTCTATTTTCTAAAGATTAATGTTGTCAGATTGTCCAATGTTATGTCAAATATAGATGTTATAATAAATTATTCTGTGAGTCAACCTCAATCCTCTCGTTAAACTCAGTTCTCCTTAATCTCTTAATCCACAGTTCGTACAAACTCAAGTTCTTCTAATGTTTTCACCACAATCTCTTAATCCAGAGTTCGTACAACAAAATATGTAATGTGTTTAGTCTTCTTAGTGCTTCCCTATCTCCCCAATATCCTTTTCAATACAAATTTTCCAGTTCTTTGTCTCTTCGAGTGAGATATATACAGCTATTAAGATATCTTTATTCGATCCTATTAAAAGGCCGTGCTGGGTCGGTGGAAGGATGGTCTAAACCGTTGGTTTTCGACCGCTACGACCCGGGATCGAATCCCGCATTGGGAAATTTTTTCTAATTAAAAAAAAAAATGCTCCAAAGGCCCCTGATTCTTACAAAAGTCCAACCCCACCAGCGAGTGCAAGTAACCAAACGTTGTAATAGCATATTCGGACTGTTTTTCACATGTGTAGACATGTGGTGCACTTACAGTAAAAGCAATCGCTAACTACCCACCATGATTATAATGGCCTGTACCACGTGTACTAGGGATAATAATAATAATAAAAGGCTGTGCTCAAATTCGATTATGATGCACTCATTGGTCCTTATGGCAGCTTAGGAAATTCGTAGAGCTTCATCCTCTAACAAAACATTTCAAAAGTCTTGAGTATATTTACTACTTTACTACTACTAAGGAAGAATTGGTACTTTCTCACTATTGTGTCTAGGATGTTAGAAAGCTGATAATTTATCTTATGGAAGATTTTCTTTGAAAACGCTTATGCCTTGACCCTTCTTTTAGATCTTTCCTAAATCTAGCTCTTTCTAAGATATCTTAACCTTTTTCTTCAGCCTGATGTCGTTTAATTGACGTTAAATTCGTTGGCTATGAAAAAACTCTTTCACATGTACCTCATTATCTTTTAATTATTGAATCAAATGTTCCTTTTGAATGGAAACCGGTTTCAGATGTAGGAGATTGGTATTAGGAAAATAAGAGCGAAGAGGAAATATGTAAATGTGAGGAACTGTCGAAGAATAATTAGGAAGAAAATAATTGGATGGTTGAGTTCCTTGACACATCTTTGATTCCAATCTTCCTTATTTGTCTATCATCCGTATAATATAAACTTTTATGTCTCTTCAGTACGTGTGGGTCTTCTTCGTTGTCTCTTCCTTGGGATCCTCCGCGCTATCTTATCTTGGCCTGAGTTTCGCATACCATCCTTCTCCTTTTATTCATCTTATTGAGCTTTTTTTTTTTATCTTCTCAACTGCCTTGAGAACTTCTAGTTTGATTAATTATCCATTCTTCACTGGCATCGGAACATGATAGATTCTAGTTTTACTTGTGACGGCTAATCAATATCCAGGTTTCCTATCAATATATATAGAGAAGGTTCTGTGCCCCACCTTCTTAACATGAGGGACTAGCTTCTTTGAAGTGAGTTTGGGGAACGTCCTTGGTCTCGTGATATAGGAATCTGCCTCAGTGTCAGTTTAGAGCAAAGCGGCTGTCGGTCAGGTGCAGCGTGGCGAGAAGCGACCTAACGGAGTCAGGAAAGCGTGGAGGATGACCCACTGACTCACTGTCCCAGCGGACCTGTCGTCTAATGTCCGTCGACCTCGTTCTGCAGGCGTTCTTCGTGGCCACTTGCTGTGGTAGCTTGTGTATATGGTAGCCTTGCTGTGGGTAGCATGTGTATATGATAGCCTTGCTGTGGCAGCTTGTGTATATGGCAGCCTTGCTGTGGTAGCCTCTGTATATGGCAGCCTTGCTGTGGGTAGGCTGTGTATATGGTAGCCTTGTTGTGGTAGCCTTTGTAAATGGCAGCCTTGCTGTGGGTAGCCTTTATATATGGCAGCCTTGCTGTGGTAGCCTCTGTATATGGCAGCCTTGTAGAGGTAGCCTCTGTATATGGCAGCTTTGCTGTGGGTAGCTTGTGTATATGGTAGCCTTGCTTAGGCAGCCTGTGCATATGGCAGCCTTGCCTTGCTGCGGTCAGCCATGTTGTAGTAGCCTGTGTATAAGGTAGCTTTGCTGTGGTATCCTGAGTATATGGCATCCTTGCTGTAGTAGCCTTTAGTCATTCCAAAGAGTAAATCTATTCGAACATCCTATAAAGATGACGTTTCTAGCGTCTTGTACAATTCCCACAAACAAGTTGGAACAGACTTTCCACAAAGAGTAAAGCTATTCGAACATTCTCTGAAGATAACGTTTCTAGCATCTTGTATAAGTCCACAAACGGATTGTAACAGTCTTTCCATAGAGCAAAGCTATTCGGACATTCTATAAAAATATTATTTCTAGCGTCTTGTACAAGTCCACAAACAAGTTGGAAAATACTTTCCACAAAGAGTAAAGCTATTCGAACATTCTCTGAAGATAACCTTTCTAGCGTCTTGTACAAGTCCATAAACGGATTAGAACAGACCTTCCAAAGAGTAAAGCTCTTCAAATATTCTCTAAAGATGACGTTTCTAGCGTCTTGTACAAGTCCACAAACGGATTAGAACAGACATTTCACTGAGTAAAAAATCTATTCGAACATTCTCTAAAGACGACGTTACTAGCGTCTTGTACAAGTCCCACAAGCGATTTGGAACATTATTTACAAAAGTAAAGTTATCCGAAAAATCTATAAAGATGACGTTTCTAGCGTCTTTTGCACGTTCACAAACGGGTTGGAACAGTCTATCCTTGGAGTAAAGCTATTCAAACATTCTATATTATGACATTTCTAACGCCATGTACAAGTCCCACAAACGGGTTTGAACAGACATTTCACTGAGTAAAAAAGCTATTCGAACATTCTCTAAAGATGACGTTTCTAGCGTCTTGTACAAGTCCACAAACAAGTTGGAACAGACTTTCCACAAAGAGTAAAGCTATTCGAACATCCTCTGAAGATAACGTTTCTAGCGTCTTGTACAAATCCCACAAGCGATTTGGGGGGGGGGAACAGACCTTCCAAAAGTAAAGTTATCCGAAAATTCTATAAAGATGACGTTTCTAGCGTCTTTTGCAAGTTCACAAAAGGGTTGGAACAGTCTATCCTTGGAGTAAAGCTATTCAAATATTCTAAATTATGACATTTCTAGCGTCTTGTACAAGTCCCACAAACGGGTTTGAACAGGCATTTCAATAAGTAAAAAAGCTATTCGAACATCCAATAAAGATGACGGTTCGAGTGTCAGGTACAAGTAAGACCACAGGAAGGTTGGCAGAACACAAAGACTTGCCAAAGATCAATAATTGACCATTGAAAGGCAACTATTAAGCCATTGTTCGTCCAGCCCATCTCTGATACTCATCTGGCCATTGTCTCTCCACTTAGTTCTATTTTGGTAGTTTTTCTATCTGGTGACAATATGGTGACGATTGTGAGTTACATAATGAAGCGGCAATTTAAAAAAATGAGCTGAAAGAAATGCCGGTGGAATACCGAAGTCTTCGGAATATATGGCAGTGATTCTATATCGCAAGTCCGAGGAACATTTAGACCTGTCTTCGTAGATTGTTTTCTGCCTGTTTGTGTTGAGAATGTTTTTATTTTTTGTTGAGATAATCGCCCACGGAGAAAGAGAGAGTGTGTGTGGTTTTCTACCCTCTTCCATAACTTACAGAAAGCTGTATATATAAATGAAAGCATGAGAATACCTATAACCTCTCTTCTCTATATACACTCATGGACAAAACTTAAGGAAGTTGTACCTTTTAGCATGTATATCGGGATTCAGACAATAACTAGGAAAGATACACTCATGGACTAAACTTAAGGAAGTTATACCTTTTAGCATGTATATCGAGATTCAGACAATAACTAGGAAAGATACACTCATGGACTAAACTTAAGGAAGTTGTACCTTTTAGCATGTATATCGGGATTCAGACAATAACTAGGAAAGATACACTCATGGACTAAACTTAAGGAAGTTGTACCTTTTAGCATGTATATTGAGATTCAGACAATAACTCTGAAAGATACACTCATGGACTAAACTTAAGGAAGTTGTACCTTTTAGCATGTATATCGGGATTCAGACAATAACTATGAAAGATACACTCATGGACAAAACTTAAGGAAGTTGTACCTTTTAGCATGTATATCGGGATTCAGACAATAACTATGAAAGATACACTCATGGACAAAACTTAAGGAAGTTGTACCTTTTAGCATGTATATCGGGATTCAGACAATAACTCTGAAATATATTGGATACATAGTGACCTGTATTGAAGACACACGAGATAACTGAGTGTGAACAAAGTTGCCTCTGTCTCTATGAGTGTATACCAAAATAATTATAGCTCTATATATACCTATTTCCCCCATATAAAATTGTAAATTCGAATTTACTTTTCCCATCTTCTCTGTATCTCTCTCAGGAGAATCAATATATAAGACTATAGGTTGTTGTCGTGTCCAATGAAGAGCCTCAGATGTCTCCATGCATCTCTATCACAGCAGTCGCAATGTCTACTATCTTGGGTATGTAAAGTTGGAGATATCGGTTTAAGACTAAAAGTATTGATTGATTGGTTTAAATAATTATTATAAAATCTATGTATGTGTGGATATTTTGTACGTTAATGCCTTAGTTTTAGGATTTAGATATAAAATAGGTATTTCAACTCATGTAGTGTATTTCTTTAATGTTTGGTTTTTTTTTTTTTTTGTCAAAAAGTTCGCTCCGCACGAAATGTCACCAAAATTTTGCCAGTGTATGAGGTCCGAAGAAAGCTTAAAATCATGGCAATATGCAATAATTTCACTAAAAACTTTATACTTCATTTTGAGGAGTAGTTTCTTTCTCATTGTATTTGCATATTTCATTACATATATGTACATTGATTGTACATAGTTCATTTACATATGTATTTGCATACATATTTGTATAATATGGCTAAATTATCAGCTTTCCAAACACCATTAGCGAATTCAGGAAATATATTACTGCCTTGCAATTTGAAGACGGGTAACAATTGCCTAATTAAGTATATACATATAAAGGTCACCTTTCTCTCGTCAAAATAGACGCCATCTTGCAGCGACATTCAATAGATGTCGTCTAGTTTTGATGGGAGAATTCACCTCTATTTTTATAGATCTATATATTCCCGTCAAAATTTCCATCTATAATTAAATATAAGTAAAATTTCAAATAAGCTCTACGTATATATGTAAAATTGTAAAAAAATGCTTTTGAGTTAATCCAGGACAAGTTTATTGCATTAGTTACAATGTCATTAAACCTTACATGTCAAGTTTCGTAACACCGTGGGCGATGTTGTTACATTATAAAACATACTGGAGGAGACAGACAGACATTTTTATCTTCAAATATATTCCACGTTATTTCAAAAAGGTTGTATTTACATTTTAAAATAACTTATATATAATGCATGTATGCATGCATATACATATCATATATATACACATACATCCATATACATGCATGCATATAATGCATGTAAGTAAAAACACCTTTTGAAGAAGTTTTCAATGTATAAAGATTCCTTATATTGCAAGATTGCAGTTATATTCCACAGCTACTTCTTAGTTCTAAACCCAGACATAACTAGATCTACAGGAACTGCAATAACTGTCACAACATCCAACTCACTCCGGACCATATATACAGTTGCCTGGCCATCCTTGCAGTTCTCTATATGGCAGACATCAATCCAGAAGAGGACATCCATACGGACAAGACACCTCAGTTGGCCGGTATTGTGATCAGGGTGATCAAAAGAGATGTGTGTACGTTATAATTGCTATTATCCCTAGTACACGGGGTACAGATCATGATACTCATGGTGGGTAGAATTTGCGACGGCTTTTACTGTAAGTGCACCATATTCCTAATTTGTTTTTAATATCAACACCTGACCTTATTTATTTATTTTAAAATTATTTTATTACATGTCTATGCACCTAAGTATTGTGATCAGGACCGATCTGATCTACTCCATGGACAAGACATCACAACCACACCACTTTTTATTTCCCAAAATAACTTTATTAGGTACCGCTCAAAAAGAGAAACCTATCTTAGGTTATTTACAATGAAAAATATGAAAAGGTTCCTCACAGAAAAAAAAGTGTCCAATACGGGATTCAATCCTGGTTCATGGCTGTCGGAAACCGACAGTTTATACCGCTGGCTACCAACTCTTTTATTTTACTTCCAAGTTGCATATTACGAAATCGATGCCATTATGTTATTAAGGTAATAGATCTCAGGAGTGGTGTTAAAGAAAATTGTACAAATCTGAGAATTTTATCTGCCACAGAGAATAGATGGCTTGATACGCCATGATTGGAGAGTTGCATTATTTTACCTCAATACGGAATAAATCAATCTTCCATGTCCTCTAAGAAATAATTTATTAAAGGCCTATATAACAATAACCAGCAGTTTACCTTTTTATATTTCTTTATCTTGTTGGAAATCACATGGATAATAAGCTTACAAGGAGTTTGGTTTCCTAGAAGAAGATAGGCGCCTCGTCAAAATATCGATTTTTAATTAAATATTGGATACACGTGTTACAGGCCATGATAATATATGTTGTTGCTTATTCCTCAAATCGTTTAAAACGATCTCCATTAGGTTCCATTGTCTCAGCTTTTCTATTATAGTCCTTGTGTTTTCCCAGGGGTCTTTTTTTTTTTGGAAGATTTGATACAATTCAATAGATGGCTGATTGGGAATCGCATTTGTGGCATTTCGGGAATATTTTGATTTTTCCATTAAATTTGAACATTATAAGATGTCCTGTTCGTAATCGTGAAATCACCGTTTGTTCTTCCCTTGTAAGAGTATGGAAAGAAGATTCGATAATGTATGTGATAGTAGGTAGTTTAGAAACAGCCTTTTACTGTAAGTGCACCAAATGTTTACACATGTAGAATGCAGTTCGACTTTTGCATTTAAAACTGCCAGAGTTCGTTTTAGTTATCTGCATTCACTGGTAGGTTTACTGTCAAATTATATTGACAAACATTTTCAGTTTTTTTTCTGATCAGTTTTTAGCGGGCAGAATGTTGTCCTCGTTTTTTAGTGAACCAATCTCTCACGCCTTCTCATTGGACGAATGTGTCCATGTCTGTATATAAGAGGGGACTAAGGGAATGCGAGGGGGGCCCAGAGCGTGGAGAATTGGTGTGGAGACGCTTAAAGTGTTTTTATACGTGGTTTTTCCGTGTCTGGCTGTTCTCTTTGCATCCCGGTGTCACCCGAGTCCGATCCCTGCCAACGCTACAATAAAGATAAGTGCTGTTTTATTTAACAAATCGTGAGTTGTTTTTATCTCCTTATTGTTGTTAGTGTTGTACTCTTGAGTGTACCTTTTTCTGTGTTTAAGTTACTCTTACTGTAGACCCTAGTTTATTGATTTTTGTGTGATTACCCGTAATAGTAACTTTTGTCAATACCCGTGAAAGAATCGGGGGTCTTAGAAGTAAAAAAAAAAAAAAGGTGATCAATGCGGGATTCAATCCAAGGTCGTGATTGTTGAAAACCGACTGTATGTAACCCTCCTTCACCCTATTTTAATAAAAATCTGAGTTTATAAAGATGAGGGAGAGACTTACTATTAGAATACCTCTAATCTATCATTGGATAGGTTGGATTAAATCTTTTCTGATTCCACAAAGTTAGTCTCTCAATAAGTTCCTCTTGTTCCAAAATCACTTTATTAGGTACCACTCAAAAAGAACAACCTAGTTTATGATATTTGCAACAAAATGAATAATATGTGAAGGTTATTCATATATTAAACAAATATGTTAACGCGGGATTCGATCCCGGTTCATGGATGTCGGGAATCGAGGGTGTTACCCACTCGTCCACCGGCTCTTTCTCAGTAAGTTGGTAGTTATCTAGATGGATATCTTGGGAAGTTTTTAACTTTAATATCATTTTCTTATCATGTACACCCTACTTGACATTGTAGGAATATTATACAACAATATAGACACCTTCCAAAATATTCCTATTGGAAATAAAATCTGAAATACACACTTAAAAGATCGACCCCTCGAAAATTTGCATAGATATACTTCGTCCTATCAAGAAAAGTCTCTGCTCTATTTGCTTATTCAAAATAGAATTTTCAAAGAAGCTTTATTCATCAATTCTATACAATACATTCCTTACAATATTTTAAAATGTATATAGAAGTTGTGAGGGCTTGGGTGTATATAGACAAATGTAAAGGCATACATGTATGACAGCGCAAGTGTCCCCAGAGGGACATAGCGCTTTAAATTTAAAAATATGGAAGTTGTGTGAGTGTGGGTGTAAAATAATATGGAAATTCTCATATAGATATATTTTTAAAGGCCAATACTATACACGATGCAATAAAAAAATCTAATCATTTACGAAAATCCTTCTAAAAAATCAGACCAAATTTCAATCAGGAAAGGCTGACTATCAGTCCAAAGTCATTTAAAGAGAACAATTGGATACTTTTCACAAAATCTAAATACATTCCAACAAAACAGTCAAAACATGGATGTTTACCTTAACATAATCATTAGAGCATTTACGATGTCACAAAGAAATCAGACCGAAACGGACGTAATCAGGAAAGGTTGTCCAGCAGTTGCAAGGTCAGCCAAACAAATTGATCCCTTTCAAAATCCGTTTCATCCAAATCAGACCAACATTATCAAGAGAACGGTTGCAAGGTCATCAGAAAACCCTCGCGGACATCCTCCTTCCAGTTTTCACGGTCAGCATGTGAATGGTCTGAACCAGGTCAAGCAAACAAGCCAAGGTTTGTGGGTTAGCGGGCTCTACCCTCCTAACCTCCTATTCAACCCTTTCGGGAAAGTCGGGACAGGGAAAAGTCTTCCGGACCTTAGTCTTCCTTTGTCTGCCCTAGCCTACTTTTCTTCCTCGCTGGTCTTGAAAGGGTTTCTGGACCACGTCCGATCACGTCGGCCGAGCATAGGGGACACCGCATCACGGTCATTAAACGGTAGCATCGAAAACATTTATACTTTACACAAGACAATTTGACATGGACCCAGAGCAGCAGCTTTACACACCCAAGATTGTGGACATTGCGACTGTTGTGATAGAGATGCATGAAGATAAAAATAACCATTTTGGGGGTAGGATTTGCAACTGCTTATACACGATGCAAATGCAACACATGTCTACACATGTTAAGCAATTCAAATTTGTATTTACAGGCCTTACATTTTGGTTACTTGAATTCACGTATATAGTTGGATTTCTTCAGGAATGGGGAGGCATATATATTGAATAGTTAGATATAAGCAGCTTTGTCTAAGTCAGTGGCTTCCATTGCCTGTAGATCAATACCTGAGATCAGGAGTTCTATATGTGGCTTGTACTGAAATAAATTTCTAAAATATCTTCAAGTTCTATCTTTTTATTATCTATTTACAGTTATCAATAAGCTTCTATAATGCCACCATCCTGACTTCTCTCTATTTTCCATTTAAAAGATTTTAATTTCCAATTACTACCATTCTGTTTCACATCTATACATCTTGGTTGATTCCTGACTGCAACAGATTGTTTCATTGCCATCATCCTGAAAGCTCTTCAATTTCAATGATAATCTTAGTTGTAAAATTGATTGTATTGGTGAAGGAACACGATATTCAGCTGAGGTTCTTTATTCATGCATGTTGTGTAAATGTTTACGTGAGCATCTTAGTTATTATCCACATCTTTTCTTAAGTATTATCATTCCGTGAAGACATGAATATTTTATAAAATAATGATAAAAATGAAATATTCAATAATATATTATTAGATATATTGATATAGAAATGGTTGCAATGCTATTACCAAAAGTCAAGCCTAGTTTATTTCTTTGGATTTGTTACTTTGGGTTAGAAGAGATGACATATGGCTTCAAATCCAACATCTGTATGGTTGGCATTCCTCTTGATATGGATAGGATGATCTCTTCAGTTCCACTCTCCTTGACCTAGGTGGAAATATTTTCTATCACAAACACATATATGGTTAGTATTCCCCTTGACATGGGTGGAAATGTCTTCAGCCACAACACATATATGGTTAGCACTCCCTTGACAAGAATGGTATTCGAACCCAACACACATTTCAATCCCTTTTTAAAATAAGAGGTGTTTCCTTTGGTACAGGGATACTATCCCTCAATTTTGCCTTGGCATGTATTCTGGTCTGAAAATCAGCCTTTCTTTTTCACCATCTTAAACACTTTTCAGGCAAATTCGACCGATTTCATAGTATTATTATTATTATTTCTTATCCCCTTGTATAAAGATTACACGAATTCCACGAGTTCATGCTCCTCGAGCTGTTTTATGATGAGCAGCGGCCTCTCCCAAAGGTCCTGTTTAGTGCATTTAATGCAAGTCAAAATGTTTTCTGGAGCTGCAGGTGCCAAGCTACATTTTGGGCAAGTGGGGTAGATTTTGTTATTATTTTCTATCTTCAATGACTTGAGATGTCCTGTTCTAAATCTTGTCAGTGTTGTTTGGTGCTGTCTATTTCTGATGTTCAGAGCTCCTCCTGAGTTCACTCCACTGTACCAACTGTGCTTAGGTGGGATCCTCCAGTTGGATTTGATAGTTCCTCTCGTAGGAATGTTATGAATTCGAAACGGCACCCGTACTGATGAGGGTCATAGCCTGAGACCATTACCAGGTTGGATTTTGTCTGAAATTGCCAAAGATAGTTTTATGGAACATTCTTTACCACCTATACAGAATGATAAACAAAATGCACTTTTAAAATGGAAAGGTGTCTCTTTTGGTGTAGAGACACACAATGAACATTGGTCTATTATCGAAAAGATAGAGGCTGCCTGGCCGGTATTCATATTTATATAAAAAATAGACACTTCAGCCAGTTGAAGTTTTTTATTTTCTCAACGTTTGGACAAAAATATTTTGTCTTCGTTAGGAGAAGTAAATAAAAATAAAGCATTTGGCAAGGCGTTAAAACGCCCTTGCAACCTCAGAACAATTTTTAACGCCTTGCCAAATGCTTTATTTTATTTACTTCTCCTGACGAAGATAAAAGATTTTTGTCAAAACATTGAGAAAATAAAAAAAACTCCAACTGGCCGAAGTGTCTATTTTTCATAAAAACATTTGTTTATTATACTTAAAACAAATACGTTGAAATTGTACGGTTTTTACGCTGTGCATTACTATCCTATCTGTATTAATGACTTTCAAGGGTCTACCTTGATGTAGATAGCCAAGATGTTCCTGTCAGAAGGTCTTTGTACTTTTCGCCCACCCATCAGCTCCCCTCAACTAAAATCCCGTGGAAAGGGAATTCCAAGTCATTAAGACCTTTTTTTTTTCTCTCTTCTTATTTTAGGAATCCCTACAAACCTCCCCGGGGCACGAAAAAAAAAAAAAGGATGAGTTGGGAACAGCTGGGACAGTTATTTGGTGTGAACTTACAACCCCACCTTCTGATAAAAACGTTTTCTAAACTTACAGAATTCTGCAAATTTCAGCACCCACTTTTCATACACATAGGGATTCTTTCATTTTGCCAAATGGAAAACTAAATGTAGATTTTTTTGTACGTTTTTATCAAAAGGTATCCTTTCTGTCAATCGCCGTGTTGGTTTAAAGAAATACTAATTTTTGCTTCGCCTATAGCTGTAAAAAGATTTTGAAAGCGCCTGTTGTGAAGAAATCTTCTACGGATCAACTCTTGATTAAGTATTTCAAGTTATAACTTTTTTTGGAGAACCTTATTTTGTTTCATCTATTAGTTTTTAAGCATTCAATTTTTCAAATTGAAAATAGAAGGAAAGAAAAATGATAAAGAGAAGATATAAAGAAATCGTTGTAATCTGATTACCCCTGTCGAAGTCGAAGAGCTATGCTCGATTTTAAAAAGCCGCTAAGAAAACGTCTTGAGCTGGATGAAATGTAGTTAGCGTGTCAGAAGAAGAAGAATATGATGAAGGCGAGAAGATGAAAAATGAAGCCGGAATGAAACAAAAGCAATGGATACAAGGTTGAAGGATGGATGAAGCTAAGAAAATAGCAATGATAAAGAAAGATGAAGTATTGATGAAGCTAAGAACGCTTCATGATTTTGTGTGTCATCCTTGCGCAGGGGCCATGCTAATATTCTCTGTATCGTTCCTATTGTAGTAGTTGTACCGCCGAACTGGTATTACAGGGGCCATGCTCTTCTTCTGTGTATCATTCCTATTGTAGTAGTTGTACCGCCGAACTGGTATCACAGGGGCCATGCTAATCTTTTCTGTATCGTTCCTATTGTAGTAATTGTACCGCCGAACTGGTATCATAGGGACCATGCTAATCTTCTGTGTATCGTTCCAATTTTAGTATATGGACCGCCGAACAAGCGTGTTGATGTAGCTAAGAGAGTAAAAAATGATCGTAAAAAGAACTAAAACTGTAATAGATGAATAAATCGAAGAAAATGAAAAGAATGAAGACATGAATAAGCTCAAGAAAAGAGCAGTGAGGAAGAAGTAAAGAAGAGGAGACGTGCTCTGCTACCATCGGTACGTAATCAAGGCCATACGCAATCATGCGCGCATGCCAGGCGTGGCTGCATCCGGTCAGAATTGCGTCACTTCCGGAACACTATGGCCAAGAAAGAGAGCTGCCAAGTGTTCTTTGTGAACCCATAGACAAGACAGCACATAGAAATCCTATGGGTACGCAGATAAATACGTCCTACTTTGCTTTCCAATTGCAGCTCTGGAAATATAGAACCATCATCGTTTTGGATTACCAAATATTGACTGAAATGAAAATAGACGATAGCAATGTGTTTCTTTAAATTGACTGAAACTTGGAAGAATGACTCTTCTTCAATCATTTTTTGCCAGCCATACATTTTAAACCTTAGTTATTGGCGTCTTATTTAGGAATGTAACTACTAACGGGCCTCACACCGATAATTAATAGATAGATAAACACATGAATTTAATTAATATATAATATTTGCATATTTACACGCACATACAGCTTTAAGACCACCGGACTTATACAAATTCACCACAGGAAGGAAACCGATGGAGCTTCTATACTCCAGTCAGAGCAGAATCCAACAACAGCTTCCATGTCCGACACATGTCCAGTAGCCACAGATTCCACCGTGCATACGTCATGGTTAGCGTATCACTGAAAAATCTATACGCATTTATATACACTCTTAACTATGATTATTACTTCTAACGTATAAAATTGAGTTTTCAATTACACTCATGAACAAAACTTAAGAAAGTGGAAAGTCTGATGTCGCCAGTCCTCTGTCTTTTGAAAGAGACGGAGACAATTTTGTTCACACTTGGTTATCTCATGTGTCTTCAATAAAGGTCACTGTAATATCTTTCAGAATTATTGTCTGAATCCTGATATACATGCTAAAAGGTACACCTTCTTCAAGTTTTATCTATAAGTTTAAATAAAATAATAAACAAATTTATATAAAATGTACACAATGCACACACACACACACAAAAACCTTTATTAAGACACACAGGTCTTACAGAGGATTATCCTTGGGGTTACAAGACGGAGAAACCCATGGAAGTTAGAAATATACAAAGGGATAAAAATGGAGAAAGATTATATACACATAGTAAATATATACAGATTATTATTTGAAATGTACACAATGCATCTTTAAGTATAATGCAATTTTCTTTGATAAATGCTCTTTTTTTTTTTACATTGCAGTTGACACTTTCGCTGATTTAGTTTATAAAGATAGGATCTTTTGCAGTTGTTTTATTTTTGTGAGTATATTAGTGATTTTATATAGAAAATGTATGTGCCTATATTTTGCCTATCTTTGGTGAAGATGTTTTAACACTCTCTCTGAATTAAAATTTATCTCTAAAACAGATTGTTAGAGATTTATAATTATTCTACGCCTAAAAAATTCTATCAGAGGTGTGTGTGCTCTCAATAGCGTACTGTTGGCAGCTCTAGCATCTTTACAGAATTTCTATCTCAATTACTTTTTATATTTGTCGATAATAAAGGCATATTTTGGATAAAAAATTATATACCAATATTTCAGTTGGCTGAACGCCAATCTTTTTTTCAAGGTACAACAACAAATATATGTATTTCTTTTTCAAAATTCAATATCTTTTTGCTTCTTCATTTCTCTAAAGGCAAAACACACCATTTTTCTTTTGTTTCTCTATTACTTTGCACCAGTTTTAGAACAGGTATGTGAAGGATTTAGAGAGACGTTGCATTCTTGGATTAGAGAGTGACAGGAACTCTGTTGTATAGTTGAGCCGATAGGATTTAAGCCGGAAGTCCTTTGGAATTTCCTGTCAGAAATGACCTTTGACCACTCTGGCATCAACTTCGACAGACAAGGATCTAATCCTTGTAGTGATGTGCTGAGATGTGACCAGGACAACATTCCTTTAACAGCTATTCTGATGCCATCATCGGCCATTGAAAGAGAAAGTTTCCCTCAGATCACTTTTCCATCTTCACTTCAAAAGAATCGCAATATCTTCTAGATTCCAATTCTCCACCAAACCCTGCAGCGGTGTTAGAGGCGCCATGTACATTGTACATAGTTTAAGGCATATATTGGATCAAAATATAATTTATTTTACCAATATTTCAGTTGGCTGAACGCCAACCTTTATCAAGGTATTATAACATATTAATGTGTGATTAATATGTTATAATACCTTGATAAAGGACGGTGCACTTTTGCATGCATTGACAAGATATCAATAAAATTATTTTAATTTTCAATTGTCTAGATTACAAATTGGTGTGTATCAATGACAAGCTCTATAATAATATAGAATTATTTTAATGTGGAGACTCCCACAACCTTTATATAAAAGTTAAAGACAAAATACTTCACTAGCAAAAGCTTTTCACCTTTTTTAATTTTTTTTTTTTAAAGATTGATAGTGGGTTGCCGAAATTTCAAAAGGATAATAAACTTTTGAGTGTTACTTTTAATTATTGTATTATTTCTTTCTCCATTCTAATAAATTGGAGAATGTAGCGCAAAATATTCATTCTTATATGACTATAATCATTTCTAAGTTTCATATAAAATTTGGTGCGTTTTATAAACAAATATATATCTTCTAGAATATAACAATCAACAAAATCTTTCTTTAGCCAAAAGAAAGATATTTATTCAATCTCCAACTTTGACAAACCATTCCTGAAAGCTCTAGTTGATTCGTGATAGGGGGATACCAAAAATCTTCAATGAACATGATAAAGGGCAAAGCGAAAGTCTGTCGAATCTATCAGGGGTAAAAATCATTTTGGAAGTCCCCCAGCCACCCCACATTCTATCTATCTATCATTCCAGGGGCCATTTGGGGGCCCATCCGGATGTCCCGATTGGCCGAAACTTACCTCTTTGACACCACATTAGACTTGAATGGGGACAACTCTTTCACCGGGGGTTTTGTGGTTTCTAAAGGTCGCAAGCGACGGTGGCTTGTACCTGCGACGTCCCCTGGTCAGCAGACGGTAAACATTCCTGCACCAGACGACCCCCAATGCTCCCCCCTCCCCCTTGTTTACTTCCGTTTGGCCCCCACCAATCTTGTCTGACTCATATCCTGAGTTTGCTTTTCTTTGCCACCGTTTTTCACTAGGTGTCTGTTTTTTTGTATATCTCTTTGTTATCTATTTTATTTGTGGACATATTTGACCCCATATAGGCAACTTTGCACATTCTCAATATGGTAGAGTGTGGAAACTTTTTAAAACACTAATACATTGACTCATCGTATAACACGATGCTAAATTTTAGAGATGTCTAAACTATAAATATATTTTGAATTTCTAGACAATAAACATTGAATAAAAGAATATATTTCTTAATTAAATACGCAATACAACTTACATCTTACATACTGCAAAACACTTCAATCCATTTTCCATATTAAAAAAAAAAAAAAAAACTTTAGAAAGTAACAAAACTTGTTAACAATCTGTTTTCCATCCTAATTTATTTGTGCATTCGCAAAGAATAAATTAAATTAGTTTAAAAATTTGTGTTAATACATATTGAGATTGTGTTGTGTCAAAGAATTGAAAACAAACACCTAGAGAGGATTATGATTCTGTTTTCTTTCTCACTTCCTTGTTAAAAAAAGGATTAATTTTGCATCTTAGCATCGATGTACTTTATCTCTGTCGACAAATTGGAAGAAAGGATCATCGTACCTGGAAGAAAGTTTATTACATTTTGTCCTCTAAGGGAGTTCTCATTATCTTGACTGTCAATCTTTTACAGGGAAAAGGAAAATTCTCTTGGAAAATCCTACAGCAGAATTCATTGGAGTATTTAGATGTCTGTTGATGGGACATCTGATGTAGGTAGGAATGTTAGCTGGACATAGTGGGACAGCCTTGGGTACCAGGATCTGAGAACTCCAAACATACTTTACCTGTCCCGTCCAGGGTCACACCCCATCACTTTGAGGCAGTTAACAGGTCTTGGGGAGGTGGAAAATCCTACAACTGTTATCTGACATTAGGGGAGATAAGAGTGAACCCCATGGTACAAAGAGATTGTTCGATTGATTCAGAGCTGTTACCAAATAATTCAACAAGACCTGACACGATATATTTCTTCTTTCTTTGCCTTAATCTCTTTTATATTTCGCTTTCTATGAAGCGTTTGTTGAGGCTTAGTTTTTCCAACAACACGTAGGATTTTTAAGATGAAATTCTCAGGTTTCAGAAGATAAGTTCATTTATATTATCTTAAATATGATTCTATCAGTATAGCTTTCGGGCCTGAAAGCTCTTCTACAAAGGTAGAGCACGAAAACTAAATCGCCAGTACAACACGAATTATAAAAGGTTGTCCTAAAAGTTCGTAAACACTTGCAAAAAATTGAAATACCAATATTATTTGCCGTTATGTATAATGTCTTAGTATTATGTATATAGTAATTGTATTATGTATTATTATGTGAAACGACACTTGAAGTTACACCGCATGAGTTTCTTTTCAACGAAAAATAAATATTTTATCTCAAGGTGAAATATCGACCATTTCTATCCTTTTTTTTTAGATGAGGTATGAAAGGGTGAATTATGAAGAGTAATGACGAACGGAAAAATAAAAGTGTCCAGGGATGGGAATCGAACCCACAATGTTCCGCTTACCGGGCAGATGCCATGTCCACTAGTGTATTCGCCGTTATGCACAATGTCTTTGTATATGTATAAGGTAATTCTGTAATAGGTAGTTTTATTATGTATTCGCCGTTGTGTATAATGTCTTTGTATTATGTATAAGATAATTGTATTATGTATTAGTATGTGTATTCGCCGTAATAATATTATTCGCCGTTATGTATAATGTCTTTGTATTATGTATAAGGTAATTGTATTATGTATTATTATGTGTATTCGCCGTAATAATATTATTCGCCGTTATGTATAATGTCTTTGTATTATGTATAAAGTTGTTGTTGTTGTTTCTTATCCCCTTGTGTAAAGATTACACAAATTCCATGAGTTCATGCTTCTCGAGCTGTTTTATGATAAGCAGCGGCCTCTCCTGTTTAGTACATCTGATGCAAGCCAAAATGTGTTCTGGAACTGATTATAAATTAATTGTATTATGTGTATTCGCCAAGTAATAATATTATTCTCTAAGTAATAAGAAAAACATGAACTTTTGGAACAACCTTATACGTTTGAAGAACCTTTGTTAGTTGTAAGTTTAGTTTGTAGAAAGATATGGCTATATCAACTAAGTTTGTATTCAGTTCCTGATGTTTCAGTGATTCGATGTCACTCTCCAGGGGAATGATTCTCCTCAGGAGAATGATGACGAGTCACGAATTACAATGTGTATTTAGACACTCATTTTGCATAACTTTATAGAAATGTATAAAATGCATTTTCATATATTTATATACAACTTGACGGGTGACCCGGGCTTCGCCCCGGGATTGACCCGTGTGCATATCTACCCGAGTGATATATATTTAGACAATATTTTTTAAATAATTGTTTGTTATTAGCATTATCTATTTGTTTGCATCAGCATAATTTAATCTAATCTTTTATAGAGGGCGCTGTTCGTGAGCTAAGTAGAATAATTTGAATATATAGTTTTAATAATTGATTTATATATTTTTAAAAATAGCCTATCGTCTTCCCCGTATTTTTTTACCTATGTATGGAAATTTTGGTTTGAATTAGTGAACTACTACGAATTTGTATACCGGACATACAAACAAACATACATACATACATACATACATACATACATACATACAAACATTGATTTTTATATATATAGATGTGGAGGCTTTTCTATAAAATTTATATTAAAATACTTCTAAATATATATATTATCATATAGAATAATTAACCAAATAATAAAATATAGAAACAGAATAAAAGGTATATACGTCATTTAATTGAATCTGCTATGAGAGAATATGGTTTTACAGGCTAATAATCAAAGTGTGTGATTTTCGAACCCAAAAATCTTGCTATGATGTGAATCACCTCTTGTTTATTAATAGTGTCTTGATTGTATATAAATATTTAATAGTGTGATTTTCAACACTTTTATATTGCCACGTGGGGAAAATTAGGGAAGACAAAAACTTCAGGAGGAAACCAAATTTATTTCAGGCAAGGACAAACTATGAATGGTAAACAAAAGATAAGCCACGAGGGAAATTTACAGAGTAGCAAAATATAAACATAAAAATAACCACTCTGTTAATAAAAATAATAAAATTAATGAATAATGTGTTACATTATTATTAATAAATTATTAAATTGTAAAACGACATTTTACAATTATCCCGCATGTGTTTCTTTTGAACGAAAAATCGAAATTTATTTTAAGAAGAAATAACGATTATTTCTAACCTTAGGGATTTTTCAGGGAGTTATTTTTCCTTAAAATAAATTTCGATTTTTCGTTCAAAAGAAACACATGCAGGATAATTGTCAAATGTCGTTTTACAATCATAAGCCGCATTATATTGTATTATAAATTTTTAAATATTTATTTGAACAACTCTCTCCTTGTCCTCATTACCGCAACAATATTATAATTGGTGTTCTATTGGAAAATTACCATATCCTGTTATCCTGTAGAAGGGCTTTCAGTTCTGAACGTTAGAGAGTGATGTGAAGATGAGGTATGGAGATGAGGTAGAATTTTTCTTGCTGCCAGATCTTAGGATCCCTTGCCACTGGAAATCGCGTTCTGCTGCCATGATGGGGGCTAGAAGACCTTGCTTTTAAAAGGCCAATTAGCCCGGAAGAAAAGAAACAGAAGAAGAGGTAGATTGTCAGGAGTGTCCAAAGGTGTAGCTCACGTGTGAGGACAATGCGCAACATGTGCCCTAAGTAGATAAAGTGGCTGCTTCCGCTCGCACTTAATTCTCTGTCGCCGGCCGGATTGGACACTGACTTGACCTCGCCAGGCTCTTCTTGTAGGTACTGTACAATTCCATTAATCCCTTCTTTCAAGACTTAATTGAGAGTAGAACTGAGTTAGAGGGTCTGACTAGAGATTGCACTGTACAGGCCAGATTTATCATTGTAATACAAGCGCATTTATCTTATAAATGTTTGCATATACGATATATTCATTGTGTAATCATTCGAAATAAGTTTGTTCATACTTTTCGTGCAATTCTCAACTTGCAACCCCAAAACACATTATTGACTGTAATGACTCATCCATTGATGAGCTCTACTCATCCCCAGTAGACACCATCAACAAGCTCTACAAGCTTGATACCCTATTATGATTGAGTGGAGATAAGAAAGAAGAAGATCTCATTCTTAGCCTATAGAAAAATTTCTGAGCTGAAAATTGTGCAAGGATTTTTTTTTTTTTTTGCTTGCACCTTGATATATTTTTGAATATATTGTGATTCAAAGGCGCATACATTCAATGCAAGATTCTTGGTCTTGATAAAGGTAAGCGAATTGCTTATCGGAATATCGTTAAATAAAGTATTATGTTTAAAATCTAATCTGCGCTTATTATAATGAAATTATAAATACAAGGTTTCCTTTTAATGCAGAAATGAGATTTTGAAACATCTGCAAGTTATACAAGTCGGTGATTAGGGCACACACACAGGAAGCCATCATGAGGCGGATGGGGAAGCTGCAATTGGACAAACTACCTGTCTAAGAGAGATACTTATCTATCCAGATTATCCTTATCTTTCAGCCCCCAAGGAGACTCTCTTCTAGCCGAGTCATTTGGATAAATTACTGAAACGATAGCCAGGAATATTTGATTTTCCTATCTCTTATCACACGAAACCTCTATCCTCAAAGCCATTAGCTGAATGCACTTTTAATACCAGAATTCATTCTCGCTACCTATTCTATTTGTGTATGGGACCACCACCACTGGAACCTTAGCCAGGGATATTTGATTTCCTATCTCTTATCACATGAAACCTCTATCCTCAAAGTCATTAGTTGAATGCACTTTTAAGACCAGAATTCATTCTCGCTACCCATTCTGTGTATCGCACCACCACTGGAACGATAGCCAGAGATATTTGATCTTCCTATCTCTTATCACGTGAAACCTCTATCCTCAAAGTCATTAGTTGAATGTACTTTTAAGACCAGAATTCATTCTCGCTACCCATTCTGTGTATGGCACCACCACTGGAATGATAGCCAGAGATATTTGATCTTCCTATCTCTTATCACATGAAACCTCTATCCTCAAAGTCATTAGTTGAACGCACTTTTAAGACCAGAATTCATTCTCGCTACCTATTCTGTGTATGGCACCACCACTGGAATGATAGCCAGAGATATTTGATCTTCCTATCTCTTATCACATGAAACCTCTATCCTCAAATCCATTAGTTGAACGCACTTTTAAGACCAGAATTCATTCTCGCTACCTATTCTGTGTATGGCACCACCACTGGAATGATAGCCAGAGATATTTGATCTTCCTATCTCTTATCACATGAAACCTCTATCCTCAAATCCATTAGTTGAACGCACTTTTAAGACCAGAATTCATTCTCGCTACCTATTCTGTGTATGGCACCACCACTGGAATGATAGCCAGAGATATTTGATCTTCCTATCTTTTGTCACATGAAACCTAATCCTCAAAGTCATTAGTTGAATGCACTTTTAATACCAGAAATCTTTCATACTACCTATTCTATTTGTGTGTGGCCACCAGCAACAACGAAAATGATTTTTGAAGAGCGTTTCAGCCTATAATACCAGATTGTATTCTTGGTATTCTAGTTTATTCGTACGATGCGTGCTTGAAAGATACATAGAGATACAAAAAAAAAGAAGATTGCATGATCAAGATACTCTTTTCTTTTTCATTAAAAAAGACGAAGAATGTTTCAGTCTATCCAGAAATAGATGATTCTGATGAGTAAGAATGAATTTGCACCATATACAGAACATTTCAAGATGCTGAAACGCATTGACATGGTAACTGAAAAAAAAAAGGATGATTAAGCTCTGCATGCCGTGGCGAAGTATTTGCTGCCTGGGTGAGGGAGAATAGAACGGGGGGCTGGTTCTCCCCCACCTCGCGTCGTTACACGGTGACTCAACCTTTGTGTTTACTGTACCGCCATAACTGTTGGGGGAGGAAGCATCCATCCCCCTGAACCTGCCGTCCTTCTTACCATTCTCTAGCTATCCTCTTCTGAATATTCAGCTTTTATTTGCATATTTACACACTTAGTCATGACGACACAGTCTCATATCTTTTTCCTATTTTTACAATTATATGGTTCCCTGATGAAAAATAAGAACTACTCAATAATTTATGATGTCTTATAAGTCTAACGTTTTTTTTTTTCTGAATTGTCTATTGTCCTTCTTTAAACTATCACTTTTTTTATTATCTCATTGTATAATTATACAAGGTCATGAAGACTAAATTCATAGATCAGATTCAAAATCTTGATAGGGTTGGAATATAAGTCTTGTCTTGAGGCTTCCATGCATTCCAAGAGGTGTTCTGGTAAGGCCTCTCTGGTCCTGCATATGGTGCAATGTGGGAAAGTCAAGGGGAGTAGCTATCCCTAAACCAAGCAAATTGGTGTTCTTCTAGACTTCTGTGTCTGTACACATTTTGAAGCCCTAATCAAAGTCAATCAATCGATATCTTTATTAAGACCTTTAGTCTTATATGCACAGGTTATCCTGAGAAATACTAAAATTAAATAGGGATAAAAAGAGGGAAAAGAAATTCGAATTTACAAAGTTTATTAGAAATATATATTTTCTGGCGTTCTTATGCATTGCAAATAATATCTTTCTAATCATTATTTAGAATCCTCCATTACAGACATGAGATGTCTGATGAGACATTACAGAGCACCTATGTATTCAAGACCTGCTTAATTACACTAACCACTTTAACTCGCTAACTGACTTATGTTTCTCACTTCTAACAACATTTGTCTCGGTTCCTTATCTCCTTCATCGTTAAGAACGACGTAATTTAGTCACTTTTAGGTTAATTTGTCGCAATTCCTTGATGAGATGAAAGCAAGAGATCAAGGACCTCAGATTCTATTATAAGGTTCTCCCAAAAGTTCGTGTTTTTCTTAAAACGTTTTTATTATTATTATTATTACTTGGTGAATAATATTATTACGGCGAATACATAATAATACATAATACAATTACTTTATATCTAATACAAAGACATTATACATAACGGCGAATAATATTATGCGAATAATATTGGTGTTTCATTTTTATTTTTTTTTGCAAGTGTTTACGAACTTTTGGGATAACCATGTTTTTCCTTTTTGTTGAGATTTCCTCCTTGCAAAAATTGCATCTATGCTTTGATCATAGAATCTGGTCTAGTCTCATGTCAACTCTTTGATAAATGATTCCTTTGAATCTCTCTCCTTAGTGGATCGTAGGAAATCAAAGTACCTTGGACTGACTATAAGACCTAGAGGCAAAAACAATGATCTTCAATTTCCATTTACCACATCCGATGTTGTGGCTTTGTCAACGACTCAGTCTGCCAGATTGCAAAGACGATTTTCGAACCCAGGAAAAAAGTTCCATCTGAAGCAGAACAGTTTCAATGTTATCAATCGTCTTCAGTTCTCTGTTGATTGATTCACTAGAGTTTATTTCAACCCCGTCTTACTTATTAACATAAATTCCTAAAAATACAGACAAAAACTAAAATACTAAAAAAAATACACAACTAGCAACACTTTTTAAATGATTCAATTTATTGGCATACTGAAACACAAAAGAAAATCCATACTTTTTTTATAGGACTTTGAAGAAACAACTCTAAAAGGTGAAAAAAGAGCATAAATTCAACCTATATAAAATGTAAGTTGTTTTTCTAACAGGATATTCTATTTTACATACTTATATAACAAAGATCAAGTTCTTTAGAAATAGTTCTTGAAAATAAAGATATTTCGGCCAGTAAATCTTTTTATTTCTTTCGAAATGCCTCAAAAAAAAAAAAAAAAGTTCTAAGAGAAAGAAAGCGAATCGTTTTTTAAAAAAATTGTAGCATCGAAATAAATTAGAAAAAAAGCAGGTCAGAATCTTTTTCAGATTTATAGCTAGATGAAATATGGCAGGTTTTTTGTTGTCCAATGGGGGGATAGGTAGAAAGCCGGATTCCCCCAGGCAGCCTCTCCAATTAATCGTACAAGTCACGATGTCTTTGCGCCCTTGGAGGAAGTAAATTCCATTGTGCCCCTTGACATCAAACTGAAGATGGCTAAAGACCATCAAAATATAATCAAAGAAGCCTTCATCACTACCTTTATACTTAAAGAAATCCTTTTGAAAGTAACAAAATTCTCTATATATATATGTTTTTGCTTATCCCTAGTACACGTGGTACAGGCCACGAGAATCATGATGGGTAGAGCTAGGCGACAGCTTTTACTGTAAGTGCACCACATGTCTACACATGTGAAAAGCAGTTCAACTTTGCTCGATATTATTTTTGACTATCAGTCATCTGTTTTATTGGGCAATTTGGTCGAGCAAAAGTGATATTACTCGTATGTTTATCCTTCTTTACTCCCGAGAATCCTAAATTCTTAAATGAAATTTCAAAAAAGAATGAAAGTGTTGACTAAACAAACCATGTAGTCCAGTTTGGTATACGAAGAGTATCTTTTTCAGACAGAGAATTCATGCAAACATTATCTTAGAAATACATTTGTAAAACTTAATTGCACATGCAAACTGATGCGTTAGAGCTTCTCAACAATTCTATCGCATCCAAAAAGTAATAATGGGATAATATGCATTTGTATTCTTTGCACTGTAAGCCAAATTTACATATTTCGTAATGACGTATGTGAGCCAACTTAATTGCATATAGCAATTGTGCGATTGTCTTCCTGTTTAAACGGCTGTTTTTAGCAACAAAAAAACTCAAGTTCAAAACCAACATTTAGGCTGATTTTTTGTTAAATTTATCACAAGTATACATAGCATAGGCCATGATAATCAGAGTCGATAGTTAGCGATTACTTTATCTATAAATGCAACACATGTAGAAGCAGTTCATTTTGCACGATACAGAATTTTGACAGAAAAAGATATCTTCAATATGTCCCAATTCTTGCACAAATTCAACCCCTCACCAATGAGTACATGTAACCAAACGGAGTTATAGCGCATTGCGAGTGCAAAAATCGAATTGAGTTTACATGCGTGAACATGTGATGCGCTTACAGTACAAGCAATCATGAACTCTGCCTACCATGAAAGAGAAAGATATTTATAACCCAGGGAAAACAGAACGTCACATACCCTGGATTTACAGCTAACTAGTTTGGACTAATGCAATGCGCTTTTACTCGCGTCCTGTTTTGATTGCTGAGTTGAACCAGTTAACCAGGAAGTTCCATGCTGAGGTTGAGTTTGGAAGTCTGGCCATAGATGTAGGGTTGAGGTGGGTCAGTCCAAGCAGGATAGCTGTTTGCATTTTATGTCTGAGGAATGCTGGACAGCTGAAGAGAAGATGATCAACTATCTGTGGCTCTTCTAAACAGTGTGAGCAGGCCTTCCAGGATTATCAGGGCATGTACCATGTATACCAAGTTATGATAACAGATTGATAATTTAGGATTACTATAATAACCCTCTTGATATATTTATGAATACACGATACATTTTCAAGGAAAGGATATCTTTATTCTGACCATCTTAAGGATTCAAGCTTTCAACTATGTTTATCTTCAACAAGAAAATTTGGGGAGAGAGAATTTTGCTTCTAAGATTGTAACATCAAAGAAACACCTTCCCCATGAAACTTAATCACACAACAGGTAATGGTAGATACGTAGCCTTCTATAGAGAGGACTACAGTATTGTGTTTATATAAAAGAGAACAAAAGGAGTGTGCAGGTTTCACCACTCAGTCCGATATCGCCTGAAATGGAACATCCGTTTCCGAGCATTATTTTCAATTAGGGACTGCCAAGGTCACGTGATTTTCCCATCCGCTTTTTCCCCCTGCTTCCTGCGTTGAGATATATTTCTTTAAACAATGGCTAAATCCATCATTTAACTTTCTCTTTGCCCAGGTGTCTGCCAACATTTTAAAGTTTTATGCTAAAAAACATCCTTTTTTTTCGATTCTTTGCTAATCCATCTTTTGTGTTCAAAATGTTCTACTTTTCTTTTTGTATTCACGGTTGATGCCTTTATTAAACTTCTCTTTTAATGCATTAGTTTCCTTTTTGCATATTAGATTTCCCTTTCCCATTTAAGATGTCTTGTGTAAGTGCATTTGTTAAATCCATTGAGTTTGTTTGTTATATGGGATTTTATGTTCTTTTTGCCATTTGAAAACAACATTTTAAAATTTCTGCGATAGAATACTTGTATATATAGTCCAAAATATTTCATCAGTGGAATAAAAGTGAAAATTGAAGTAGATCTTTAAAAAAGTAATCCCAAATGATATTTGTAATGTCAGTTAATAGTTTTTTTAAATAAGCTTTTGCATTATTGAGTAAAATTAATCCTGCCTCCAGGGTAAAGTGTCTTTACAAAACTTTATATATAAATAGAAAAATTTTTGTGAAGACACTTTTCCCTGGAGGAATGATCAATTTTACTCAATAATGATACAAGGTATTATTTTATTGACTTTTGCATTATGTTTATTGCGTATATATTCATAAATAAATAGTTTTCATGAGAACCAAAGACGACTCAAGAGCTTTTGCGATGTCTCCAAACTTTGCCTATATTGCCTATATTTTGACGGGATGTCAATAAAACTATATTATTTGTGTCTCCAAATTACTAAAAACGTATTAAAGAGGTTGTAAAAATAGGATTTGAAGCCACATTGCACTTTTACGATGACACTATAGATTTAGACAGTATGCATATATGTCAGTCAATAATCTCTTTAAGACTTGTAGAAACCGCAAGACATTATGACAAATCCAAAGTTACAATTTGCAAGAGACTATCGAGTAGACTACAACCATTGCATAGTAATGACTTGATAGGAATCTATGTGGCAAGAATTATAATAATGCACCTGCTAGAATCCATATAACAGAATCTGCATAGATGATGAACTTTTGATACAAAACATTTTGACAAGAATTCGAATTCCTCAATGGAAAAAAGAGCAGATAAAAAAATACTTCAATAACTCCTAATTCTTGCACATGTCAAATCCAACCTTTTTTTGTACTTATTCCGAGTACACTTGGTACAGGTCATGATAATCATAGTGGATAGTTAACAACTGTTTTTACTGTAATTGCGTCACAAGTCTACACTTGTAGAAAGCCGAATCTCATCTGTGATTGCAAGTCATCAAACGAAATTCTTGCAATTTTCCCAAATAACAATTTCTTTAGATATTCTAGTAAAAAATCCAAGAACAACGGAGAAATGTCTCTTTTTATTATATCGATGGAACACGGGTTTTCAAACCTCATGGTTCTTCTACAGATGGGACTCAAAACTTTGAGTTATTGGAATTTTTGATCTACTCTTGCACTTGCGAAATTTGAACTGCTTCGATCTGTGTGTGGATACATGTATCATACTCAGCTACAACCCCATGGCCTGTACCATGTGGTATAAGTAACTACACAGCGGTAGAGTCACAAGACGAACATTATCACGTCAGGAAGTCATGTTTATTTTAGCCATATGATATCTACATGATTGGAACTCTACTGCGTCGACACGAAGTACCATGACTCAAGCAGGATGTCACGCGCCCGGTTTCCTAACGGCTGCTAGTGGGAAAATCCACATTTGCTTCTATTTTACCCACCATAAACCTTCGTTCAACCCCCTCAAACCTTCATAAACCTTCGTTCAACCACCTCAAACCTTCATAAACCTTCGTTCATCCAACCCATACTTTAAAATACCTTCTGTTACCTATCTTGCACATCCAATAACCTTATTTTACACACCTCATGCCTTCATAAACCTTCGTTTACCCACCTTAAACCTTCATAAACCTTCGTTTACCCACCTCAAACCTATATAAACTTCATTCGACCACCTCAAAAAACATCGGGAACTCAATAAAAAATAGGTTGATGTAGCTATATTTTTCCTAACAAACATCCAACCAACAAATGATCTTCAAAAATAACTGTTTATTATAAACAATACATCTTTAATATGAAGTGTAACTCAAATTTACTTATTTTGACGCCATGTTTTTATCCAATTTTGATAGGAGTGTCTCAAATTTGAGAAATTTCGATCCCCGACACTAGATACATTCCATTATAATTAGCTAATGCCATATATAATGAATTTATATAACCTACTGCGTCACTGTACTTTCAAATTAATTAGATTTTAAATAACTAATCAGATAGCTTCGCGGACGTTTTAATTTGGATTATAAATAATCAAAATAATTAAATATGGAGTTTTATTTCAGTCCTACGACTGCTATAGATTTTAACAATATTGCCATGGGGAAAATTAGAGGCGCCTGTGATGTGTACCCAATGACACCCCATACCATCACTCCACTCAATGGGCCCATTAGACAATAATGAATGCAAAAGCAAGCATGTCTTCACGTGGAAAATTAGAAAAAAACAAACTTCTTACATCTTGGTCCCCTGAAGACATCAATGGGGACAAAGACAAACTTCAGGAAAGTTTCTTTTCTTCCGGGCTAATTGGCCTTTAAAAGCAAGGTCTTCTAGCCCCCATCATGGCAGAACGCGACTTCCAGTGGCAAGGAATCCTAAGATATGGCAGTAGAGATGTCTTCGAAGGGGTGGAGGAAGCTTGGAGATGGCAGGGAAACAGCGCCTGGGAGCAGTGAGAAGCAGGAGTCTTGGCAGGGGAAGAAAATCCAGTAGAAGAGGCCAGTGAAGCCAGTGAGACAGCAATTTATTTAAGGCAAGAACAAACTATGAATTATAAACAAATGAGGGAAGTTTACAGAGTAGTAAAATATAAACATAAAAAATTATTATCTGTTAATAAAAAGAATAAATACTTTTAAAATAAAAAGGCATATCCTGACCAGGAGTACATGTGCTTTTCAGAAGGCAGAGCGCTATCTGGTGGAACAGAAATCAATTATTCATTGATTTAACCTGTTCCCTGATATTTGGCCAACCCAATTTCTTGATAAATCAAGAAAATAAAAACTTTGTTACAATATTCTAATACAATACATTTAATATATATTTTATGTGTTTCTTTTCCTATAAATCATCAAAAACTACTTTAGCAAACTTTGCTGTGATGATAGAAAAATAGTTGATGAGAGTGTTCGACGTTGATAAATCTCTCTCTGGTCTATGCATCGATTTTTTTTCTTGCATTGCAGTAAGATCTGTGGAAGTAGTTTTGATGATTTCCGTGAAAAGACATTAGTTTCAAAATTGTAAAAAGTTGTATTATCACACGCACACAAGCCTTTATTAAGACATTCAGTCTTATACAGACGATTCTCCTGTTAGAAATGAATCTAAAAAGAAATGAGAAGCAGGGGAAGAAACTTGAATCCTCGCTCAAAAAAAGAAGAAAAGGAAAGAATATCTATGTACAAAAGACTATATACATCGTTTAAAAAGTTGTATTATCTCAATAGATGGTTCTTTAATATTTAAATATAGTAAAAACTTTCATGACAGTCTCATCTACTACTGCCTAGTAAACTTCAAAAATGATTTGAGTTTAACATAACCTAACCTAAGCCACTTCCAGAAGAGAACAGGGATATCTATGTTTTCCCTTATAGAAGGCTCTACTGGAGATATCGGTTTTGCTCTTTATTGGAAAATGGGTGCCGTTGCCACGTTAGTCACCTTGGACCAGAATTTGATCAAATATTCCAAGGGTCCAGGGGGGACTGGTGTGTTTGGACTTCTCCCCTGGATACGACAACAACAGCAAGGCTCTACTGAGCGCATTTGATACGTATTTTCTTTGCAGTTAACAATTTCCAAGCTTCGTATTTCAAATAAAGTGTAATCAACTGAAGAGCCCGTAGCTTTTAATTGCAAGGTGTGATTAGTTCGTAAGGATTTGGAAAAGCAGGAAATCCTCTGGTTCGAAGATAGGAAGTAGGTCTCTCAGTTTGGATCTCATGTTAACTATGAGCCAAGTTCACAGCGGCGCTATACTTGAGTTTCAGCAAGGCCGAGAAAAGCTTTTCTGAGGCCGTCGAGACCCCTTGACATTTCGACAGGCAGGTTGGGGCAACGTGGACAATTTGGCAGCTCTGTACCTTCCCTACCGTGACGCTCTTTCCCCACCGCTGAGGTAACTGCCATAGGCTTCACGTGTCCCTGGGGCCACGTGTCTCACACCTTTCTCTAGACTTTTCTGAATCCACCCTAGATTTACCCGTCTCCCATATTTCTAGATATTTTTCCGCATCCACCTTAGATTCACCTGTTTCCCACATTTATAGATTCATGTGCCTCCCATGTTCTAGACTTTTCTGCATCCACCTTTCCAGACTCTTTTCTGCATCCATTTTTTTTTGCATCCACCTTAGATTCACGTATTTCCCAGATTTCTAGATTTTTCTGCATCCATTTTATTTTCACCTGTCTCTCTCATTTCTAGACTCTTTGCCGCATCCACCTTAGATTCACTTGTCTCCCGCGTTTCTAGATTTTTTTTTTTTTTTTTTGCATCCACGTTTGATTCACAAGTCTCCAATACTTCCAGATTTTGAAGTTTTGGGTACACCAGTTTTTCCCACTTCCATTATCTTGTCCGCACCCCACCGTGTCTTCCCCACTTAAAAAAACTCCTTGCATATTCAGATAAATATTACTTACATCGAACTCAATTAGACACTTGAATTATAATACATGTTGCGTAACAAAAAACAAAAAGAACAATAAAATTAGTTACATAGGTTTACATAACAATATACAAACTAAAATTCGCCGAAATAAAATTATCATTAGAAAAAAAAAGGTGCATGCGCGTGAGTGTTGTACCACCAAGTTGTCTGTAGAGAAACAATATGACTATTAAACCACTGAGTCATCCGCGGAAATGCCCACGACTTCTGGAGCGGTGAGTGTGGAATAATGGCAGGTGCCCTTGTATTGTCCTGGAGGGTAGGAGGCCCACTTACTCACCCTCATCTCCCCGCAGGCTGAGCAGCGGCCAAGATGGTGATTGCATGAGTCGTTTCAAACCGAAATGTCCAATATACTTACATTTACACTTTATTAATCACACACAAGCCTTTATTAAGACATTCTTCCATCAAAGCCTTCCAAACTTTCTCCTGAATGTGTTTCTCATAAAAGCATAGGCTATGTCAGTCAAATCCCTTTGAATTCTGTAAAGGCCTTATTTAAAATGAAATCCCTCTACTAAATATATGCAAAAGCGATTTTTGTATAACTGATCTTATGTAAATAAGTATTTGCATATATACGAATATATATGCAAATGAAATTAGATATTGAGTTGAGTCAGCATCGGTATCAGCATCTTTTTTTCTTCACAGACCTGACCTCAAGGCCACAGTATCTTATATGCATATTACCATATAATCCACATACCACACGTATTACATTTGGGCTCCAATTCATCTATGCAACTCATGTTGTAATGTCGAGGGGAAAATGAAAGCAATCTCTGCTTATATCGGACCACACATGCGTCCCCCCAATCTCCACATGGATCAACCAATGGCAGTTTAGGGGGAGATTAGAGAAAATGAAGACCATCCAGCTGCAGACCCGTTTACTGTTAATGACCTACGACATTTAGAGAAGTAGTTTCCACATCAACCGTTTTAATTTTTTTTTTTTTTTTTTTGTGACGTTTCGGTGATTCCCTTCTACTGGAGATTCTACGGAGGAGATTAATCGAATCGCTAAATGACGTGGTCCATTTATGAAAGCGAAGACTTTAACGCGGCTGATACCACACTCGCCTTTTCAGTGATACGCTAACCTATGTACGGTGGACTCTATGGCCACTTGACATGCGTCGGACCTGTAGGCTGATGGGTTCTGTGCTGACTGGAGTATAGGATCTCTATCTATGCTTCCTTTCTGTGGTGAATCTGTCTAAGACCGGTGGTCTTAATAAAGCTGTATGTGTGATTCTCTTCTACCATCCTCAAAGAAATGAATCGTTGAATTCCTAGTTTGAGAGAGCCTGGCTCTCTTCTGGTGTAGCTTATAATTTTAAATACAGATTGCACCTTGTAATATATTGCCACGTGGAAAATTAGGAAAGACAAACTTCAGGATGACACAGCGATTTATTTAAGGCAAGGACAAATTATGAAGAGAGATATATTTATAACCCAGGTTCCTGGACGCAATAAAACTATGAAAGATAAAAACAAAAGATAAGCAATGAGGGAAGTTTACAGAATATCAAAATATAAATATCAAAAATGATACTCTGTTAATAAAAAATAATAATACTTTGCTACAATATTAATTGAAAGCTTATAAACAAGCTACATCTTGTTTATTTATCTTTTAAATCGATTAAAGATTTCTTAACAATATTCCGGAATTGTTTTTCAAAGCGATAAAGTTTTTCATTAACTTCAATTTCCTCAACAAGCCGTCTCAAGTTTACCAAAATTCTCACATAGATTTTCTTTCTCCACGCTGACGAGCGCCAACAGCGCGAAACGCGTCCGTGGATGGCTTTTCTTGGTTTATCAAGAAATTGGGTTGACTAAATATCAGGGAACAGGTTAAATCAATGAATAGTTGATTTCTGTTACACCAGATGGCGCTCTGCCTTCTGAAAAGCACATGTGCTCCTGGTCAGGATATGCCTTTTTTATTTTTAGATTTTCTTTTATAATTTGACAATCTCTCTTATTAAACGTATTTCTAAAACTTATAGTAAAGGTGTAGGGGATTGGTTTCTAAACTGTTTGTTTTCTGCAACCCGAACTCAGGTTTGAAACTCAAAGTGTATTTTAAAAAAAAGCGATTTGGTTTATCACTCAGTACCTTTATTAAGTCCTTTAATATTTATATATAAATTATCTTGAGAGATATAGAAGCTAATTGTAAAAATAGGAAGAAATGAATACGAATTTGCAAAGTTATATGGGAAATAATTTGCTATATATCCCCTTTTCTTTTACAAGCTGGTGTTTAATCTCATTTGACATGGGCAGACAATCAAACAGAACTCTGGCAAGCTGTAAATGCAAAGTCAAGCTACTTCGACGTGCATCTATGTACTTTCAATATAAACAATCGTAGACCCCCATACACATTATGATTACCATGGCATGGTACCGTTTCTACTTGAGAAATAATCGTGAAAAAAAAGGGGGACTAAATGCGACTATGCAAATTCCAGGAAGTGAACCGATATTGGGAGGTCGTCCTCTTAAGCTCGCTACTTGAGCAATCTGCAAGTTAATTTATTAACTTCATGTTACCCCATGCTCCCCTCCCCTAGCGGAAGTAGAATTTGATTGGCTGAGTCCAGATGCTAGCTACCCCCTCCTTGTTCCCCGGACCTAACTAGGTCATCCAGGCCCCCCCCAGGGCAACTGTAACTAACTAACAGTACCCTTTCTGAATAGTTAGGGTCAACAACCCCCTCCCCTAGTTGTTATCATAAAGGTATTATGATCGTTTCTGCAAATATGGCTGTATTTACACAAGCAGTCGTGTTTACAGATGTCTACACCCATACCTTACTATAATTTTTAGAAATACGTTTAATAAGAGAGATTGTCAAATTATAGAAGAAAATCTATGTGAGAATTTTTGTAAACATGAGACGGCTGGTTGAAGAAATTGAAACTAACGAAAACCTTTATCGCTTTCAAAAGCTATTCCGGAATATTGTGGATATATCTTTAATCGGTTTAAAAGGTAAAAAAAAAAAAAAAAACAATATGTAGCTTGTTTATATTGAAGGGATCTTAACTCATCTATAGGTAACTAACATCAGGCTCATCATTGACACACTGAATCTTTCGTGCAACATCTAATCCGTCTGTTGTGCTTGCAGGTGACCATCTCAGATCTCTCTTCTAGGCAACCATGGATTCCGGTGAGTTACGTCCATGCACCTAGCCTCTCGATGCACCTAGCCTCTCAATGCACCTAGCCTCTCAATGCACCTATCCTCTCAATGCGCCTAGCCTCTCAATGCACCTAGCCTCTCAATACACATAGCCTTTCAATTCACCTAGTCTCTCAATGCACCTAGCCTCTCAATGCACATAGCCTTTCAATTCACATAGCCTTTCAATTCACCTAGTCTCTCAATGCACCTAGCCTCTCAATGCACATAGCCTTTCAATTCACCTAGCCTCTCAATGCACCTAGCCTCTCAATGCACCTAGCCTGTCCCATCAAATCATAGGGGAACTGATTCTTTTCCTCGATCGGTATGGATGACATTGTAGATGAGCTTCGTTAGCACATACACCGGGTTAGTAGATGAGTGATAAACACCGTCGATATTAGATAGACACGACCCGATATCGAATCCCGCAATGGCCACTTTTTATAAAGAAAAAAAATCTTCAATGGCCCCCGATTCTTACAAAGTACAACCCAACCAGTAAGTGCGAGTAACCAAATGGGGCACTGACACAGTTTTAAGTGGTGGTGTCTTGTCCATGGAGCAGATCAGATCGGTCCATGCACCCTGATCACAATACCGACCAACTGAGGTGCCGTATGGATGTACTCTTCTGTATTGATGTCTGCCATTTAGAGAGCTGCAAGGATGGCCGGACAACTGTATATATTGGCCAGAGTGAGTTGGGTGTTGTAAAAGTTATTGCAGTTCCTGTAAGATCTAGTTATGTCTTCATCGACAGTTTTAAGTGAAAAAGGAAAAATGGGATCTACTTGCAGTAAAAACGGTCGCTAACTACTACCCACCGTGATTATCATGGCCTTTATATTGAGAACTAGAGAAAGGAATGTTTTATACCATCTTCATGGATTAACTTTTTTTTTTCTTCAAAAAATTAAACCTTAAAATAAGAGATAAATCTATATATATATAAATCAATGTTTGTTTGTTTGTATGTCCGGTATACAAATTCGCAGTAGTTCACTAATTCAAGCCAAAATTTCCATACATAGGTAAAAAAAATAGGGGAAAGACGATAGGCTATTTTAAAAATATATAAATCAATTATTAAAACTATATATTCAAATTATTCTACTTAGCTCACGAACAGCGCCCTCTATCAAAGATTAGATTAAATTATGCTGATGCAAACAAATAAATAATGCTAATAACAAACAATTATTTTAAAAAATCTTATCTAAATATATATCACTCGGGTAGATATGCACACGGGTCAATCCCGGGGCGAAGCCCGGGTCACCCGTCTAGTAAAAAATAAATTAAAAGAGGTAAAAAATACCAATAATAGATATTTTAGTTATCGATGTGTAAATCCTCTACGAATATTTGTTTACGGATGACATTGTTATATTCTTAAAAATTACGCATATCTATGTGTTCTTTACTCCTACTGGCCTTCTATGGAAGGATAGCTATATATGCCTCTGCGGTACAGGAAAATCATATAAAATCAATAAAAGCTTCTAAACAAAACTTATCTGCGTCATATAACATCATTAAAATAGATGACTCAAAGAACAAATATGGGAATATTTCAAAGAATTTCAGAATATGGGGTTGGATGTGAAATATGCTATTTCAACTTAGCATCTCTCAACCTTAAACTTCAGCAATTTGAGGGCTTAAAATGTTAGCGTTGTTGACCTGAATCTAAGACGTTGCATTAGAGATAAGTTAATGTTCAAATTTTCTGGTTCCACGCTTTTGTATTTTTAGATTTCTCTTTCATCACGAGTACAAATCTTCTATGCTATTTTTGTGTTTATTCTCAATTTTTAGGAATTAATCTTAGGAGGGGGAGCAGTAACAAGCTCGGTAAAAAACCTGGGTTCAGCTGGCCCGGCTGATAGAACCTTGTAAGGGCTCCTAATACAGGGATACAGGATGAGAAGCGTTTGTACTCCATGTTAGGAGCGGCTGCATTTGGTGTCTGTTCCTCATGTCAGAAGCTGCCATTTCTTTTGGAGCTAAGTCGGCCTGCCACTGTGTAGTGCTCCCAGTCTTGATGACAAAGGCAGACGCATTCTACTTTACCCAGTGTGGAGATAAGAAAGAAGAAGAAGAGAAGGAATTAATCTTAAATTCTTGTTGAGTAAAAATATTGATACGAAGGATTATTTTTGAATTCTTAAGTTCTTTGTTGGAACTGAGGTAATGGGTTTTGTTTCTTTGTTACTTTAAAAACAGGTTTAGCAATCGTATTATATACTAGAATGGCTTGGACATCTCCAATACCTTATACCTTAACACAAAGCAATAACACGCCATCTATACATATAAAATGAAAATATTTAAAAGCACGAATGTTTCTTTTATACATAATACAAACTTCTACTGCCCTTACTGCGATGAAAAAATATAAATTGGGAGGGCTTGGCTCATCAGTAGTGAACCCTCCCAGCGGTATCGCCAATTTAATACACCAGACCGCTTCTCAGAGCTCTAATAGTGTATTGGACGATTCTGCTTATATACGCAGCACTGAAGGGTGGAATCTCAGAAATGGTTTTCAATAAAACTATGGACATAAGCTTATAGGACAGTAGAATTACATTCAAATATTTTTATCGAGCAATGCTCTTCCGTAAACAATAAAGGTCAGTTAGGTATAAATTAACCTGGTTTGCCCTTTAAGTGCACTATCAGATGTTCATGGAAAAGAAGAGAATATGTTGATCTTGAAATTTTCTCTTTATTAGACACCCTTCCATTTCAATTGAAACATAAATCATATTAACAAAATGATATCCTACAAAAAAGATTCTGCGTGTATTCCGCAACTATTACCAACCAAACGAACCATTATGTTGTCCTAACGAGCTGCAGACGATTAGGCTGCTGTATTCATCGTTTGCTGCAATTAGAAACTATCGTCAGGTACGCCCATCTCCCATTATCATCATCAGAACAGAAAAATCACTCTTTCACTATAAAAACTGGCAAATATATTATCACTCAATTGTGTACGACTCTGAAAAAAAGATTATTAGAACCTTCTAGAACATTTGATTTCCTTTCTTGTTTATCAACATTCTTCCACATACATCTAAATGTTTATATTACGATGCACTAGCGCGACATCTGTTATGAAAATTAGAAACTATTTTAGACGCGTATGATTCTTTTTGAAATTAAACAATTTCTACTGCCCTTACTGCAATTGAAATGCACAAACGAAAAATGCAATATAACAGCGGTATGGTAGATTAAACTGGCGAAACCGCTGGGAGGGTTCACCACTGATGAGCCAGGCCCTCCCATTAATTTTTCCATTGCAGTAAGGGCAGTAGAAATTGTTTAATTTCAAAAAGAATCTTACGCGTCTAAAATAGTTTCTAATTTTCACATCTAAATGTATCTTAATGATCATCATGGCTGAAGAAACCTTAATGAAAATCGTAAGTTTGCATTAAGGATTGCATTTTGTTTTATATAAATAATGTCAGAGGCCATTTCACTAAATACTTTTATAATGCAAAATGGCAAAATGTTAGAACCTATCTTGACTTTATTTCTTAAAAATAAACACTTCGGCCAGATAAATTTTTATTTTCTCAACGTTTCAACAAAGTTGTTAAAGTGATAATCCTGTTGAAGGACTGACAAGTCCGAAATCTTGAAAATAAAAAGTTGTACAAGAAACTTAACCCTGGAAGCTTAATTTATTTTATAATATTTTTTTTTTGTCTTCGTCAGAAGAAAATAATTTTTAACGCCCTGCTTTATTTTAATTTCTCCTAACGAAGACAAAAAAACTTTTGAAACGTTGAGAAAATGAACTCTAACTGGCCGAAGTGTCTATTTTTAAAGAAATATGAATGCCAGCCAGGCAACCTTTATATTCAAGATATCTTGATTCTGTAGATCCACACCACACGGCTTGGGGCTATTGACTTGTGAACGATTTGAATGAACAAATTGGATAAGTGAAGAACTCTAAATTCAATATGATATTTGTATTTATAAAATAATCTTTAATTCGAAAGCAAATATATTTTGTTTGTTCTTTCAATCAGTATCACTTTTAAACTATTTTAACTCCAATATATTAGCAATAACCTATAGGACATGCAACAACTGTCCTGGTGTAGAACTAACACCTACTCACATATTCTCATGCCCAGCAATGTCCGCAGCCTTGCAGAAAATTGACATAGACCCAGAGCAGCAGCTTTACACACCCAAGATAGTGGACATTGCTGCTGCTGTGATAGAGATGCATGGAGACATCTGAAGCTCTTCATTGGACACTACAACAACAACAGAAAGTTGACATGGACCCAGAGCAGCAGCTTTATACACCCAAGATAGTGGACATTGCTACTGCTGTGATAGAGATGCATGGAAACATCTGAGGCTCTTCATTAGACACGACAACAACATATTAGAAATAGGTTTGGATAATCTTGATGTTGAATTCTGCTATGTGTTTCGGATTACACGTTAGAATCATGCTATTCAAAAAGATGCTAAACGGCCAGGTAGTTGAAGCATTAATAGCCATCTCATGTCATTATGCCACAATCAAATAATTTGGCAAAGACTCCTGAAGCATATAGAAATCTGCAACTTGTCCAAGATTTGTCTTCAGGCATGTGCTGTTCATATGCACATCTAGTTGATCAGAATGTCTCTCTGGAGTTTTTCTTCCAGAGAAAAAATATACAACACATTTCGTTATGCACTAAATATCTTCGTGCTAAAAGAGATTGTTTTTGTAATTTCTGGAGATGGTAGCATGGGCATCTGTAAAAGAGATGATCAATCGTATTTGGTTGCCTTAACAATGTGGGCAGATTTAAGACTTGTTGGAATTTGGAGACATCTAAGTTTATGCAAAAACCACGTTCTATAAGTATTGAAAAGATGGTGCAATGCGCATACTTTTATCTTTATCCTTTATTTATCTGTAAAACAATCAGAAAAAAAAAAACAATGTTTTGCCACTAACCAAAAAAGAAACCTATTTGCAAATCTATAACGCAAACACACACACACAATGGAATATAGGAATAGAGAGGATGCATCAATTCCTTTGCGAATTTTTTAATGTGGCAATCGCGTATTGAGGAGAGAACCAAATAGGTGACAATTCTGAATTTGTCACAGGATATTTATAACTCTCACGACAGTACTTCCTTCCTTCCGTCCTGTCTACGGGAGAAATGAGATTACTCACTGTCATCATGTTTATCTCACATCCTTGGAACGGACGTTTCCTTCCCAAACCCTGATTTTTTGGGTCGTTGATCCGCCTTCACGGAATTTCGCCTAAATCTTTCTAGGGCGCGAATAGGAAGGATTTGGAGATAGTCGCTAGGGAAGGACCGGATTTGACCTCGATTAACTTGATCTGGTCTTGTACACCCTACAACAGTAGTTCCAAATCTTTATACATCAGCCAAACACGTCAAAGTTTGGTTTTAGGCGACATTGCATTAATTGGGCGTTGACAGTGCGTTTATTGAGAATGGAATTCCACATCGCTGTTTCATTTATTCATATTGCCACGTGAAAAATTAGGGAAGCCAAATTTCAGGATGAGACAGCAATTTATTTAAGGCAAGAACAAACTATGAACAAAAGAGGGAAGAAATTTATAGAGTAGCAAAATATAAACATAAAAAATAATACTCTGGTAATAAAATAATAAATACTTTGTTACAATATAGCACGAGTTTCAATCATTAGTGAAATGATGATTCTGGTAACTCTAAGTGTTCAATTCATTCCAGACAAGCACAGCTGTGAGGATAAGCAATTAACACGTCGTCTTTAGGCAGGAATAGTAACAACTTTGCACTATTTTTAATAAAGTTCCTCTTTATTATCCTTAATGTAATAAGTGTTTTTGTGATGTCACAAGCGCCTAAATTTCTTTAATATCTTTATCAAGAATTCTTCCTCCATATATATAAGTCCAATAAATTCTAAAACTGGTGAAAGCGCTTAGAGGATTTGACTTGTGCAAGAATCGGAGGCCATTGAAGCAGAAAAAAAAGTATCTAGAGAGGGATTTGTTCCCGGGTCATGATTCTCAAAAATCGATCTTGTCTACTATTCCTCCACTAATTTCTTTAATTAGTCGGGATATGTAAATTTGTGCGTCGGTTGTGAGTGGGGAACCTCTGATATAACCGTCTATGTAGCTATGCAAATCACGGCCGCCGGACACGGTCCGTTAGAGAAGTAGAAAGAGGGTCAGTCGGTGGGTTCAAGGCCTTGGTCACACCTCAGGTCCCGGCAGCGGGAAGTAGGGCTTTGTTTATAAGACAACCGACGTCTATCTTGGCCTCATTCTGGCTGTTACATCGTTGGAGTACACCCCCTCCCTCTCTCTCTCTCGCCACGCAAGAACCAGCAGACACATTACTACATAGCTGCGGGACATGCTGTGAAAGCCATTGAAGAACTGCCACAAACAACATAATTACATAAATAACGTTAAAAACACAAGCTCTATTAGAGTTACACCGATAGAGACAATTCAAAATATTTTATTAACACTTAGTCAATGTGAAAAAATTCTGGCCTTAACTACCCGTTTCATGATTTTTCAGGATACCTAAATGACCAATTTTTTGGTTGTTGAGGTACAGCTTGCACCACGCTGATGAGGGCCAACAGCCGGAAACGCGTCCGTGGTTAGCTTTTCTTGATTAATCAAGAATGGGTATTTGGCCAATTCTGGAATAATTAAAAATCAACGAGAATAGTTGATATTTATTCCGATAGATTGGCGCAAGCCATCAGCAACTTTCAGTTGCACGATAAGGAGATGCCTTTTTCTTAACTTAGTCAATGGTTAAAAAATAAAATGAGAGAAATAAAAAATAATTATTATTTACAATTAGGAATAAAGTAATTACAGTTGTTCTCTCAGAGAAGAAGGCTCCTCCATCTCGAGATAGTCCTCTTCCAGACAAGATCTAGCCGTACCTCTCTCAATTCAACAGTGAGATGAAACTTGTATATGCAACTCTTGGCAGACATCAGTATGGCTAAGAAGTCGTCATACACGCTTCTTTAGCGGTACATACAATAAAATTGGAACGATACAGAGAATATTAGCATGGTCTCTAGGCAAGGATGACACGCAAAATCGTGAAGCATTCCAGGTCTCGATCGAAGACCCAGCTCTGCAGGGCCGCTTGATGATGGTGAATGGTTACACCGGTGTAAGAACTACGAAGTTTAAAAACTTGTGTCTCAACGGTATTAAAAAAAAAAAAAACATTCCGCTCTTAAAATTCTCGTTAGAAATCTCAATATTCACCATGCCTTTATAAAAACAACTATGACATTCCTAAAGGATAATGTTCATATGCTACCACAAACTCAATAACTGTAAGAAACTTCATATAGAGTCAAGAAATCATTCAAGAATTGTTACCAACTCCTGCGAAACACAACTGTGCAGGAATTACAAAAACAAAGTAATGGAATTATATAAAAGGGCGTACCTGGATCTGTAAAGTACTTTTGACTCAAAGTAATGGAAGATATTCTCAATAATTACTCCAAACCACATAACTACCAGAAACATGAAAACAAGTCAGGTAAAGCTATTCAAGAATCGCCATAGCGCATTCAAAAACTTCCACAAAACTACAAAAACTAAATCAATGTTTAATTGATTTTTGTTCCACTAGATGGCGCGTTGCCATCTAAGATGTTAATATGAGCGGTCAAGAATTTATGTTTATACTATATATGTATTATATAATCTAAAATGCATATTTTGGATCTAAAATAAAACAAACATTTTATTTAATATAACATGCCAATATTTCAATAGGCTGTACGCCTAACTTGATCAGGGCGTTTCTTGTTTTTAAACTGCTTTGGATGATCACGTGATGCCTTCACGCGACGATATATAAAACTAGCCGAATGACCCGGGCAACGCCCGTGTTTTACCCGATTGAATGTTTTGATTCAAATACTATTTGTTACAATTATAAATTGGCGCCTTAAATAAATGCATATGTTAGTTAATAACTATAGCCTATGTGCTTTATCTGTCTATGTACTGTTGGCTTCCGTAGGCGTCTCTTACTGGGAAAAAGAAAGAGAGGATTCCATTTAGTTATTAACTAATATATGCATTTATTTAAGGAGCGACCCGCTCCAACACAATAGTTACAAAAACGAAAAAGCGAGTGGGGGGGGGGGGGGGCAAAGGTGGCGTGATCGTAGCCAACCAATAGGAGAGCGCCATTCCAAAAAAAAAAAAAAAAACGGCGACAGAGATGAAAAATGAAGAATTAAGAACGCATGACGCTCGTAACTGTATATAGAATATTTACAACTCTGGGGCTAAAATTTAAAATATATACACACAAATATCAATAACAATATAGACTATATATACATGATTCATAATAAGTATAAGAAAAGAATTTTAATATTATATAATCTAAAATGCAAATATTTTATATTTTTTTAAACATATATTTTATTTTCATTCATTGACTGTTCTACATTTTTGACCATAAATTTAGAATATACCACTATAATTATTGTTGTAAATATGTATAGTTGAACCTATTTTTTAATTCACGATTATAGAATTCATTTTAATAAATTCTGTATTACTGTCATAAATAATTCGATGTGTAATTTACTTCAAGTAGTTCAAAATAAAAAAACTACTTGATGGATAAATAATTATCTTTACTTTTTCACGATTGCACCTCCAATTCTATCTTTTTAAACAACACACAAAAATGTTCATAATATATATATATATATATGTGTGTGTATTATAAAGAAAATAAAGTCTCCAGGGCTAAGTTTCTTGCTCAAATTTTTTATTCTCTAGCTTTCAGACCTGTCAGTCCTTCCACAGGAGTATCACGATAACAAATTGATGGTATATATACTATGTTTATACAAAATAATATTTTGCATATTTAATTTTATAAAGTTTTAATATAATATAACATATATATGTATATGGATGTCGGCAACAACACACAAAGTATAATGTACCGGGTAAAAAAACGTCCGGGCGGTGGTGAGGTGTTGGTCGGGAAGCCTAAACAAACAGCCAAACCTGCTTCGTTACATCAGTTCCGGCTGTTGGCAGACGACATCATTGGCCGCCGTCGTCTGCCTCCGTAGTTGTCTGCTGCTTTACTCTCGCTAGATTCCTTTATATAAACCTTCATCCTCTGACGTATTATTTTAAAACATCGAATAAAGCATCCAGGGATAATTTTCTTGCACAATTTTATTCCATAATTCAATAGAATATTCCCTTATATCAATGTGAAAACATCAGGTTTTCAGGGATATATTTCATTTTAAAACATTCTAATTCAAATCTCCAGCTTTCGGTCATGAAAGCCCTTCTACAGGAGAAACACAATATAATCATCCATAATTATCTTCCATAATCCTCCCATTAATTTTTCCATTGCAGTAAGGACAGTAGAAATTGTTTTATTTTAAAAAGAATCTTACGCGTCTATAATAGTTTCGAATTTTGATAACAGATGGCACGCTAATGCATCATAATTATCTTTGCCAGGGTATATATATATTAGAATTAGATATTTTCTAGTTATATAGCCTATGGTGATAACGCTTTTTTAGATCTAAATCTTCCCTTGCTGTCTAGAGTCTATGCGCACTTTAACGTTTTTACCAAGTTTTAACCCTCCTTTGATGTTAAAGAAGTAGTGTGTATAGTGTACGCTGTTGTTGATAAATAATATCCTGAGAATCTTTATGTAAGTACTTTTTTTCAAAGTACACAGTGGATATAGTATTATACCTTTATCTTCTCTCTGGGCAGTTAGGACCTTTTTGGTTGGCCCTAGCTCTCACAAATAATCTGTGTATGATGGTTTACAATTTCGTTGGCCTTTTGGGGCTAGGACAGGTCGGTAAACTTTTGATTCGGAAGAGCCAAAAATTACAATATACAAAATTTCAAAGTTTTTAAAGAGCCACAATTTTTTTTCTTGCCAACAATAAATAGTACTCACATAAATAATATTTACGTATGGAACTATATAAAGAAACGCAGTTTCACATCCAAAGAACCGCATGTAACTCGCGAGCCACCGCAGTTTGCCAATCCCTGGACTAGGAGATCAAAATGCGAAGTATCGATATATTTTCTTTTTGTATCCTTTATCTGACATTCTTAAGATTCTTCACGCGAATTCTTAGTTCTCCTCGGAATTCTTTGTATGACTCCAGGATTCTTCAAAACGACAAATTATATCTTTTCTTGCCAAATCCGGCTCTGATATAAATTCTCCAATCTTCCAGAAAGTGATATCTTTGCTTTTTCTTCAAACTCTATGGCAAATATTCCTTAAATTCTAAAAATTTAAAAGTTATTCACATTTGAATTTCTAGTTTATATGCACTCCTTCCTTATTCCACATATACGAAATATTGATTCGTTTATTCGCATCCACTGCTATACACTTTAAAGTTTGTGAATTATATTTCAACTCGTTATCCGAAAAATCTTAAATTATTTTATTCGTAACCGATCCGTTAGAATATAATATTTCATCTCAAACGCCAGTTTCTGGCATGTAATTCTAAAAAATAAGTCGGTGGATGAGAGGGTAACACGCTCGATTCCCGACAATAAGTCGGTGGATGAGAGGGTAACACGCTCGATTCCCGACAATAAGTCGGTGAATGAGAGGGTAACACGCTCGATTCCCGACAATAAGTCGGTGGATGAGGGTAACACGCTCGATTCCCGACAGTCATGAACCGGAATTGAATCCCGCGTTAAAATTTTGTTTAATATGTGAATAACCTTCACATATTATTCACTGTTTCAATTATCATGAACTAGGTTGCTCTTGCTGAGCGGTACCTATTAATGTGAATTTGAACCATGTAATTCTGTTTTTTCTACGGTTCAAACGATACTATTTTACGACTCAACACATTCAAGCTATTAAATTTTCACAACCTAATCTCATTAGCTTACATTTTCGTATTCTAAAAATAAAATTTCAGTTAAAATAGATGGAATTTTGTGATTCATTCCCGAGTCCACTATATTTTAGAGTCCATAGCCAAGTAGAGATACATAGCCTCGCTGATATACATTCTTTCAAGTCTTTAGACCCACACTTGTGTGGGTGGTGTCGCTGGAAAGCCGCTGGCGATTCTTCACCAAATATTATCTTTTAAAAATAGTACAGACTGTGCACTTTTGCGTGTATTGACAAGATGTCAATAAAATTATTTTGTCTATATAAAATCGCCTACAGGCATAATTCAAGTTTGTAGCATACATCGCCGAACAAGAATCCCTGGCCATCCCTGCTTGCCAGCGGTCGCTGACCTACATCCCCGACCTGTGGGGAAAGTGGAAGGTCAGGTCTAGGTCGCTTACTTCCTCCTCCAGCCACCCCAATAGGAACTGCTCAACTTTCTGTTTTATAAACCTTCTTATATCATCAGATAATCTTTCAAAATAGGTATGTAAACGAATTAACATACTATATATATTAACATTAGAATACCCTTGTTTTAATGAACTCCAAGGTTTATTCAAATTCTCGTATTAACATTTTCTTAATATGCACAATCACACACACACACACACTATGCACTACACAATATCTAAAATATAAAATTTTCTTTCGTTAAAATTCATTTATCTTGAAGATAGAGGTTTCCTGGCCAGCGCACCCAAAGTTCTTAAAAATAAAAGACATTTCGGCCAGAAGAAGTTTAATAAAACTTATTCTGGTTGAATTATCTCTTATTTTTTAAAATAAATTCATTTATAATACAATATAATACGGCTTATAATTATAGAACGACATTTGAAAATAATCCCGCATGTGTTTCTTTAGAACGAAAAATCGTAATTTATTTTAAGGAGAAATAACGATTATTTCTAACCTTAGGAATGAAGTATGAAAGGATGAATTGTGAAGAGTAATGATAACACATACGGAATAATTTTCTAATGTCGTTCTACAAATTCATTTATATTTTTTATTCTAAATTTCTGAATTGTCTCGTTTATAAGAACATTTTTCCTAAAGAAAATCAATTGGAAGTAAATTTAATAGAAACGATTTAACGAAATTGATATGGGCATTCTAGTATTACAAAAATGAAATAAAGATCTTCCAAAAGTTACAAGATAAACGATTATTATTGATTTCTTCAAATAAATTTCTTTTGATTGTTATTTTAGAGAGCTAGCCAACTATTAATATCTCATTTAGCGTTTGTTTTGGAAGAGTTTTTTTTTTCATTAAAAACTTTTACCTTTATATGAATGCTTATCACGATTCCTAAAAGTTTTATCCAAACAAAGGTATACACCCATACCTCGCTTTGCGTCGGGGTTACGTTCCAAAAAAACACGACGCATAGTGAAAATATGTGAAGGCGCAATCAAAAACAAAGGTGTTGCCATATTTTAGGCGTCTCATACTGGGAAAAAGAAAGAGAGGATTCCATTTAGTTATTAACTAATATATGCATTTATTTAAAGAGCGACCCGCTCCAAAACAATAGTTACAAAAACGAAAGAGCGAGTGGGGGGAGGCATGATGGGGGGGCAAAGGTGGCGTGATCGTAGCCAACCAATAGGAGGGCGCCATTCCAAAAAAAAAAAAAGCAAACGGTGACAGAGACGACTGATGAGGAATGACGCTCGTAACTGTATATAGAATAACAGTTGTTGTAGTTGGGTCTGGAAGCTTTGGAGATGATTCTGTTTCCAATATCAACATTGAACTGAGAGATCCTGTCCTTGTCTGGAGGAGGACAAGATGGAGGAGCCTTCCTTCCTGAGAACAGCTTTTAATATTTTATCACCTAATTGTAGATTCTCATTAATTTTTGTATCAATAGACTAAGAATGTTAATAAAATATATTTTTGAATTGTCTTCCCAATAGACGCCGCAACAAAGTAGAGGAAGCTGCTGAAACCTCAGGTGTCATTAACTACCCTCTGATTACACTGAAGGCAGGACCTGCCGCTTGGAAAAACTGACCACGCTTTTTATAGGGTCTACTACATAAATCATTGGTGATTCTACTTTTTTACCTGCATCCTCTTTCTTTATGTTCGAGTCGACGCTTGTTTGGTGTGCCAATGTGCAAATAAGTTGTGTATTGTTGGATGTGAAATGATGACACAATTCACTGTTGATATGCACATAAGTTACGTAATGTGTTGGGTATGATAGGACATGTGATTATCTCATTGTGCAAATAGGTTGTGTGTTTTTAGATGTGAGGTGATGGAAAATTGTGGTTTGTTGGATTTAAATGTGCAAATAAGTTGGATATTGTTTTGAATGTAAAAATGGTGCACACAATTTTCTCTGTCAACGTGAAAATAGGTTGTGTGTTTTTAGATGTAAAATGGTGGAAAATTGTGGTTTGTTGGATTGAAATGTGCAAATAAATTGTGTATTGTTTTGGATGTAAAAATGGCGCACACAATTTTCTCTGTCAACGTGAAAATAGGTTGTGTGTTTTTAGATATAAAGTGGTTGAAAATTAGAGTTTGTTGGATTGAAATGTGCAAATAAGTTGGATATTGTTTTGAATGTAAAAATGGTGCACAAATAATTGATCTCTGTCAACGAGAAAATAGGTTGTGTGTTTTTAGATGTAAAGTGGTGGAAAATTGTGGTTTGTTGGATTGAAATGCGCAAATAAGTTGGGTATTGTTTTGGATGTAAAAATGGTGTACACAATTTTCTCTGTCAACGTGAAAATAGGTTGAGTTTTTAGATGTAAGGTGGTGGAAAATTATAGTTTGTTGGATTTAAATGTGCAAATAAGTTGGGTATTGTTTTGGATGTAAAACGATGCACACAATTTTCTCTGTCAACGTGAAAATAGGTTGTGTGTTTTTAGATGTAAAGTGGTGGAAAATTAGAGTTTGTTGGATTGAAATGTGCAAATAAGTAGGTAATCTATTAGGTTGTAGGGCTGACAAGAGTCCGGGAAAGCTTGAAAATAAAAATGTTTACAAGAATCTTAACCCTGGAAGCATTGTTTATTTTATTATAAATAAGTTGCATATTGTTGTAAATGTGTATAGTAGTAAATTGTATAATGTTGAATTTAAAGTGGTGGAAATATTTCTGAAATGAACAAAAACGAATTTCTTTACTTTCGTACAAATTTTTATTGTTGTCTCAATTTTCAAAGTTGAGCTATAAATACGCACATGCCACGTACCTACACATCCAAACAGAGATTGCAGTTAAGAAACAATCATTATCTCTTTGATATACAAGTATAAGCTTGTATAAGTTTGTTGAAGAGCATTTTTTACTTGAAAGCTCGCATTAAAAAAAAAAAGAACGAAAATCATTGTTGAAAAAAAAAAGTATAATTTAATTATTTCTACTGAAAAATGTCAATTTTTTCTCCAAATTATTTTTTAAACCTTTAAACAAACATAAATATCAGAATTCATATAGTGAATTAATTGAGTTGCATAAGCATTTTTTCATATTTAAACATATTTACATATAGGTTTTCTATAAAAAAAAAAAAGATAGAGGAAATGAATTGTAAATAATGAATAGGTGTGAATATAGTGGTGTGGATTTTCCAGAAGATTATTCAACCCCCCTATTAGGGAAAGTGTTTCACTAGGAAAGATTGATTACATAATTGTTTGGGAATCTATTAACGTATCAATCAATAGTTAATTCATACGTTAACTAATCTTAACTATCAATTATGATCCCCATTGTTACAAGAGAGAGAGAAGTTTTTTTTTTATAACAATTTATATATTAAAACTTGGTCTTACAAACCCTAGCGCAAGCTACCACCCTGTATATGTTTTACAAGATCACTTCGTCTAAATGGCATTTAAGCTTAGGGAGGAGCCTCTCTTCCTGAGAACACAGATATATATAGATGGAAAATTTGCCGGAAGGAAATTGATCCATAGAAGCATAGTGCGCCTCTCCCGTCAATATAAACGTCAAAACCTGACGCCATCTATTGATCGTCGCCGCAACTAGCGGCCTCGGGTCGGTGACAAAGCCACAACACCAGCTTTGACGGGAGAGGCGCACTATGCTTCTACTATATATATTGGGGGAGGATAATTAAAAATAAACGAATAGTTTATATTTATTCCGATAGATGGCGCCAGCCATCAGCAACTTTCAGTTGCACGATAAAGAGATGCCTTTTTCTTAATATATATAATCGCTAAATTGTATAAATAATATAATTTATAAAACGACATTTGAAATACTATCCCGCATGTGTTTCTTTTCAACGAAAATTCGAAATTTATTTCAAGGAGAAATAATCGTATGTATGGGTTACCCACAATAAGTGTGGGTTCGATTCCCATCCCTGGACACTTTTATTTTTCCGTTTATCATTACTCTTTGCAATTCACCCTTTCATACCTCATCCAAAAGGTTAGAAATAATCGTTATTTCTCCTTGAAATAAATTTTGAATTTTCGTTGAAAAGAAACACATGCGGGATAGTATTTCAAATGTCGTTTTACAATCATAAGCCGCATTATATTATATTGTAATATCATTTATCTTCATGTAAGCAATAGTTACCCAGAAATTATTTGAAAAAAAGATAAAAATCAGGTAAAAAGTTTCTTTTAATTTTGAATTTGCAAGCTTCCGAGGAAATATACTGTTCTTCAACGGGCTGATACTCTATGTATTTTTTCCACTATCAAATCATTTATCTTTGTTTAATTTCTCATTATTTTTTGTAGAAATTGACTAAGTATCAATAAAATATGTTGAATTGTCTAGTTTCTAATAAAAAAGAAAAAGTTGTCGATGGTGGTTTCGATCCCTGTTTATCGAGATTTGTTAGGTCACATCTCACATTTTAAGCCAAATGTTCTAATTCGAATGGCAAAGACAAACTCACTTCTTCTAATTGATTTATTTTCAAAATAGAACGTCTCTCTTAATTAAAAGGTTAAATCAATTTTAAAATCGTTTTATGTAGTTAATTTTAGGTAGTCTATAACATAATGTTGGGATTCTAATAATCATCAAAGCCTAGTACTAAAATTACACTCATTGACAAAACTTAAGGAAGTTGTACCTTTTAGCATGCATATCGGGATTCAAACAATAACTCTGAAAGATACACTCATTGACAAAACTTAAGGAAGTTGTAACTTTTAACATGTATATCAGGATTCAGACAATAACTCTGAATGATATTTGATACACAGTGACCTTTATTGAAGACACGCGAGATAACCAAGTGTGAACAAAATTGCCTCTGTCTCCTTAAAAACAGACAACGGCGAAGTTAAAGACTTTCCACTTCCTTAAGTTTTGTCCATGAGTGTATCTTGATGATTTTTACAAATTTTAACGCTACTCTTTTTTACAATATTGAAAATTATTTATGCAGACTTTACGCTGCCAAGATTAAAATTGTAATGAAAGGATACAATGAGAGACCTGCTCATCAATGGCGAACTCTCCCAGCGGGTTTGCCAGCTTAATCTCCAGATCTCTCTACTATTGTATTAGACTGATGTCTTATATAGCTGTATTTGTTAAGGAATACAGGGTAAGGTTTTTGTTGTTGTTGTTTTTTAAGGAACGATGCGCACATAAAATTTTAGAAATGCAGAAATCTACACATGAATTAACACTGAAATGCCCTCCTAATTCTATTTTGATCAGTGCTATATAAGGTGTTTAGAAATACAATAAAACCTGTCTAGAGAATTTCCATTTGGTTCCAAACAAAAATGCCACACCTTTAGGGTATTAAACACATTTAGCCTTTAGGAGCTTAAACAAAATGTAGATGTGAACGTGTTAGACAGGGTAGTATGGCTAAAAACCTAAATTAATGGAAAACATTGGGGTTCCCACTAAAATTCGAATTTAAAACCAAACAAAACAAAAACTTCTAATACAGATTTTACTGTTAGTGTGTAGTCTCTAATTACAAAATATATTGGAATTTTGTAAAAAAAAAAAAAAAAAAAAACAAATAAATAAATAAATTTCATCAAAACTTCTAATCACGATAATAAAATTTGTCATAGTATTCAGAGGTAGAGGACAATAAAATGATGCTAGTGATCATATTTTAATTTTTTTTTTTTTTGCCGTTAAACCTCCCACGAGCAACCATCATCGTAAAATAAAACAATCGAAACCTCCAGAAAAGACTAAGTTATCAAAGCTTTCATACAATCTCACGGGAAACAAAAAAATCGTGATACTTTGTACCTACCCAATCATCACCTTCCAAGAGGTACCCAGCCTATCTCCAGAAAGATTGCGGAAATGTATGTGGGCAATCCATCCAAAGAGAAAGGTTAGAGAAGGTGAAAAGAGATGAAGGAAAATGAGGAGTGGCCAATGATGATGATGAACGTAATGATGATGAAAGGGAGAGTGACGTGTGTTATTTTTATTCTTAATCCATTTTTAATAGTTAGTTATCTGGGCTCTCTCACTCTCTGGTGGAAACCCCCAGGTGGTTGGTTGTTAGCTACCGCATTTCTTCTTCTACCTTGTTATGTTCACTTTTTACCGTATTCTTATTTGGGAATACGACTTATGAGATTCTACCAATGCATTTTCAAACAGAATTGATGAAATAGATGATCCAGCGTGTCCTTTTTATAAATCTGATAGGTTTTAACGTTTTATTGTCGTTCAAGCTCTTCTAAAGAGCAGTTTCCAAAAAAAAGTATTGTTTTGCTCTTCAATGATGACGCATCATCTCCGGTTCCGGGGTAAAAATAAGCCTGATAGGGATTATATTGTCACGTGGAAAATTTAGGAAAGACAAACTTCAGAATGACACATCAATTTATTTGAGACAAGAACAAACTATCAATGATAAACAAAAGATAAGCAATGAGGGAATTTACAAAGTAGAAAAATATAAAAAATGATACTCTGTTATAAAATAATATATACTTTGCTACAATATAATCGAAAAACATTCTTTTTGACTGCGAGCATCTGTTGAGTGAATACAGAATAGCCCCCTTACCTCGAAAATTGCCCGAGATACAAATAGCATTATCCAGTCAATTTTTAGCAGATTTTAAACTCAAGAATATTCAGAGCGCTACTCTCGCCTTGTAAGAGTCGTCTAACAGGCTGAGAATCCTAGCTTCAGAATAATAAAAAAAAAGTAAAGTATATTTACTTTTATAAAACAAAAAACCTAGCTATCATTAGCTCTTAGAAACTATAAAGGAACTTGTACACCTCTTTTATCAATCAAAATATTTATGTACTTATATATATAACAAAAGTTTTTCAGTCGGTGGACAAGTGGTTAAAAACCCTCGATTCCCGACAGCCATGAACCGGGAACGAATCCCTTTGATTGGACACTTTGTTTTTATGTGAATAACTTGTTCATTTATATTATTCATTGTAAATAACATAAACTAGGTTTCTCTTTTTGAGCGGTACCTAATAAAGTTATTTTTTGGAACAGTTTTTAATATTTTTTACTGAAATGAAAATGAAGCTTCTCAACACGTTCTTCAAATTAATCGCCAGGCCTCGTCTTAAATAACTGACATTTAAATGAGATTTCTTAATTAATAGATGGCCTACCTGATATGTGAGACATTATTTGACAGTCTGCCTTCATGGATGCCTAAGCTCAATGTGTTGTATTACGTTTTTTAAATTCATTATAGTGTTTTTTTAGAGAATATATGATTGAGGAAGGGCACACAGTCTTGTTGTGATTCATACTTGAAATAATTAACACATTGAAGGCACTAGATAAAAAAGACGACCTCGTAATATTTGTAGATCGACCTAGAGGAGAAACCAAGGCCATAACACCATTTGAAAACTATAGCCATGGATCGATATTTTGAAAAATATTGATTGAGGAAAGGCACACCAGTCTGTAATTCACACTTGAAATTATATATTGAAGGCACTAAATCAAAAAAGAACCTCCTCGTAATACATTTGTAGATCGACCTAGAGGACCAACCAAGGCAATCACCATTTGAAAACTATGGCTATGGATTGAGGAAAGGCACACCAGTCTATGATTCACGTGAAATAATACATTGAAAACACTAGATCAAAAGAGGACGCCTTCGTAATTCATTTGTAGATCGACCTAGAGGACCAACCAAGGCAATCACCATTTGAAAACTATGAATCGATATTTTGAATGAACATGAAAGAGGAAAGGCTGGCTCACCAGTCTGTGATTCATATGAAATAATACACTTGTTAGAATATAGGTAGTTGTACAGCTCTAGTTTCAATGAAAGATCCAGAAAAATGCGTAGTTGAATTGACAAAGGAAGGACTTCAGTGATCGGATCTCTCCATTGGCGAAACCGGTGACGAAACTAAAGCCTTTATTTAATAAAAATGACCGGAAATGTTTCGCCATCAGACGATCGGCCGTCACATCCTGGTGATGTGGCACGCGGCGCATCTTTAAACATACCCAACTGACTTTTGGCCTAAAAAGATCAAATACAAGAATGACACAAGGAAATATTCACCCAGTTTGATACTCTGATACCGTTTTCTTTGTTATTTGAACACGCTGTCTGGGAATGTAGATAGAAACTCTTTTTTGGCACTTTTTTTTTTTTCAAATCGAAATATCTATCCACAATAGTATCCTTTAATCCATTTTGACCGATAATTCTTCAAAATTACCGAAAAAGCGTAACAGCTCGATACAATAGTCTGGTAGATCAAATTTTCTTAAATCACTGGGAAATTTCTACACCGATGAGCTAGGTTCTTTGAATATTTTGTCATCGCAGTAGGGGCTTGGGGGAAAAGCACTAAATTGTTTGAATTATTGAAAATATTGACATTTACTTATATTTTACGATAAGATAGAGATTTGTAATAATTCAGAATAATATTAAATAAATTAAAAGTATTCATTATATATAAGTATAACTATATATTTTAAATTATTAATTACTGCTGTTATATATGCGTGTTTACCTTATTATATTCAGCATTTTATAATCATAAAAAAAAAGTGAAAGTATTATATTTTAGATGTTATTTGTAGCAGGATTTTATGATGAGAGGGGAAAAAAGATGAATATCTCTCTGTGTGTATTAACTTGTCTATTCTCTGATGCCGTTTTGACATGTAGATCATTAGTTAGGCAGATCGTGAAATCTTGAAGTTTTCCTCGAAGGAATTTCTGATTGGGTTCACGACGTAAAAGATAAATGGTCGTGTCATATTACTCTAATTACGGTCGAGGTACGTACGTACGGGCAGAATTTCAAGGCCGCGGGCATCCGGAGCCCAACATCCGTCTGGCACTACATACGACTGCTCGGTGTTTTGGGACGTCCGCTTCCTCCATTGCATCTACCAACCTGTATAGGTTCTCTGGCTTCCTCCAGTACATCTACCAACCTGTATAGGTTCTCTGGCTTCCTCCAGTACATCTACCAACCTGTATAGGTTCTAGGCTTCCTCCAGTACATCTACCAACCTGTATAGGTTCTCTGGCTTCCTCCAGTACATCTACCAACCTGTATAGGTTCTCTGGCTTCCTCCAGTACATCTACCAACCTGTATAGGTTCTCTGGCTTCCTCCAGTACATCTACCAACCTGTATAGGTTCTCTGGCTTCCTCCAGTACATCTACCAACCTGTATAGGTTCTCTGGCTTCCTCCAGTGCATCTACCAACCTGTATAGTTTCTCTGGATTCCTCCAGTACATCTACCAACCTGTATAGGTTCTCTGGCTTCCTCCAGTACATCTACCAACCTGTATAGGTTCTTTGGCTTCCTTGTATTTACCGCAACTTTCACAGCTTGATACTCGTGTGAGTGATATATCGGTAGGTTAGATTTGAGCCTCAAGGATGGACACCTGTGCCGGCGCCCTATTTCTTCTCCTATCTCATCTGTCATTTACTCCACCCATCTTTTATCTCATGTCACATACTCCGCCCATCTCTTCTCCTATCTCACCTGCACATACTCCGCCCATCTTTTATTTATGTCACATTCTCCGCCCATCTCTTATCCCATCTGTCACATACTCCGCTTATATCTTCTCCTCTCTGTCACATACTCCGCCCATTTCTTACCTCATCCGTCACATACTCCGCCCATCTCTTCTCCTATCTGTCACGTACTCCGCCCATATCTTCTCCTCTCTGTCACATACTCCGCCCATTTCTTACCTCATCTGTCACATACTCCGCCCATCTCTTCTCCTATCTGTCACGTACTCCGCCCATATCTTCTCCTCTCTATCACATACTCCGCCCATTTCTTACCTCATCTGTCACACACTCCGCCCATATCTTCTCCTCTCTGTCACATACTCCGCCCATTTCTTACCTCATCCGTCACATACTCCGCCCATCTCTTCTCCTATCTGTCACGTACTCCGCCCATATCTTCTCCTATCTGTCACGTACTCCGCCCATATCTTCTCTCTGTCACATACTCCGCCCATTTCTTACCTCATCTGTCACATACTCCGCCCATCTCTTCTCCTATCTGTCACGTACTCCGCCCATATCTTCTCCTCTCTATCACATACTCCGCCCATTTCTTACCTCATCTGTCACACACTCCGCCCATATCTTCTCCTCTCTGTCACATACTCCACTCATTTCTTATCTCATCCATCACATACTCCGCCCATCTCTTCTCCTATCTGTCGCATACTCCGCCCATCTCTTCTCCTATCTGTCACGTACTCCGCCCATCTCTTTTCTTCCCATATCTCTCAATCTCTCACATTATTTTACACATTTATATTAATCGTCTCTAAACATTTTATTTAATACACCATCTAGATAAGCTCCCTCTAACTTTTTCAATAAATTTTATATTTTCAAAATTTGAGGTTAAACAAAAAAACTTTCGTTTTTTCCCTCGAGTTTTATAAATATAGGTCTCTCTCTTTTCTCAATGCATTTTTAATTTAGCGTTTTTTTAGAAAGAACCCAGTTCACATGTGTGTCTATATTATATAGGGTTTTTGATACAAGAATTCCAGCTGTATGTAATAGCCAATGTTATATGAGAAGCAAAAACGGGAGTAATTCGATAAAACCAGGGCCTATTGAAGATTAACGTGCGTAAAGAAGGCGGTGCGGCAGTGTACGGGAGCTGGAGGAAACAGGAAAACCTGGGACAATTAGCCAATGGCATGTTTCCTCTGCTCACGTCGTGTGTGGCAGGGGACGACCTCGGGGGCGGCGCGACGCCCGTGGACCTGTCGCCCAGAGGTAAGTACTCATTTACTGTACGCTACTTATGTTCATTATGATACCCATGTACTGTATGCTATCCATGTTCTGGTCTATACCCATGTACTGCTCTTTATCCATGTGCTGGTCCGCTATCCATGTGCTGGTGTTCATCATGTACTGGTGTATACCCACGTACTGGTCTTCATCCATATACCGGTCTTTACCCATGTACTGGTGTATTACCCATGCACTGTATACTACCCATGTACTGTACGCTACCCATGTACTGGTCTTTACCCATATGATGATCTATACCCATGTACTGGTCTTTACCCATGTGCTGGTGTTCATCATGTACTGGTGTATACCCATGTACCGTTCTTTACCCATGTACTGTACGCTACCCGTGTACTGTACGCTACCCATGTACTGGTCTATACTCATTAACTGACCTGCTACCCACGTGCTGGTATCTATCATGTACTGGTGTATACTTAGTGCTAGTCTACACCCATGTGCTATGCCGCTATCCTATATATATACTGATCTGTTGCTCTACTCATGTACTGGCTTTTACTCCATCCATACCTATAGGCCATTACTTGCGTGCTGAGCTGATACCATACTAATGTACTAGTGTATACCTATGTACTAGTCTGCACCCATGTGCTATGCTGCTATCCTATATATACTGATCTGTGGTACTCGTATACTGGCTTTTATTCCATCCATATGCCCTACCCATAGAACACTACTTGCGTGCTGAGCTGGTTCCCTTCTCATAAGCTGATCAATCCTTCACCCATATGCTGATCTGAAGCTCTACCCATGAGCTGATCCACTATCCCATATATGCATTGATCTCTACTCGTCTACTGGATTTCCTCTCCATATATATAATCTACCCATAGAGCAATACTTGTATGCTTATCTGGTTCTCCATTGATCGATTTCTTCCAAGATTAATTCTATAAATTTTTAAGAGTATCTTTGTATTTATCCCAAACTATTATTGTCACGTCACACAATATTATTGTCACACAGTATTTCAGAATTGGGCATCTGCATTTTGTTTAATAAATCATTCAGTAATATCAGAAATTTTATTCCGCCCAATTATTTCATAGGGCATAACCAATTCATAGTTCTGATGCTATCTTATTTATGCACCAATCTTTCCTTCATCACACATATTCCTATCTGTTACTTCATCAATGAACTGATGTGTTGCTCACTATTCTTTAACTTCATAAATCATTTGTCTGGAGCTCTCTCTACATTCCTACTGGCCTTGTTCTCTATCTCTATTCATATTCTCTTTTCCTAATTATTCCACTCGTGGTTTTTAGCTCTTTATGCACTTTTATGTTTTTAACTCTGTTCTTGCATATTTTTCGATGCTCTCTTCATCCTCCTTATACTTCTTTGGTACCTCTCTCTTCTACATTTGATCTGCCTAATCTCTTGTCTGGCATTATCTTGTTATGTACTTTTCTAGCAGCCACTTACCCCATGTGCTTACTTCATTTGCACTTTCTTAAGCCATCTTCTCCTGCATATGTCTAGTCGTTTTCCAATCTTCTCTTGTTCCTATTTTATATTCAACATATCTCCCCTATATTCCCATATATTCTTCCATACATCTTCTATTTACTTTCTGACCTGATGTTGTATATTGGCTAGACAGTTAGTTTTTATATATATATTTGCAACGGTCTTCCTATCTGACATATAGAGTTGGCACTCATTTTGAAAATGGAATTGTCTTCATACCCAACACACACATAGTCAGCATTTCTCTTAACACAAGAATTGAATTCTCTTCGGATCAAAGACCTATATGGTTAAGGTATAATTACCCCACCCTATATTGGGGTAAGTTAAAAGGCAGTTTCCCTATTTATTCAATAATTATTAGTATTATAAAAAATAATAATATTCATGTACAGGAACAAAAACAAAGAAAATGCTACAAGCACAATAGGATAGAGGTCTGCATGTATTAAATACTGATTTGACAACACAACACACAATGCAATATGAGATCATTATCATCTTTATTTGGAGGGGGGTATGTATGTATGTTCTGAGGGATTTGCATAAGTAGTGATTGGTCTGCATCGATTACTTATGAAAGGTTGTTGTCTCTGAATGGAACAATTGAGAAACCAGTTTGACTTCCCACATCTGCCAGTCCCACACCTTCTTTGTCAACTTCTCATCTTAGTTGATTGCCTATAGGCTCTTCACACAGATGCATGCCACCGTTTGTGCAAATGCTTGCTTTTAAACCTTTTTTTTTTCTTCTATCAATAACTCCCTACGTTTTCATCTTCCTTGTTTATATATCTCAAGATAATATATGCAAAAAAGGTACTGTAGGAAGAGAAATGAGACTGTTAAGTGCGTTCTGTTTAATTTCGTGAATTCAGGTTTGAGCATTGGCAAGAATCGGGGGTTGCCATACTATTGTTTTATCAAGAATTGTTTTAATGCATACAGACAGATGCTAAACCCGACTTCTGGTATAATTGACCACTTGATTATCTCTTAATTGGATATAGATTTTTCGCAAAATATTAATAATCTGACTATCTATACAAATTCCCCAACTTTTATATTTTTGCGTGTCATAATCATAGTTTATAATTGACGGAAATTTTTAGAGATACATTTTTTGAAGAGTTAAACTGATTAATATGAAGTTTCTGACAATCTTTGTTATTTGGAATTTGTCTTGAAAGATTTATAACCTTCGCTTGATCAATTAATTACCTCTTGGAAGAAAGAGCCTATCAGAACTTGCATTATTAATCGAACTTGAAACTTGTCCCTTAGACCAAGAAACATAATAGAATTTTCATTATCAGATTTAACTTGCCCCTTGGATGAAGAGATCTAATGGAATTTGTAATATAGGTTGGAACTTGCCTCTTGGATGTGGGGACTTAGCAGAACTTGTACTCTCAGTTGGAACTTGCCCCTTGGATGAAGGGATCTAATGGAACTTGTGCTTTCTGTTGGAACTTGCCACTTGGATGAAGGGATCGAATGCAACTTGTGCTTTCTGTTGGAACTTGCCCTTTGGATGTAAGGACTTAGCAGAACTTGTACTGGGTAATGTCTTGTTCTTTGAATGGAGGGATCTAATGGAACTTGTATTATATATAGGGACTTGCCCCTTGGATGAATGGATCTAATGTAACTTGTGCTATCAGTTGAAACTTGCCCCTTGGATGAAGGGATCTAATAGAACTTGTGCTATCAGTTGGAACTTGCCCCTTGGATGAAGGGATCTAATGGAACTTGTGCTTTCTGTTGGAACTTGCCCCTTGGATGAAGGGATCGAATGGAACTTGTGCTTTCTGTTGGAACTTGCCCCTTGGATGAAGGGATCGAATGGAACTTGTGCTTTCTGTTGGAACTTGCCGCTTGGATGAATGGATCTAATGGAACTTGTACTCTCAGTTGGAACTTGCCACTTGGATGAAGGGATCGAATGGAACTTGTGCTTTCTGTTGGAACTTGCCCTTTGGATTTAGGGACTTAGCAGAACTTGTACTTTCAGTTGGAACTTGCCCCTTGGATGAAGGGATCGAATGGAACTTGTGCTTTCTGTTGGAACTTGCCCTTTGGATGTAGGGACTTAGCAGAACTTGTACTGGGGTAATGTCTTGTTCTTTGAATGGATGGATCTAATGGAACTTGTATTATCTATTGGGACTTGCCCCTTGGATGAAGGGATCTAATGGAACTTGTACTCTCAGTTGGAACTTGCCAGGAAGGACCTCCACTTGCTCAACTCGGACACAACAGATGTTAAGAGGCGGAGATGGGATTAATTGTTTCCAGGAGCGGCGATCTCCAATGCTAATGGCCCCCGATTGTCTTTCCCCACCGTTCTCTGATTGATGGGGGAGCATTCCTGGGGCAGCACAGCTTCAAATGGTCTACTCTCCCACGGTCGACGTCTCTGTCGGGATAGATACCTCTATACAGGCCGTTTCTAGGAAGTATCTACTTCTTGATAGGCTGACGCTATTCGTTTTATAGGAATATTTATAGACAACTACAAGAACTTCATTTTGCGCATTCCTGGGGCAGAACTACAGCTGATTGTTTCTTGAAACTGTCTACTTCTTGCTAGGTCGACGCTATTCTCTTGTCGGAATACATATAAATGGCAACAAGAAATTCAGTTTGCGCATTCCTGGGGCAGAACTACAGCTGATTGTTTCATGAAACTGTCTACTCCTTGATAGGTCGACGCCTTTCTCTTGTCGGAATATTTATAGATAACTACAAGAAATTCAGTTTGCGCATTCTTGGGGCAGAACTACAGCTGAGTGCTTCTTGAAACTGTCTACTTCTTGATATGTCGACGCTTTTCTCTAGTCGGAATATTTATAGATAACTACAAGAAATTATGTTTGCGCATTCCTGGGGCAGAACTATAGCTGAGTGCTTCTTGAAACTGTTTACCTTTTTAAAGATTGACGTTATTCTTTTGTTGGAATACCTATATATACATGTATATGAGGTCTGGATAGTCTAATCATAGCTCTAGTCACCAAGTTTTGGTCTTCAAACTTTAGATATTGTACAAGTTAGGAGAGTGTTAATAATATCTACAAGGTTATCCCAAAAGTTCGTAAACACTTGCAAAAAAATTAAATACCAATATTATTAGCCGTTATGTATAATGTCTTTGTATTATGTATAAAGTAATTGTATTATTATATATTCGCCGTAATAATATTATTCTTCAAGTAATAAGAAAAACACGAACTTTAGGGCCAACCTTATATGTAACTTTCTGTGTTCTCTCACTTCATTTTACTTAGGATATTGCAAGATCCTTGTTGACATGCCGTGGGTAATTAGCTTTCTAGGAGAGGGACAATATGTGAATATATATGTTATGATTATTTTTGTGTTTTGTTGTTGAAAAGAGGTGCAGTCGTGAAAAAGTAAAGATAATTATTTACCTTTCAAGTAGATTTTATTTTGAATTACTTGAAGTAAAATTACACATAAAATTATTTATCACAGCAATATAGAATTTATAGAATGAATTCTATAATCGTGATTTTAATTTAAAAAGGTAGGGTTAACTATACATATTTACAACAATAATAATTAAAGTGGTATGTTCCGAATCTATGGTCAAAAATATATAACAGTCAATGAATGAAAATGAAATATATGTTTAAAAATATATATATTTGTATTTTAGATTATATAATATATATATATTACATTTCTTTAAAACACTTTCCTTTTTACCTTGCCAAATAATTACTCTCACTAGTGTATTCATAAAAACTTTTTAAATCAAAATTATTCAATTTTTTAGAGATATAAAATGTCAGAAACACATTTATGAAAGATAAACTTTTAAAATTAATTGAATTTTAATTATTCGCTAAATAAAAACAAACGAAAAATTGATGCATCCCTCACAAAAAATTGTGTTAATTCCATTTACATTGAAGGAAAACATAATCTTCAAACAGCTCCCTTTTGTCGATCCAGAACACAGAAACCAATTATCCAAAGCAATTAGGTCTGAAAAGATCTGCCTGAAGCTAAGAGAGAGATAAAGAAGAAATGAAGGCTTCCATTGAAAAGTTGAATTGATCTTTAGCTTTGAAGATGGAATATTCGCCCACTCCTTTCCATTTTCTACGTAGAATTGATATCAGAAAGATGAAGAAAATGTATTTACCCGCAGAAATCTATTTCAAATTTTCCTATACATTTGTAACTATATAATAATATATGAAAAAACAATAGAAAAAAAAAAGATAAGTGGGTCAGGTGTTGCTATTAAAAATAAAGAAGGTATTTCCTGACCACGAGTACATGTGCTTTTTTAGATGGCAGAGCGCCATTCGTGGATGGCTTTTCTTGATTTATCAATAAATTGGGTTGGCCAAATATCACGGAGCAAGTTAAATAAACGTTTAGTTTATTTTTGCTCCACTAGATGGCGCTCTGCCATCTAAAAAGCACATGTGTTCGTGGTCAGGAAATGCCTTCTTTATTTTTAATAATGATATATGTGTCCAATTTCAAATTAAAACAACAAAAATCTTTGTTTCTTTTACTATCTGTAATGGTAGGACAATTCGCGTTGCTTCTTGAACGACAAAGTGTACAGAAAAAAAAAGCAAGTTGACAAAAATCGCAGTAAGGACAGTAGAATTTTGATTTATTTATGAAAGAAACACTCGCATCTTAATGTTTTCATTTATTTTAAATATATTGTTACTCAGAATATTTGTCTCTCTTCTTTTTGTGTAAAAAAAGTTTTAATTCGAATAAATTTGCTTTTTATATTTATAAATTTAATTGTCATCTATATATCGATAAAATTTATAATATTTACATTTTTGGCGATGGAGAGTTTCTTTTCTAATATCATCAAATATAATCTCTACCTGACTTTACTGCCATATTGAAAGTCTCGTTCACTAACTTATATCATTACAGTAAGGTCTGTAGAGATAATATTTGATGATATTATAAAAATAAACTGATTACCAAAAATGTAAATGTTATAAATTCAATAAATTACTTTGTCAAACTCGCCTTTCCATACCGTTACAATATTTTAGTATCTTCCTTGATTTGTAGAGATTTGTCTTGAAAATGAAATAGGGTGATGCTAAATATTCCATTTTTTTTAACTCTATACGTGATGATGGAGAGAAATTATTCGTTAAATCGAGTAAGAATTCTTACCATCATCTCTAATTGATTTTTTTTTGATCCACCAAAGACCTTTCCGTTTTTCTAAGAATGATTCCAAAAGATTCCATCTTTGAATCAACTTCCTTTTAGGATAATGGTTATTCCTAGAAAAGTCCACATTCTAAGAAACCCATATTTAGCCTAGTAGAGAGATTTTTGGGAACTTATCTAAAACTGCTGACCAAAGACAGTATAACGTTTCCCAGAGCAGGAAGTTGAGAGAGGATCAAAATAAATCTTTTTTTTTTTTTTTTTCATTTCCAGATGGTGTACGACGCCCACACCCCTGAAAAAAAAAAACGATGTTTTTATTTCTTTAAAACAACCCTTCTTTCGTTATGTCCTTTTCACGAGAATTGCATTTGAAATATAACAGCTTATGTCGTTTCATTTATTTAAATTTAGAAAATTCTAACACCTCCTCTTGCGGTCCTCCCTCCCCTTGGACCCTTGGAATATTTGACCAAATTCTGGTTCGTTTCTAAGGTGACTAACGTGGCAACGGCACCTATTTTCTAATGAAGAGCAAAGATAGACATTGCTACTGTTGTGATAGAGATGCATGGGGACATCTGAGGCTCTTCATTGGACACGGCAACAACGACAGAAAATTGACATGGACACATAGCAGCAGTTTTACACACCCAAGATAGTGGACATTGCGACTGCTGTGATAGAGATGCATGGGGACATCTGAGGCTCTTCATTGGACACGACAACAACAACAGAAAATTGACATGGACCTAGAACAACAGCTTTACACACCCAAGATAGTGGACATTGCGAAGTGCTGTGATAGAGATGCATGGAGACATCTGAGGCTCTTCATTGGACACGACAACAACAACAGAGAATTCTAAATATATTGTTGCATAGTTTATTTATTGTGTTTATTTACGTAATATAAAGTTTAGATTTTGTTAGGTTTATTTGCATAGATTAGTTTAATTTTTCATTGCTATATAAATTTCCATATCTTTAATTTTAGGCGTAGACTGTTCGTTGGTACCGAAGAATAAATCCCTATTCCTACTTCTCTCTTCTGGCAGCTATTTTTCTAACGCGACATATTGGGAGGTATCGCTTTTGAAGGCTTTTTTCTTCGATAAATAATAAATACCCGATACAGTAAACCTGTCTATAGCGCCCCCCTCTAAATAGTGCCTTCCCTCTCTATAGCACCCGATTTTAAATTCCTAGTACGATGCGATTTACATTAAAAGTGACCTGTCTATAGCACCCTCTCTCTATAGCACCCTATTTTGGTGAGTCCCAAGAGTGGGCGCTATAGACAGGTTTAACTGTATTTGTATGATAAAGATTCTTCCTTGTTTTACATTCTGACCAAATCAATAAGGATTCTAGGGCTGGGTTTCTATTCATATTTCTTTTATTTTTCGATTTCGACATGTTAGCCCGAAATCTCGAGAAACCGAGCCCTAGATTCTTTATTGATTTAGTCTTAATACTTGTATAAAGCAATTCGTGTATAGTTTTACACTTCTAAATCTTTGTTACTTGCATTCACTCATGATATTTACGAACGTAAAAAAATGTCCAGGGTAGAGCCTAGTGGACATGGCATCTGCCTGGTAAGCGGAACACTTTGGATTCGATTCCCATCCCTGGACACTTTTATTTTTCCGTTTATCAATACTCTTCACAATCCATCCTTTCATACTTCATTCCTAAGGTTAGAAAAAATCGTTATTTCTTCCTAAAATAAATTTCGATTTTTCGTTCAAAAGAAACACGTGCGGGATATTTTCAAATGTCGTTCTACATTCACTCATGAGTTTAGATTATTTTTTAAGAAGGGTTTCTCGAGCAAAGACCAAAAGACTAAAAAAAAAAAAACTCTTCATTGCTGGTTCTAGCGCTGCTTCTAGTTTCCCCCCAAGGGACAACCACTACACCATCTGCCCCTGAAATCCAAGAATCCGTATGGTGAAAAAAACCGAGACAACCCAAAAAATGTAAAATTGATGTTTACAAAAAACAGGCTGTTCTTCTCCTTTTGCTTGATGTCTTTTAATTTCCTTTTTTTTTTTCGGTCTGTGCAAGAGATCTAATTATAGGAGTAATGGATCATAATTAGAACGATTAATTAATTTTTATGACATGTTTAATTGGTATGCACCTAGCTATGATCGCACCTTTGTTGCAGGAGCTGGCTTAAAAAAACTTGGAGCCAAAACTGATTGTTGCAAAATGACAACTTCTAGTCTAATACGCTGGTTTCTCCAGAAGTTATGGAACAAACAATAAAATGAGTTTTTTTTTTTTTAATATTCAACAGAAATATTATTAATGAAAAATTTGCATATATATTACATATTGGGCTAGTAATATATAAACACAAAAGAAGATGCATATTACCCACAATTTAAAAGTTTTTCTTATGGTTTATGCAAATTATTATAATGATCATTGTTATAATAAATATTTGAGCAGTTGTTGTTCTATAGACCTTTTTTTCAATTCAATAAAATCATTTTGTTCCTTTACTTGTAAACATCGGTATATATGCTAATATGGTATGGCTGAGAAAGTCTTTTATATAATTCACACACGTTTGGAATATATGAATTCTATATAAAATATATATATAGTTAATTCTATCAAAACAAACGTTATTAAGACATATTACAGTTAAACCTGTCTATAGCGCCCCCTATAAATAGCGCCTCCCTCTCTATAGCGCCCGATTTTAAATACGTAATACGATGCGATTTACATTAAAAGTAACCTGTCTATAGCACCCCCTCTCTATAGCACCCTATTTTGGCGAGTCCCAAGAGGGGGCTCTATAGACAGGATAAACTGTATATACAAATTCTCCTGAGAGTTGCAATTATTGAGTGGGTAAATTTTAAAGAAATCCGATTTTATAAAGTTTGTGGATAATAGGTACATATAGAGCTATAATTATTTTAATATTATTTACATAGGCTATAGGTATTCCCTTCTCTCCTTTTTACATATAGAGTTCCGTAATTTGTGGGAGAGGATAGAAAAATATAGCATCAAAGGTAATGATTTTATTGTTGATAATTATCATTATTCTATTTTGAGGTAACATTTTTTATATTTTAGAAAGAAATGTGTATGTAGATTTTAGTTCAACACACTTACTTATTTATACCACACAACATCTAACATAAATGATAATAGGTTCAGCCGCAGAATTTTTAAAGGCTTATTCTTCTGTATGTATGACTGAGATTTTGGATGGATTTTTAGTTTTACGATTCCATGTTTGCTTTAAGAGTGAGATGACAGATTAGGTTGGTTGTCAAAAAGGAGATTCGGTGTCATCTGTTGGTGACGGACGGAAGTCGCGGCGGAGACATTGTGGAAGCTGTCACTTGTCGTGGTTTCCGGTAATTGAGTGCGTGTGGTGTGTGCAGGAGTCAGCGGCTGTAACGGCAACGTGGGCTCTGGAGGGTCCATGGACACCAGCATCACGCTGTGGCAGTTCCTGCTGGAACTCCTTATCAGCAAGCAGTACTCGCATCTCATCGCCTGGACCAACCGGGACGGCGAGTTCAAACTGCTCAACGCCGAAGAAGTCGCCCATCTCTGGGGGCTTCGCAAGAACAAGAACAATATGAACTACGACAAACTCAGCCGAGCGTTGCGCTATTATTATGAAAAGAACATCATCAAGAAAGTCTTGGGTCAGAAATTTGTTTACCGCTTCGTATCTTTCCCTGAAGTGGTGAAGACGGAGAATAAGATTCCGTTCCATACAAAGATGGAAAGCATTCATAAGAACCTGTATCCAACGGCAGGAGATTCCCCACCTCCAGCTCCGCAGCAGTCTGCGATGGCCACAGGGGAAAAGCAGCGGCCCAAACCCCTGCCATTGCCTAGACACCCAACTCCACCAAGCCCCTCCAGCAAGAGGCATCTCTCCCCAGATGAGGACTCCACCAGCAGCAGCGAGGCCTCACCACGGGATGACGCTCCAATCAAGAGGATAAAAGTGGAATCCAGCGATTCCTCGAGCTCCAGCTCTACCACAATCACATCCTCCAACGGAAGGATCAAGCACAAGCCTGCACCAATTTCTCCAATCCCTACAACCCCACGGGCTGGTTATGCTTCGCTCCAAACCCCTCTTGTGGCCTTCACAAGTCCTTTCCTTCACCAGAGCAAGACACCTCCAGTGCCTGTAGCACTCTGGAGCCCACTCCTCCCAAGCCCTCGCTACTTCCTCTGGAGGCTCTGGCACACACTTCCAATTCCCGCCGCATCCAATAAGCCCGTTTTTCGCAGCCCCTTATTCTCCTTTCGAACCCCAGAGCATTTTCTCTCCCACCAAATCTATCCCCGTCTTACAGTGACTCTAGTCTTGGTGATGACTATGATGTATATAACCCTTAACTTTAGGAAAAACCAAACGGTTTTTTCCTTTCTTCTTCTTTTTTTTCCAAGGTAGTGGTTATAAGAATGGTATTTGATGTCTTTCGCCTTCCAAACACCACTTTCCATATCTTACATTACTTCTTTTTCCCTAATTGGATATTTACCTTTCTCTCTTTTTAAATTGTCAAATCACCTTATTTGCTATGATGTTGTTTAAAGTTTGTGAATTTTAATCCACACACATTGTTACATGTAAATATTTATATTATATATATATGTTATTATTATAGTATATGTATGGTCTCACTCTCTTTCCATATATTTATATTGCAATCCCTTTTTTAATATATAGCTCTATCTTTCTCTCATAGCTTAATTATTATTAATAATATTGGTTAATCTTTTACCACACGTTGATCGTGCTGGCTAGATTATGTACAGCACTAAATTTACCACAAACACTGTGTAGATAGAAACATTTCTTCTTTATTTGCATATAAACTCTTTTCTTTAAAGGGATATTTAAATGGAACGCCTTTTTCTCTTCCCTTATTGGCACGTTTTTCATTTTGAACTTTTAAAGAAAAATTTGATGTGGAAAAAAATGCATACACATAATATTTTAACACAATTTTAATCACCAAGAGTTGAAAAAAAATGTTTATATATATAATACATATCATTTAAATATATTTTTTATCCTTTTCAAAAAATATTTTCTTATTAACTACACACACGTCTTTATTTTTTTGGGAAAAAATATATATTAACTTTCATAATATATAAATTTATCAATGAAACATCTCAGCTATAATATTAACTTCATTTTTTAATATTTATTGATGTGCTTTTCTTTTTTTAAAGAAAACTATATAATCATTTATTTTACAACATATATATGTGAAAGAAAAAAAAATGAAATCGTACTTTTTATAAATACATACAATTTTAATGATTAAAAATATATAAATTATTTTTTTTAAATATATAATTCATTTTTTTAATACCACCCCTACTATCAATTTTTTAAATAAAAAAATTGATTATCATTAACGTAAATAATTATTTAATGCACATCACATTTCTTTTTAAAGTATTTAAAACATTTTTGATCATTGAATATTTCATCTTATATATCTATTTTTAAAGAAAAAAATGTTTTTTTTTTTGGTCACACGAAAACATACCTAATTCCAAACATTTTATATTTTCAATTATATTAATATTTTTATCTTTGATTTCGATGTTTATAATGATTTGAAAAATATTATTTTGCAACATATTCCTCAACATATCTCTTAATCGTTTGATATCATTAGATCGTCTGCATCAATTTATCTTTACATTTACAATCACAAAAGGGTTTGGTATATATGCGCATCTTGCATATTCATTCTTTGATTACCTTTTTAAACTTGTATTTTCCTTGATATCATGAATCCTTATATTGCCTTGAAATTTACTCCTGCTATATCTATATTTTGGATAATACCCCATACAAATAATTGCTATATATAAATATATATATACCTTCATATATTATATATATATACCAAGCATATATATATATTTTTCTACCAGAACCTTTACATTTTTGGTGGTAATATGAACCCACAGTTTTGTTGTACCTATATTGTAGAAATTCAGAGTTACCCTTAATGAGCATTTATATATATATAAATAGTATATTTTACAAATCATTATGTGGTCTGTGTGATTATTTATACTCTTATATACATTGAATGTAATTCTACTGTCCTATAAGCTTATGTTGAACCATGCTTATGCTTATGAAAACCATTTCTGAGATTCCACCCTTCAATGCTGCGTATATAAGCAGAATCTTCCAATACAGTATTAGAGTTCTGAGAAGCGGTCTGGTGGATTAAATTGGCGAAACCGCTGGGAGGGTTCACCACTGATGAGCCAAGCCCTCACAAATATATTTTTTCAACACAGTAAGGGCAGTCAGTAGAAGCTTGTATTATGTATAAAAGAAACATTCGTGCTTTTAAATCCTTTTATTTTATATCTATATCTGCCCGGTAAGCGGAACACTGGGTTCGATTCCCATCCCTAGACACTTTTATTTTTCCGTTTATCATTACTCTTCACAATTCATCCTTTCATACTTCATCCCTAAGGTTAGAAATAATCGTTATTTCTCCTTAAAATAAATTTTGATTTTTCTATCAAAAGAAACACATACGGGATAATTTTCAAATGTCGTTTTACAATCACAAGCCGCATTATATTGTTTTGTAATATACATATCTATACACTTTTACAAGATTGGGAGAAAATTTTTGAGTTACGTTTCAAAATAGTTTTAGATATACATACTTAAACTGAAAAATAATTGTTAATAAAATCTTATTTTCAAAAAGTGTTTAGAATTTTCCAAAAAAAAAAAAGTATCATATTTAAAAAATTATTTAAAAATTGGATAATATATACCGGGTTTCATTTTATGAACAGAATATTGCTGTTTTGTTTCACTCGGTAAATCTCTTCATTTCATCTCTGGTATTTAATAATATATCGATCATCTTCTCTTCAGCTGTCCAGCATTCCTGAGACATAGAATACAAACAGCTATCCTGCTTGGACTGATCCACCTCAATCCTACATCTATGGCCAGCCTTCCAGACTCAACCTCAGCATGGAAATTTCTGGTCAACTGGTTCAACTCAGCAATCAAAACAGGACACGAGTAAAAGCGCTCAACACCAGTCCATACTGGTGAGCTGGACTTCCCGGGTAGTTCTGCGCTCCCTGGGTTATAAATATCTCTCTCTCTATCGATAGTTGTAACAAAAATACGTACAGAAACAAGTATATCTTATTAAACTTCACCTAAAATATAAGTTTTTTAGCTCCAGGCCCTTCATCTATAACTACGTTACTACCACAATTACATATTTACAAAGGCCTCTCTCTATTTACACTCGTGGACAAACTTAAGGAAGTTGTAACTTTCAGCATGTTTATCGGGATTCAGATAATAACTCCGAAAGGTATTTGATACACAGGGATATTTATTGAAGATACCAGATAACCAAGTGTGAACAAAATTGCCTCTGTCTCCTTCAAAGGAAGTTATACCTTTTAGCATGTATATCAGGATTCAGACAATAACTCTGAAAGATACACTCATGGACAAAACTTGAAGAAGTTGTATCTTTTAGCATGTATATCGGGATTCAGACAATAACTCCGAAAGGTATTTGATACACCGGGATATTTATTGAAGACACGAGATAACCAAGTGTGAACAAAATTGCCACTGTCTCCTATAAAATAAAATAAACAACCGGGCGACATCAGACTTTCCACTTTCATAAGTTTTGCCCATGAGTGTATATATAATATACTTTGTTTGTACTAACAATGTCACCAAAAATTTAATGAATGAAACCAATTATTGTACGTATTTTGTCAAATGTCGATATTACCTGTATTCAATATTTGTATGTTTATTCATAAAACAAAGTAGTTTGTAAGTAAGCAGGTCCCCATATTACTGGTTTTTCTTAGTTAAGGAAAAAGAGGAGAGTAACAAGGGAAATTAGCTGAAAAGGGAGTTACTTATAGGGACATTTTATATACATTAATAACGAGAGGGTAAAAAAGGATAGGCAAAAATATAAACATGCATTTATTTCTTATTAGAACATCCACAATTCAATTTTTAATATTTTAAATAATAAAGTAAACTTCTAAAGACGAGTACCTTTTTATTAAACGTTTTTCGAACTTTCGGGAAAACGCCCTTTTACAGGAAAATTGATACAAAATGAAACTTAACTATGCTATGGCAAGTTTATAGTGTATATAGTTTATAATGTTATAACTTGCCATAGCATAGTTAAGTTTTATTTAGTATCAATTTTCCTGTAGAAGGGCGTTATCCTGAAAGCTCGAAAAACGTTTGATAAAAGATACTCATCCTTAGAAGTTTATTATCTAAAATTGCTAGCAGAGGATTATATTCTAAACTTTTTTAATATACCACACTTTTTGACACATTCTTCAAATGCTTTAACCAATTTGTTATATTGGAGAAGATTATTTTTATTATATTTAAAGCATTCTAAAACCAAAGTTCACTCTACCATGGTATTTGGTGAGAAAATAGTAGTAACTGCAGTTGCACGATAAGGAGATGCCTTTTTCTATTTGGTGAATTGATTCATAATTTCCCATAGCCATTCCCTTAGAAGCATCATCTAATGCCCCTATTATCTAAAAATAATCTTCAATGAAACGAATTGGTTAAAGCATTTGAAGAATTTATCAAAAAAGAAAAAAAGTGACATGTTAAAAATATATATAAACAGTTTAAAGAAATAAGAAAGTTGAAAATTATTAAGAAAAAGGCATCTGATCTTGCAACTAAAAGTTGCTCATGGCTTACGCCATCTATCGGGATAAATATCAACTAATCGTCGATTTTTAACTATTAAAGATTAGTTAAATACTCTGTGTCTTAATAAATCAAGGAAATATTTTATCAAGAGAGGGTTATTGGTCAAAATTGTAGCGTAGAAATCAAGTCTTGGAATATCTGAAGATGTAAAAGTATTTATTGATGACGTCAGTACGACTAGTCGACAATTATCAACAAACCAACCCAACTATCTACAGTTAGAGAATATCGAGCAAGCAAGCTAGGTAACATATATGATGATTTTACAAATATAAAGTAATAAAAATCTGTTTCAAATATTTTCAATGAATAATTAAATTAAATAATAAAATATAAATTATTTCTTCGCCAAAATATTCTAGAATAATAAAATATCGACGATATAATAAATGGCGTAAGCAATCAGCAACTTTAAATTGCACGGTTAGGAGATAGCTTTTCTTATTCAACCACCTGACCACCAGTACAATTTTACTTTTGTACTAAACAGTTAAGGCGTACAGACTTCGGTCTAGGTAGCTTACTATCTAATGGTTTACTAAGTAGTTATCAATCAAATTGTATATTTCTTCCGCGTGCACCAATCGCTTTATGCGAACTCTACAATAAAAAGTGGGTGGATGAGAGGGTAACACGCTCGATTCCCGACAGTCATGAACCGGGATTAAATCCCGCGTTAAAAATTGTTTAATATGTGAATAACCTTCACCTATTATTCATTGTTCAATTATCATGAACTAGGTTGCTCTTGCTGAGCGGTACCTATTTATGTGAATTTGAACCAGACGAACTCTACATGGCACGCCTCTTACTTAAAAAAAATCTACAAATGTTTATGATACAAGGCTATAGGTTAAAGGCACAGCTTGCACCACGCTGACGAGGGCCAACAGCCCGAAACACTTTCGTGGTTGGCTTTTCTTGATTAATCAACGATTTAAAAAAAAACTAAAAAAAATCAATGATTGGTTGATATTTATTCCGATAGATGGCCATTAGTAACATTCAGTTTCCCGATAGGAGATGCCTTTTTTAAGGTAATATATGTTACATGGTGGTTCTATATGGTGTAAGATAAGCATGTGATGGATAGAATGCTATCAACTGGGACAAGAGTGGTAGCTAGGTTTTGGTTCAAGTTGGATAAAATTAAAACTTCTTTACTTTTTTATTCTGAGACTAGGATTTAGCCTGTTTGATAACTCCAATAATCACACACACACAAAGCTTTATTAAGACCAGCGGTCTTATACAGATTCACCACAGGAAGAAATAGGAAGAAAGCTTTGCCCAGAGGCGATATCGTAGCCAGTGAGGAACTTCCGAGGCGCGATTATTGCTAGTTGAAAACTTTGCCCAATACCCCGCCTTGACGACGTGCAATACCGTCGGCTAACGGCACAGGAATAAATAATAGATGGAGCTCCTATACTCCAGGCAGCACAGCACCCAACAACAGTCTCCAGGTCCGACACATGTCCAATGGCCACACGTTCCTTTGTGTATACGTCATGGTTAGCGAATCACTGAACTGTGATAACTCCAATAATCAATATGTTTTTGCAAAAAAAAAATGAATTAGCCTACAGCAACACCCGGTTTTCCCAGGTGGTTTATGTACTAAACAATTATGTTGATTGAATTTATTTATTTAATGAAATTGCGCTGATGCTTCTTAAATTTCTACCAAAAATCCTCCATGGAGAGGCCTCCACCACCATCCTCACGGGCCATGGCCATGTACTGGCAGACATTACACGTGTGCATCCCGAAACAGACCATACCTGCATCCACTGTTCAGAAGAGCCACAGACAGTTGATCATCTTCTCTTCAGCTGTCCAGCATTCCTGAGACATAGAATGCAAACAGCTATCCTTCTTCGACTGACCCACCTCAATCCTAGATCTATGTCCAGCCTACCAGACTCAACCTCAGCATGGAACTTCCTGATCAACTGGTTCAACTCAGCAATCAAAACAGGACGTGAGTAAAAGTGTTTAGCACTAGTCCATACTGGTGAGCTGGATTTCCCAGGTAGTTGGTGTTCTGCGCTCCTTGGGTTATAAATCTCTCTCTTTCTCTCTAAAAATATTTTAAATTAAAAACCTGACTTTTACAATTTTTTTTTTTTGTATTTTTCTGTTAATGAATCTAGTTTTATACAGATCTTTATGATGAAGGCTGCTTGGCTGGCATTCATAGTTCTTAAATTTAAAGATCTTTATGAGTCAAAATAAAAACAGCCGGGGGAAGTGGGACGATTATTAAAATTATAATTTGTGATTTAATATAAAGCAACTGGTTAGCGTGTGACAATTGACAATAAGAACACTTTTATTGACTTCCTAGTCAATATTTACAATAAAAAGATCAAGAGAACTATATATAATCAGCCAGGTCCCCATCGTGTCCTCCTCCAGGTGATGACCTCGATGGTCTGGCCCAGTCCGACCTGGATGAAGTATCGGTTGATTCTTGATTTCGCCGATGCGAGGATGGCCAGCTCGTCTTCTATCAGGCCTGTCCCGAAGATCCAAGCCTGGAGATCAGGTTTATGTTTCACTATTTAATTTAACTCTTCACTCAACATACGATGATCGTTCCCCGCCGCTCTTTCATATTTAATTCATAAAGATCTAATTTTTCAATGGCGGAGAGAAGCTCAAATATTTTTTTCTTTTTAGCGCATTAAAAAAATATTTTCTAAAAACTATTTTTTTTTATTATTAAAAAGGCATCTCCTTATCGTGCAACTGAAAGTTGCTGATGTCTTGCGCCATCTATCGGAATAAATATCAACTATTCTCGTTGATTTCTAATTATTCCAGAATAAACGAGAATAGTTGATATTTATTCCGATAGATGGCGCAAGCCATCAGCAACTTTCAGTTGCACGATAAGGAGATGCCTTTTTCATAATTTATGAACCTTATCCCAGTACAATATCACATTTGTACAATTTTTTATTAATTATTTTTTAAAATAAACTCGATGGTCAAAGAAAGGCTGACTCAGCCTGTCAACTCCCAACGTCGAAGAGTCGCACGTTAGAGTTAGTTGGAAAATATTCAAAATGTTAATCATTTTTCAATATCAAATATATAGGCCTACATCCCATATATTGATAATTTCACATCACGCTAATGGAACTCACTCCGGACCATATATATAGTTACCCGGCCATCCTTGCAACCCTCTATATGGCAGACATCAATCCAGAAGAGGACATCCATACGAACAAGGCACTCAGTTGGCCGGTATTGTGATCAGGGTGCATGGACCGATCTGATCTGCTCCACGGATAAGACACCACCACCACATCACGCTAATAAGCTGTGTAATGCCTTATAATGAAAAATTATAGAAAAAATAAATAAATAAAAAGGTCAGGTGTTGATATTAAAAATAAAAAAGGCATATCCTGACCAGAAGCACATGTGCTTTACAGAAGGCAGAGCGCCATCTGGTGGAACAGAAATTTAAAAAAAAAAAACATTGATTTAAACTGTTCCCTGATATGATTATTGGTTTTTCAAGAAGCCTCTGGGACCAAAAATATTTTTGGTCGCAGTGGTACAGCCTACTCCACGATGACGAGCGCCAAAAGAGCGAAACGCGTTCGTGGATGGCTTTTCTTGATTTATCAAGAAATTGGGTTGGCCAAATATCAGGGAACAGGTTAAATCAATGTTTAGTTGATTTCTGTTCCACCAGATGGCGCTCTGCCTTCTGTAAAGCACATGTGCTCCTGGTCAGGATATGCTATTTTTATTTTTAATACCTTACAATATAAATGGAAGTAGAGCTTTAAATATAAAGATGTAATATCTTAAGGGATAAGAAATAATTTTGCTAAGAGGTTTTCTCCGAGATTTCTCCGTGTAAAAAAAGTACCTATTTTTTTCATATATATCTATATCTATTTAGAAGAAATCGCTTTTTCCTATTTACAAATGGACTTGCTGCCAAAGTTTGTTGAAAGAAAAACTTTGGTAAACAACTTTTCGGATGATTTTCAAATGTCGATGTTGTTAACAGTGGTAGATAGAAATGAACAAAAAGGGCCGAGTTTTGCCAAGTGCGATCATCAACACTTAAGTGTAAAAGTACTATTAATTAGGTACTGTACCTTGTGTTTAAACAAGGTAATAAGACTAAATCCAAATAAATAATTAGTGTGTGTGGTCTTATTACTGTGGATTTGGTCTTATTACCTTGTATATCTATAATCCAAATTGTGCTTTATCACATCGGGTACTGTACTTGTTAGAATATCATTATTATTATTATTTGTGAATCCAAAGAGTCTGATGTACCTCCTCAATCAGTATTCACCAAGACAATCCATCTATAGCCATAGTCTGAGGGTAAAATGTTGTCTTGTGGTTCAGTTTTGGTTCATTTATTGAGGATTTTCATGAGAAAAACAATGCGGTGGTTTCCCTTCTACCTTTCCTTTCACTCATGGACAGAACTTAAGGAGATGAAAAGTCTGATGTAAACAGTTGTCTGTTTTTTTTTTTTTTAACTTGACACTGACCTGACACTTGGTTATCTCGTGTGTCTTCAATAAAGGTCACTGTGTATCAAATATCACACACAAAGATTTATTAAGACCACCGGTCTTATACAGATTCGCCACAGGAAGAAAGGAATCATAGATGGAGCTCCTATACTCCAGGCAGCACATCACCCAACAACAGCCTCCAGGTCCGACACATGTCCAATGGCCACACGTTCCTTCGTTCATACGTCATGGTTAGCGAATCACTGAACAGACTAGTGTGGAATCAGCCACGTTCTAGTCTTCGCTTTCCTCGTCCAAATGGACCACGGCATTCGGCGATTCTATTAATCTCCTCCCAACGGTGACTGTGGCCTTGTAGAATTCGTGTACCAAATGTCTTTCAGAGTTAATATCTGAATCCCGATATACATGTTAAAAGGTACAACTTCCTTAAGTTTTGTTCATGAGTGTATCTTTCAGAGTTATTGTCTGAATCCCGATATATATGCTGAAAGGTACAACTTCCTTAAGTTTTGTTCATGAGTGTATCTTTCAGAGTTATTGTCTGAATCCCGATATACATGCTAAAAGGTACAACTTCCTTAAGTTTTGTCCATGAGTGTATCTTTCAAAGTTAATATCTGAATCCCGATATACATGCTAAAAGGTACAACTTCCTTAAGTTTTGTCCATGAGTGTATCTTTCAGAGTTATTATCTGAATCCCGATATACATGCTGAAAGTTTTGTCCTTAATTCTATCTATGGTTGATTGTGATAGTTTTATTGAGTGTCAATGCTGACTTAACATCCTGGCCTATTCCACTTAGCATCCTGATACGATTTTTTCCGATTGTATCTTTTAAATATCACTTATCTCTAGCAAATACCTATTACTAACAAAGTGACGATATGCCAGGATCTACATTCGAACCTTTATCAAGAAATCTTTTAATAAAAATAACTTAGTTTTGCAGAAACTCACAACTCTACTGTAGAGTTCTGATAACTAAATGGAATTCTATACATTATAGTTAATTATCATAACATAATCGACTCTTAACCTACAAACAATGAGAGTGTTTTAGTGAAATAATTTCTCAAATTTGTATTTTTGTAGACAATTCATTCCTAACTTTACAAGATGAGAAAATATTGGGATGGCGTGTTATATCACTGGTGATCTCTATAAGCCGGTTTATCTATCATAGACTACTAGATTGGGCTGTTCGTCTTCTAGACATGCCATTAGAATAGGAGTACTCACATAGAGCTCACAGTAGTACTAGCACACACTAGTACTCACACATACTTTTAGTTATATGAATACATTTATATATAATACAATATAATAGGGCTTGTGATTGTAAAACGACATTTGAAAATTATCCCGCATGCGTTTCTTTTCAATGAAAAGTCAAAATTTATTTTAAGGAGAAATAACGATTATTTCTAACCTTAAATTTTGATTTTTCATTGAAAAGAAACTCATGCAGGATAATTTTCAAATGTCGTTTTACAACCATAAGCCGCTTTATATTATATTTGATTATATATTACTTTATGTATTATTTATGTATGGAAAATATGTCCAGGGTAGCCTAGTGGACATGGCATCTGCCCGGTAAGTGGAACACTGTAGGTTCGATTCCCATCCCTGGACACTTTTATTTTCCGTTTATCATTACTCTTTACAATTCATCCTTTCATACCTCATCTTTAAGGTTAGAAATAATCGTTATTTCTCCTTAAAATGAATTTAGATTTTTCATTGAAAAGAAACTCATGCGGGATAATTTTCAAATGACATTTATATATATATTGGAGCAAAGTAGTTTTTATTTTATTAACAGAGTATCATTTCTTTTATGTTTATATACAGTAGACTCTCCTATAACGCGAGTTTTTACAACGCGATAAAAAAATTGCGACAAATTTATTTATACAACGAGAATTTTTGTACAACGCGATATTTGTCACTAACAATTTACCCTAACAACATTCGCGTTATACAAGTTTATTTCGTACAACGCGAATTCCTATAACGCGATTTCATACAACACGGAACACATTAATCGCGTTATAGGAGAGTTTACTGTATATTTGTTACTCTGTAAAACTTCCCTCATTGCTTATCTTTTGTTTATCATTCATAGTTTTTTCTTGTCTCAAATAAATTGATGTGTCATCCTGAAGATTGTCTTTCTTAATTTTCCCCGTAGCAATATTTTCAATGATTAGAGGACTGCTCAATGACAGTGATCCGCAACTGATGTACCTCTACATACTGGTGTACTATGGGGCTATGATGTTAGACATGCAGCACCATTTATTAGAGTCTGCGAAACAAATTCAAGTAGAAGTCCGACCACATTTTTCCTGCGGTCCCCCCTGCTGGATCTTTAGAATATTTGACCAAATTCTGATCCAAAGTGACTAACGTAGCAACGGCACCCAATTCCAATGAATAGCAAAACCGATATCTCCGATGATGGCGGGTTCATTGAATGATGTCGTCGTTCAGTTATCTAATAGAAAACTTTAATATGTATAAAGTTGTTCCAAAAGTTCGCAAACTTATTATGATTTATATTTTGCAAGTGTTCACGAACTTTTGGTACAACCTTGTAATTCTGAAACTTGGTCCACCTACTGATTGGTCACCCTTGAGATAGACAACAAACAACAACAAAAAGCCTTTATTTAGGGTCACTGACCCTATACAGGATTCACCAGAGGTATGCATAAGAACAAAGCAGTGAGACAAAGGAAACAACGATATAGACAGAAGAAAAGAAAAAAAAAGATAAGAAAAACAACACAAAAAGAGTAGCAGTAAGAAAGTGAGGAGTGAGTGTCACTTGGCCTTCTTCTGAGATATGGACTTGTGGAAACCATAAACGCCGTAGCAATATACTTATTCTGGGTCATGTTGTCAATTATTGATGGGAGTGAAGCACAGATTTGCCCCACCCTTGATATAGAATATCAGAGATTAAATCATTATTCTATAAGTTATTTGTTATAATTCTACCAAGGTTACCAATATTACCAAGGTTGTCCTAAAAGTTCGTAAACACTTGTAAAATATAAATCATAATATGTTTACGAACTTTTAGGACAATATTATAAATGCTCTTTTTTCCTTTGTCTATTCATTTTTTTCCATGAACATCATTTTGTTCTCAAATAGCTGCTACACCCTGTACACATCCTGTAGAAATGTCTCTTTGTGGACAGAGAACTTTGATAAAAAATTATTTTTATAAATATTGTGATAAATTATTGATTTTCTGTCGATCAACCCAAGATTCATTATTGGGTTTACGTACACAGTTATAAAAATTGGGATTTTATGCAAACGATTTTTTTTTAATAAATAAAAGATCACACGTCCCTGCTAGAACATCTTATAACAATCTTCATAAATATTCATGAAATATTGATTTTCTGTCAACCGATCCAAGGTTGTATAAAATTTTCTAATCTCTATTTTATATAGATAGTTTTTTAAAAATATATACAGATTGCATGTTTCTCTAAAATTGTAATTATTTTTTTGGTATCTTCTTATTAGCCATTTTCATTTTTCTATATATGTAAATATTATTTTATTTCGAATTTAGTCTTTGTTTCAAATTTTATAAATTTATGTTCTATTATCTCTATATATATTAATATAATGTAATAATCTTAATGAGAAAATATTATATTGCGCCAGAAAAATGATATGGTAAACATAAATACATATGTAATTAATTTTTAACTATTTTTTTTTCGTCTGCCTCAAAAATAAATAAAAAAAACATTTTCGGTCAAAAATAATTATTTTAGAATTTTTCTCTGTGATATAAATATTTTTACCTAAAATTTTACTTTAAGAAAGAATATGCTTAATATAATCTAAACATACCCACTGTTTATGTAAAGTATAAAAAATACGTTTTTTTTTTTAAAAAGAGCAAATGAGAAAGGAAGAGGGAGAAAAGCAAAATAAAGTGTCCCAAGTGGGCACTATGTGTTTGGATCCCCTGCCCCATAAATCTGTCCATGGACCACTCCAGCCCAGGGGCCCTCATAGTGGGGAGTAAGGGGCCTATGGACAGATTTACGGCCTCATAGGGAGATGGTAGAGTGCCATGGGAATATTTCTCCCACTTTAGACTACTTCTCCATATGTTTACAGCCGAGAGATCCCCCGTAAGATACCGGCATTGATAGTTCAGGTTTCTTCTTGAAATGAGCTTTCATTGAAGATAGAGTTGGCTAGGTTAAAATAATTCTTACATGTTTTTATTAAGCCCACTATATTGCCATGTGGAAAATTAGGGAAGACCAACTTCGGGATGAGACAAGAGAGAAAATATCTTTATTTACGGGGCTGCTAACCAAAATAAATGATTTTTGAGCTCCAAGGATGAGACAACAATTTATTTCAGGCAAGAACAAACTATGAATGGTAAACAAAAGATAAGCCACGAGAGAAATTTACAGAGTAGTAAAATACAAGTATAATTCTTATAATACAAGTAAAATACTTGTATAAACATAAAAATGACCACTCTGTTAATAAAAAATAATAAAATTAATAAATACTTTGTTACAATATTGTGTGCATGGTCCCCCCGCAAATCTTTCCACTCTGATTGCAATCATTTTCACTGCATCGGAAACTCTGCAGGCATGTGTGATTGACATGACATGTTATAGAAGAGTAAAAGGAAATTGGATTATAATTTTTCGAAAAAAAATAGGACAATTTGTAAAGTGGTGTCAGAGAGAGTACGTTTTAACATAGACCAATAAACAGTACTTAAGGAAGTTGTACCTTTTAGCATGTATATCGGGATTCAGTCAATAACTCTGAAAGATACACTCATGGACAAAACTTAAAGATGTTGTACCTTTTAGCATGTATATCGGGATTCAGTCAATAACTGTGAAAGATATTACAGTGACCTTTATTGAAGACACGCGAGATAATCAAGTGTGTGTACACTCATGGACAAAACTTAAAGATGTTGTACCTTTTAGCATGTATATCGGGATTCAGACAATAACTGTGAAAGATATTACAGTGACCTTTATTGAAGACACGCGAGATAATCAAGTGTGTGTACACTCATGGACAAAACTTAAGGAAGTTGTACCTTTTAGTATGTATATCGGGATTCATATAATAACTCTGAAAGATATTACAGTGACCTTTAATGAAGACACATGGGATAACCAAATGTGTATACACTCATGGACAAAACTTAAGGAAGTTGTACCTTTTAGCATGTATATCGGGATTCAGACAATAACTCTGAAATATATTACAGTGACCTTTATTGAAGACACACGAGATAACCAAGTGTGAACAAAATTGACACTGTCTCCTTAAAAAAAAAAAAAAAAAGACAACCGGCTGCATCATCAAAGACGTTTCACTTCCTTAAGTTTTGTCCATGAGTGTATTTCAACTTTTATTCTGTTTTTTTTTTTCTTTTTTATTCGATGATAGTGAAAATCAAATAATATATATTTTTTAAAACTGACGCATGACGCAGTAAGTGAACGAAAATTTGTAAAATAATTTCAACTAAAAAGATATTATTTTAAAATAGAACGCCACCATAAAATAAAAATGTATAAAGTCAAAAGATCATTCTATTTAACCCTATACACTTTTATTTTAATATCGTTTTTTCCTTTATTTTTGAAAATATTTTGTCATTTTTGAATTCACATTATGTATGATAAAAGCTCTTATTAAAAAATTTTTGGGAATATACACTCAAAAACAAAACTTAAGGAAGTGAAAAGTCTTTGGTGTCGCTAACCGTCTATTTTTTTTTTTTTTAAGGAGACAGAGACAAATTTGTTTACACTTGGTTATCTTGTGTGTCTTCAATAAAGGCCACTGTGTATCAAATATCTTTCAGAGTTATTGTCTGAATCCCGATATACATGCTAAAAGGTACAACTTCCTTAAGTTTTGTCCATGAGTGTATCTTTCAGAGTTATTGTCTGAATCCCGATATACATGTTAAAAGGTACAACTTCCTTAAGTTTTGTCCATGAGTGTATCTTTCAGAGTTATTGTCTGAGTCCCGATATACATGTTAAAAGATATAACTTCTTTAAGTTTTGTCCATGAGTGTATCTTTCAGAGTTATTGTCTGAATCCCGATATATATGTTAAAAGGTACAACTTCCTTAAGTTTTGTCCATGAGTGTATCTTTCAGAGCTATTGTCTGAATCCCGATATATATGCTAAAAGGTACAACTTCCTTAATTTTTGTCCATGAGTGTATCTTTCAGAGTTATTGTCTGAATCCCGATATACATGCTAAAAGGTACAACTTCCTTAAGTTTTGTCCATGAGTGTATCTTTCAGAGTTATTGTTTGAATCCCGATATACATGCTAAAAGGTAGAACTTCCTTAAGTTTTGTCCATGAGTGTATCTTTCAGAGTTATTGTCTGAATCCCTATATATATGTTAAAAGGTACAACTTACTTAAGTTTTGTACATGAGTGTATATTTCAGAGTTATTGTCTGAACTCCGATATACATGCTAAAAGGCACAACTTCTTTAAGTTTTGTCCATGGGTGTATCTTTCAGAGTTATTGTCTGAATCCCGATATACATGTTAAAAGGTACAACTTCCTTAAGTTTTGTTCATGAGTGTATCTTTCAGAGTTATTGTCTGAATCCCGATATACATGCTAAAAGGTACAACTTTCTTAAGTTTTGTCAATGAGTGAATCTTTCAGAGTATTTGTCTGAATCCCGATATATATGTTGAAAGGTACAACTCTTTAAAGTTTTGTCCATGAGTGATAATTGTTGTGTTTTTATACAAAAGTAACGTAGTAGTTAGATGCTTTCCCTAGTAGAAGGTGTTACTGTAAGGAGTTAGATATATATATATATATATATTATGAGACCCCTTAATTTCTTATCCATATAAATATGGTAAATATTAGATCTAGTTTCCACATTCTCCTGTACGCTCCTTTGTACGCCGTAACCTAACAAGAAAATAATAACACTCCCGAGCATAACAGCACAATGATTGACAGGTAACCAACCAATCAGATTACGCCATGCAATAAATAAACAGAAGATTAATAGCAGTAGCCTATCGTGACGTTTGACCATTCTAACAAGCCACGCCTCTTCCTATAATTCATACAAGGTCTTCAATACACCTCTATACACACAGCCTTAATCAAAAATACATGATGTGTTATTGTGTGTGATAGGGTGCTATTAACTTTAAATACCAATAATACATGTATATTCTTCGACGATTTCCTGAGGATAAACAAGTTTGGAAATAATTTATAAATTCAACTGCCATCAATCGATAAAATTTTTAACAATTTTATTCACTGGCAATGTGTTTATTTTTTAATAATATTGCCACGTGGAAAATTAGGGAAGACAAAAAACTTCAGGAGGAAACAAAATTTATTTCAGGGAAGGACAAACTAACAAAGGTAAACAAAAGATAAGCCACGAGGGAAATTTACAGAGTCGCAAGATATAAAACATAAAAATGACCACTCCGTTAAATAAAAAATAATAAAATTAAGAAATACTATGTTACATAAATAAAATTAATAAATACTATGTTACATAGCTTCTTCCCTATGGGAGCTGTGACCCACAGCTAGCAATTATTCTAGATGCTGACGTGGATTTGACGTACTTCTGCCAAGGATTCCATCGAAGTCTTGGAACTTTGTCCCTAGTACCTTTGCGTCCATTTTCTTGCGGCGTGAAGAGCGGCTTTGTCGTCGTATCGTCTATAGGGACATCGTCATCTTCGAGGGAAGTCTTGGCTTTAGCACGGCGGTGGAATCCTGATGTCAGTCTCCGAAAATGTAGTCACAGCACCCATGGCTTCAAGGTCTTCTCGGCGATCTTCAGTTTGTCTTCCCTAACTTACCCAGCATCTCCACCAAAATATGTCGCGGAGATAAATAAAGCAAGGGCAAGTTTGGGGATAATTAATTTATTATAAGGGGTATTGATAGGGAGAGAGAGAGAGTCAATACAACTTACCCCAAGACAGAGTTAATCCTAATGAGGGACCTCAGCTCCCCCCGCCGGCCAGATTCCCCAGAACCCCTCACACCCGGTGTCCAGCGATGATTGACAGACGTCCCATGGGGCCTCTCGTGATTGGAGCCGCTTAGCTTCTTGACAATATCATCAAATTAACACAAAGCAATAACGCGCCATCTATACATATAAAATGAAAGGATTTAAGCACGAATGTTTCTTTTATACATAATACAAACTTCTACTATCCTTACTGTGATGCAAAAATATTGGGAGGGCTTGGCTCATCAGTGGTAAACCCTCCCAGCGGTTTCGCCAATTTAATCTACCAAACCACTTCTTTAGAGCTCTAATACACACACACACAAAACTTTATTAAGACACACAGGTCTTACAGATGATTCTCCTTGGGGTTACAAGACGGAGAAACCTATGAAAGTGGGAAATATACAAAGGGGTAAAAATGGAGAAAGATTATATACACATGATTAGAGCTCTAATACTGTATTGGATAATTCTGCTTTTATATGCTACACTGTGTGTGTAGAGTTGAATCTCAGAAATAACATTTAGGCAAACTATGGACATATGCTTTTAGGACAGTAGAATTACATTTAAATATTTGCATCGAGTAATGCTCTTCCGCAAACAATAAGGACAAGTTAGGCATAAATTAATACGCCAACAGAATAGGAATCAAAATATCCAAAATCTTCACACAGATTACAGATTAAACCATAATCATCCTTCCTGAATTCTTAATTGATTTTTTATGGTAAAAAAAGCATTCTTTATAAATGATAATCAAGAATGGAATAATTCTAAGAGCTTAGGGACCCTTTAAGGTAAAAAACTTGACTTTAAGATAAAGATGTATAATATAAAGCAATAACGTTTGATATATGTGTGAAGGAAGCTGCGTCTATATGTTTTCATTTGCTATAAAGACCTCGACCAACACATACCATTCTGTGTTCCAAAAGAGGCACATCTTCCTTCCTTTAAATATGTATCAGAAGGATGACACTATGCATCACCCCAGTAAAAAACATTACTAGTGATGATAATAATTGACAATATGACCCAGAATAAGTATATTGCTACGGCGTTTTATGGTTTCCACAAGTCCATATCTAAGAAGAAGGCCAAATGACACTCACTCCTCACTTTCTTACTGCTACTCTTTTTGTGTTGTTTTTCTTGCTTCCCTCTTTCTCTTTCTTGTTTTTTTTTCTTCTTTTTCTTCTGTATATATCGTTATTTCCTTTGTCTCACTGCTTTGTTCTTATGCATACCTCTGGTGAATCCTGTATAGGGTCAGTGACCCTAAATAAAGGCTTTTTGTTGTTGTACTAGTGATGATTTTTGGCAAATTCAGACAAAAAGCCAACAACCAGTATACCATGGCTTCAGGCTATGGTCCTCATCAGTACAGGGACGGCTTCGATTTCTTAACATTCTACGAGATAGGTTATGAAATCGGTCAAATTTACCAAACAGATGGTTGAGATACCATTCAACAACAACAACAACAACAAAAAGCCTTTATTTAGGGTCACTGACCCTATACAGGATTCACCAGAGGTATGCATAAGAACAAAGCAGTGAGACAAAGGAAACAACGATATAGACAGAAGAAAAAGAAAAAAAAGAAAGAAAGAGAAAGAGGGAAGCAAGAAAAACAACACAAAAAGAGTAACAGTAAGAAAGTGAGGAGTGAGTGTCACTTGGCTTTCTTCTGAGATATGGACTTGTGGAAAGCATAAAACGCCGTAGCAATATACTTATTCTGGGTCATATTGAGATACCATTCTATATGTAAAAAGAGTACAAAAAAATTGAAATTGTACTGGGATCAGGTGGATAAATTAAGAAAAATTCATCTTCTGATTGTGAAACTAAAAATTGATGGTAACTCAAGCTATCAACAACTTTTAGATTCACGATCAAGGAATGTGAAGCAAGAAGTTGAATATTCTTTGAGTGTGAAAGCTTGTAAACAATAGGAACTTACCCTCTATATTTAATTTGCTTATTTTTTTGCTTTGTCGTCTGTTTTGTACAAGTTGAATCTGGTTAGAACGATGTATGTAAATTAGATGAATCTTTTGTTGCCTTAAATACGAGATAATTAACTCGTTTCTATATATATCTAAAAAGGTTTAAAGTTTAATAAATTAATTTTATAAATCTGAGAGTTGTCTTCAAAAACGATCCAACAGAATGCCCCTTTTTCATAACCTACCATTCTGCTAAAGACTTAAAAATTCAAAATCCTCAGCCTTCGTAAAAACATGAGAATATATCTTTTTAATTTTTCCAAAGTGAAAATGAATTCTTTTTAAGATTTTAATCTCTGACTGAGTAAGGACATGAAGGGGATCAACAGATGGTGAGCGCTTTTTGCCTTTTTTTTAATTCTTTTTTTTTTTTACTTGACGTGAGAACAGTTTTCTTTTAATAGATTGCTTTCGACACGTCTCTTACTGGAACATATGCGACAGTGAGAGATTGAAATTAATTTTATTGTATCGTTTATATAAGATTATATTAAAATTTATACTACTCTCCTGCTGGATAAAACATTTGTTTATAAATATTTAAAATATTTCAAGGTGATTGATAAAATGAGGGAAGAAGTGCTCAACTCCACAGACAACGGCTGATTGCTCCTCCTCCCCTCTAAATTGCTTTTCCTCCTCACTCATGTACATATATAACCTTTTAGGGGAATCCCCTTGTAAGACAATAATGTCTTAATAAAGATTTTTGTTGTTGTTGTTATAAGATTATATAAGGTTTTGAATACAAAATTGTGGATAAATATGAATAAATAAGATAATTTAATTAATAAATATATGAAAATTAAATAATAATTGATATATAAGAATAATTAATAAATATATACGAAGTCTTCATTGATGGGCCCACAGTGGTAAAGACTCCGCGGTGACAGGAAATTTTATTCACACTTGTTATCTCGTATGTCTTCAATGTTAAGTTCACTATGTATCAAATATCTTTCAGAGTTATTGTCTGAATCCCGATAGACATGCTGAAAGGTACAACTTCCTTAAGTTTTGTCCGTGAGTGTATCTTTCAGAGTTATTGTCTGAATCCCGATATACATGGTAAAAGGTACAACTTCCTTAAGTTTTGTCCGTGAGTGTATCTTTCAGAGTTATTGTCTGAATCCCGATATACATGGTAAAAGGTACAACTTCCTTAAGTTTTGTCCATGAGTGTATCTTTCAGAGTTATTGTCTGAATCCCGATATACATGCTAAAAGGTACAACTTCCATAAGTATTGTCCATGAATGTATATAACATAAATAAAATACTAATATGCTAATATAAATGCATATATAACGAATGAAGACATTAAGACGTGAATGTTTCTTTTCATAAATCAAACTTCTGCTGTCCTTACTGCGATGAAAAAATATTGGGAGGGCTTGTCTCATCAGTGGTGAACCCTCCCAACGGTTTCGCCAAGCCCTATGAATATTTTTTCATCGCAATAAGGACAGTAGAAGTTTGATTTATTTGTGAAGAGAAACATTCGCGTCTTAATGTCTTAATTCGGTTTATATAGATGGCGCGTTATTGGTTTGTTGTTGTTGTGTCCAATGAAGAGCCTCAGATGTATCCATGTATCTCCATCACAGCAGCAGCAATGTCTACTATCTTGGGTGTGTAAAGCTGCTGCTCTGGGTCTATGTCAATGTTATTGGTTTGTAATAAGTGCTTATAATATGCGCGTTTTATACATGGTCTCCACAACGGGAAAGACTTCCCCACCGATGAACCGCCAAAATGGACAGATAGGTCAATACGACGGCTGACATTGTACGACCAAGACAGCACTTGTAGATGTCTACACCTGTGATCTTTATTGCCTCGGGATGGAGCCAGACGTCGTAGAGCCAGGCCTGTAGATCCAGGGATATCTCTCAGAAAAACAGAAACTTGGCTTTCGTGTAGTTGGAAAAAGATGCATGTTTTCCTCCAAGCACAATCTATTGGATTTTAATTGGTGGGTGTCTGTATCTCGACCATATTTACTTAAATAAAATATGAGTAAATTAGAAAATTATGGATTAGAGATCTGATACTAAGGCATCTCCAGGTTAAGGATAGAAGAAAGATCTTCAGAGTGGTTCGAGCTTCCAAAAAAAGGAGGAAGAAGTCGCGGACAAAGAGCTGCAATGCAAGCAAGATGTGGGGGTAGATACAGATTGCACTGCCATCGACAATGAAGACCCAATGTGTCGCTATAACCCGAGGATCAACAAAACTTTCACCAGGAGCAATAGCGGTGGATTGTGGCAGGCGAAGAAAGAACGACGGGTACAAAAGAGCCGCAGTAGAAGGCTATTCCTGGATAAGGAAGAAAACGATAAACCATCTTGTTGGCAATTCTCTTTCTCCTTGAGATTAAGTAAGATCCTCATGGCGCTACTGGAGACCAGGAACATGGACGGCCCCTCTGATGACTGAAGTGATAAACGGACCATGCGGGGTGAAGGTAATAGCGGTGACGTCGTGCGGACGTCGTCCAATTCTGGAACTTGCGCAAGCTGAGCGGACGTGAGTCAAGTTGGCGAGTGGATCCTATGGTCACCCGGATCTTTACCGCTACCTCGGGGTGTTGCGTCTTTGTACAGCTGCGGTGTCTTGGACAGCGGACCATGGCTGTAGACTTCAGTAGTCTTTTTATGCCTTCTTGGACCATGACTGTAGACTCCAGTAGAATCCGTCGGTGTCTTCTTGGACCATGGATGTAGAGTCCGGCGGTGTTTAGGATCATGGCTGTAGACTTCAGTATATCATGATCTTGCGCTACACAGCTGTTTGCGGGGCTTTAATATATCTACATACATCTTCTATTGAGAGCTCTTGACCCTTCTCTAGACCATCTCCCATTACCATTCAGACCAACTCGGCACTAATAGACCAATGTATAAACACTAGACTGACCATCCAGCATAGGCAGTTAAAGATGGGTTATGGTAATGGGTCAAAGATAATGAGGATGGTGAAAGAAGTTACAGTAAGATCATTGTGGCGGTAAAATAGAGAAATAAAAGACGAATAATGGTTTGCAAAACACAAAGTTAGTAGTATTAATGAAAAATGCATCTCCTGATATCATTACAATTTCACTTTTGTCCTGTTTTTCATATAGTTTTACGTCCTTGCGAACTTAAGGCCATAAACACCCATTCCATGCTTTTCACGAAGCCTCTAGAACCAGCTTTTTTGGTCGTTGAGACACAGCCTGCTCCACGCTGATAAGGGCCAACAGCCTTAAACGCGTACGGGGTTGACTGTCAAGAAAGAGTATTTGGTCAATATTGTGTAATAATTAAAAATCAACGATTAGTCAACATTTATTTTGACAGATGGCGCAAGCCATCAGTAACTTTCAGTTTCACGATGAAGAGAAGCCTTTTTCTTACTTTACCTTCCTGGTCCCAGTGCAATTTCACTTTTGTCCTGTATTTCATTTAGTAGAATCAGTCGTTGTCTTGGATGCCAATATCTGTAGTGCACGGTCACTTTATCAGGATTCAAACAATAACTCTGAAAGATATTTGATACACAGTGGCCTTTATTGAAGACACACTAGATAACCAAGTGTGAACAAAATTGTTTGTCTCTTTCAAAAAACATACGACGGGTGACATCAAAGACTCTACACCTACTTAAGTTTTGTTTATGAGTGTATTATACACACACACAAAGCTTTATTAAGACCAGCGGTCTTATACAGATTCACCACAGTAAGAAATAATAGATGAAGCTCGTATACTCCAGGCAGCGTAGCACCCAACAACAGCCTCCTGGTCCGACGTATGTCCAATGTCCACACGTTCCTTTGTGTATACGTCATGGTTAGCGAATCACTGAATAGGCGAGTGTGGAATCAGCCGTGTTCTAGTCTTCGCTTTCCTCGTCCAAATAGACCACGGCATTCGGCGATTCAATTAATCTCCTCCGAACGGTGACTGCGGCCTTGTAGAATTTATGAGTGTATTATAGTAATGTTGGTAAACCCCGGAGCTGCTCCAAAGTCTTCACTTTCACAACTATCCACATACTCCGCCAAATTAAGGGTGCTAAAAGGAAGTGAGATTTTAGGTGAAACTCTCCACAATGGAACAATTATTTCCTTAGTCCCATGAAGTTTCTATTGTCTCTGTCTGAGTGCCATTGTCACAGCTCTAATCCCGTCACTGTCGTCACGTTACGTCATCGTCTACAACGGTCACAGCTTCTAACGTTACAACAGTAGACATTTGATCGACACAATGCCATTTTGTACCGTTTTTCATAAAAATATCTATACAATTCGATCATTATACAGTAGATTATGTCTACTCATCTTTTCTAATTATTAATACATTTTTTTCTTTAAAAAAATCTATTTTTCTCCGGCCAACCCTTTTTTTTCTTTTCTTTCTCTTTTTCTCTCTTTTTCTTATCAACTGTCTCCCTTTTTCCGCCATGGACCCAGAGATACTCACTGTAATACATTGAAAATGGAACACCAAGAAATAGTGGCCAGAAAATTATGCAAATTTCAGGGTAGACGCGCCTAACCGAGTTATGCAATGTAAAATGCGCAGCTCTCGTGCGCACATGGAGTAAGATATAAGGGAAGGAACTTGCAGAAAGGACAGTATTCGTGTCGTTATTTCTTCAAGGAAAATCATTGTAGAAATTTTGTTCTTGTGTCAAAAGACACGTGTAATAACAGAGAATGCCAGGTCATCGTAAACGGAGGCAGTTCAAGCAGACAGACGCTTTTACGAGGGGGCATGGTGATCGGACTGAAAAGGGCAGGTTGGTCCATACGTCAAATCGCAGCTGATACACACCTTGGTGCGTCCACGGTGCACCGACTGTGGAGAAGATGGTTGGAACAAGGAAATGTGGCAATTAATAGGAATGTCGGTGCAACCAGAGTGACGTCAGCACGTGTGGATCGGCGTATCCTTCGACAAGCAGTGGTGGCCCCACAAGCCACTTGTACCGCCATCCTGCAACATGTGCAAGACACCCTAGATCATTCCATCTCGACCAGAACCATTTCCCGTCGATTGGTTGCTAATGGCTTGCACTCATGCCGTTCGCTAAGAAGACTGCCATTGACCCCATCGAATAGGCGCCAACGTTTGGAATGGTGCCGGGCTAGATCGACGTGGATGACGGAATGGCACGGGGTCGTGTTCTCAGATGAGTCGCGTTTCTGCTTGTCCAGTGATAGTCGCCGTGTACGCGTGTGGCGTCGACGTGGAGAAAGGTCCAATCCGGCAGCAATTGTGGAACGCCCCACCGTGCGACAACGTGGAATCATGGTTTGGGGCGCAATCGCGTATGATTCCAGGTCACCTTTACTTCGTATTCAGGGCACTATGACGGCCTAACGATACGTTGATGATGTGCTGCGACCGGTGACACTCCCCTACCTTCAGGGGGTACCCAATGCCCTTTATCAGCAGGATAACGCCCGACCGCACACTGTTCGCATTAGCCAACAAGCTCTGCAAGATGTACAGATGCTTCCCTGGCCACCGTACTCTCCTGATCTCTCACCAATCGAGCACGTCTGGGACATCATTGGACGCCGTTTGCATGCCTTGCAACAGCCGCGTTCAGAAGACGAACTGTGGCAAATGGTTGAGAGGGAATGGAGAGCCATCCCTCAGGACGCCATCCGTACTCTGATTGACTCTCTACCTAGACGTGTTGCTGCGTGCATCGCCGTCCGCGGTGGTCCTACTTGCTACTAAGCCGACGCCGTTCTCGCTCTGTATTATGACTATTATTTTGAAATAAAGATCACTTATTGTTCGTCCCTGTCTCTCTCTGTCTGCCGAGTTTCATCACTTTCTGGCCACTATTTCTTGGTGTTCCATTTTCAATGTCACGCAGTGTATATGAGCTGATTAATTTATATTTGTTTTTATCTAATTATGTCAAATTATATTGACAAATAGTTGCACTCTTATCATATCTTATCTCAGGTTTTAGTGGAAAGAATTTTGTTTTCGTTTGTTTGTGAACCAATCTCTCCCGCCTTCTCATTGGACGAATGTGGCTATGTTTGTATATATAAGGGGGCTATGGTATGGCGAAGCGAGTCGAAAGGAATGTTGTGGATTATCGTGTGGAGACGCTTAAAGTGTTCTCTGCGTGCTATATCCGTGTCTGGCAATCTCCTCGCATACCTGTGTAACCCCGGTCCGATCCCTACCAACGCAACAATAAAGATAAGTACTGTGTGTGTGTTTTTTTAATTTTATTTAACAAATTGTGATTTATTATTATTTTTTTTTGGGTGTGTTGTACTCTTGAGTGCACGATTTTTCTGTGTTTAAGTTACTCTTACTGTAGGCCCTAGTATATTGCATCTTGTGTTAACCCGAACAAAGTAACATTTGTCAATTATTTCACACATAGTTTATGGTTATAATTGTGTAAATATATCTTGTTGAACAGCAATTTATATATTTATGAATGTTTAGAAGAAGGAACAAAAGTTAACGGCGACGACTTTCTTCTATTAATGCTGTAAATTCGGCAAGCTTTCGGACTTTGACGTCCTTCGACAGGTAACTTTCCAAGAAACTAGAAGATAATATTTATATACAGATAAATATTTACATAATTAAAACTTACATAATTTGAACTTAGTGAAATAAATGATTATTATACAAAATTATTTTCTCTTCATCTATGTAAACAAATTTGTTCTAAGAAAAGGATGAGTACCTTAGGATGCAGGGAAAGGTAAAAAACCATCTGAAACCCATTAGTGTGTTTGGTTGTTATGTTTAGTTATCATTTATACCGATAGATGGCGCAATCCAACAGCAACGTTCAGTTACCCTATTAAGATACGCCATTTTCTATTTGAATATCTTAACCACGAATTCTTTTAAAGTCCTCCGAATACAGTGGTACCTCGACATACGAGCGCCCCAACATACGAGTTTTTCGAGATACGAGCTGACGAGCAAGTGATTTTTTGCTTTTAGTTACGAGCGAAATTCGAGATAGAGTCGGTAGTGTTGAAGATATAAATCTGTGATTTTAAATGTTTCTTTTTGACCAGTTCTTTTGTTTTGTTTTGCTTTTCCTAAAATGCTTCTTTCTTCTTCTTCATTATTATTTGTTCTATATGCAAAGCTCTGTTTTTTGAGACTTGAATAAACAAATTCAAGTTTATTATATTTTTGTGTGCTTTTAAAGTTAAAACATAACTGGTAGTAACACGCAGTCGCGCCATCACGATCAGTTAGCAGCGTGCTTCCGCTGTGATAAGTTGTGTTTTGTGTTGCGTTTACATTTACAGTTTTAGTTCATTTATTTTTATAACCATGGATCGGAAGAAAGTTTGTAAAAAGTCAAGTGCTAAGAAAAAGATGATGAGTATTGAATTAAAACGTGAAATTATAGAAAAACAAGAGCAAGGTGTTCGAGTTGTTGACTTGTCGAGGCAGTATGGCCGTAGTACGTCCATGATATGTTCTGTGCTTAAACGGAAGGAGTCGATAAAGAGTGTAACGCCGGCTAAGGGCCTTGCGATAATTTCCAAGCTGCGAACCTCCCTTCATGAAAATATGGAGAAACTGCTGATGGTGTGGGTGACAGAAAAGCAGCTCCAAGGAGATACCTTGGCGCAGACCATCATTTGTGAGAAGGCAAGAGCGATCTACGGAGATTTGCTGAAGCAAACCCCGCAGACTTCCATCGACGAGGCATCGGAAGAGTCATTTAAAGCCAGCCGGGCTGGTTTGAGAATTTTAAAAAGAGGAGCGGTATTCACTCCGTTGTCAGACATGGTGAGGCAGCAAGTTCAGATATGAAGGCAGCTGAGGATTACATAAAAACATTTTCCGATGAGACAGGGCTGTTCTGGAAAAAGATGCCGAATAGAACATATATAACGGCAGAGGAGAAGATGATGCCAGGCCACAAACCTATGAAGGACAGATTGACTCTAGCACTGTGCGCCAATGCGAGTGGCGACTGCAAGATCAAGCCTCTGCTCGTGTACCATTCGGAAAACCCCAGAGCATTTAAATCACATAAGATTTTGAAAGAAAAACTGCAAGTTATGTGGAGGTCGAACCCGAAGGCATGGGTCACCAGGAAGTTCTTTGTGGAGTGGGTAAACCTGGTTTTCGGCCCTACTGTTAAGAAATATCTACAGGAAAATAACCTACCCGTGCAAGCCCTTCTCGTCCTCGACAATGCCCCTGCTCATCCACCAAACCTCGAAGATGACATCCTCGAGGAGTTAAAATTAATAAAGGTTCTCTACTTACCACCCAACACCACTCCTATCCTGCAGCCCATGGATCAGCAAGTGATTTCTAATTTTAAAAAACTATACACCAAGCATCTGTTTCGGCGCTGCTTTGAAGCGACGGAGAGCACAAACCTCACCCTTCGAGAGTTCTGGAAGGACCACTTTAATATAGCGATTTGCCTACAAATTATCGATCAGGCCTGGTTGGGAGTTACAACGAGGACCTTGACCTCTGCATGTAAAAAGCTGTGGCCTGAAGCTGTAGCTGAAAGGATCTATGAAGAATTGGAACCCGGTGTTTCAGTAGAGGAGGAGATTGTATCTCTGGGGAAATCCATGGGTTTAGAGGTGGAAGAGAGAGACGTGAACGAGCTCATCGAGGAGCACACCCAGGAACTGACGACTGAGGAGATACAAGAGTTACAGTCACAGCAGTATACTGAGGTTATGCAAGTAATTGGTTTTGAGGAGTCAGAAGAGGAGGTTATTTCTACAAGTGAGATAAAGGAGATCTTAGGAATGTGGGAGAGAGTTTCACAGTTCTTGGAAAAAAAACACCCAGAAAAAGTTGCAACAGGTCGTGCATCTGACCTTTTTAATGACACTTGCCTAACTCATTTCCGGAACATTCTGAGAGGGAGGAAGAAACAAACCTCTTTGGACATGTTTTTTTCTAAACGGCCTACAGGTGAAAGCGAGAAAAATGTAGCGAAAAAGGCAAAGACCAGTGAGGATATCTAATTTATTTCTTTACATTCTCTTTTTTTTGTTTTGTGCAATAAATATTTGATATTTATAAATTCGTTTTTATTATTTAAAACCACGTAACAAAAATAACTGGGGTGACATTTTGGAGGTTGGAACGGATTAATGGTAGTTCAATTGTTTTGTATGGGGAAATTTGCTTCGAGATACGAGCGAACGAATTAAACTCGTATGTCGAGGTACCACTGTAGAAGAATATACCAATGCAATACAAGAGCGGTGGCTTAAACTGGCGAAGACACTGGAAGTGTTCTCCACTGATGAGCCAAGCCTTCTCAATATTTTTCCATCGCAGTAAGGGCAGTAGGAAATTTATTTTATTTGAAAAGGATTTAAAAAATCGGAATGAATAATCTAATTTCTTACCTTTCAAAAATATAACTACATTTTGGGTATGGGTTACATAAGAGAAATTATATAACAGCATACACTCATGGACAAAACTTAAGGAAGTTGTACCTTTCAGCATGTATATCGGGATTCAGACAATAACTCTGAAAGATATTACAGTGACCTTTATTGAAGACATACGAGATAACCAAGTGTGAACAAAATTATCTCTATCGCCTTCAGACTTACAACTTCCAAAATTCAGACAATAACTCTGAAAGATATTACAGTGACTTTTATTGAATACACACGAAATAGAGCATAAAGACTTACTGGACAATATACAAGACATATTTATCCGTAGGTTCCTGAATCTGCCCAGATACACTCCAGGTTACCTAATCAGATTAGAAACCGGTCGTATCTCATTGAGTGTAACAGCCTTAAAATTAACCCTGAAGTATTGGCTGCGGGTGTTGAATATGAGCAGTGACAGATTGCCACGTATATGTTTTAATAGAACACGGGAACTCTCTAATGCTTCGGGCACACCCATCGGTTTCATTAAAAAGCTCACTAATCTGCTTAACGATAATGGATCCCCTGCACTTGTTTCCTGTGATGACCCTGAAACGCTGAGGAGCGCGATTACAGGGCTCTTAAAAACAGCGGCAGACCAATCTATACAAAACGACCTTACAAGAATGGATAAATCTAAGCTATACTCTCACTACAAAGACATTCACATATCTTTCATGACGGAGGGATACCTTTTAGGGGATTTTCCTTTCCCGGTTGTAAGACTACTCGCACAAGTTAGAATACTTTCAAGTTTTTTTAGAGAAAACCACACCAAGATGCTCTGCGGTGAGGACCCGACTTGTACCTTCTGTAATTCAAAACTACAAAATGAAATCACTCACTATATTTTTGATTGCTCTGCTCTGAAAGAAGAAAGAAGAACCCTTATGCTCAAAACTGGGCAACTCTGTGCTTCACTTCCATCAATAATTGACAATATGACCCAGAATAAGTATATTGCTACGGCGTTTTATGGTTTCCACAAGTCCATATCTCAGAAGAAGGCCAAGTGATACTCACTCCTCACTTTCTTACTGCTACTCTTTTTGTGTTGATTTCTTGCTTCCCTCTTTCTTATTATTATTATTTTTTTTTCCTTTTCTTGTTTTTTTTTTTTTTTTTTCTTTCTCTTTTTACTCTGTATATATCGCTATTTCCGTTGTCTCACTGCTTTGTTCTTATGCATACCTCTGGTGAATCCTGTATAGGGTCAGTGACCCTAAATAAAGGCTTTTTTGTTGTTGTTGTTGTTGTTGAATACACACGAAATAACCTAGTGTGAACAAAATTGCCTCTGTCTTCTTCTTCTTCAAAAAATAAATTACCGGAGACATAATAAGACTTTCACTTCCTTAAGTTTTGTCTATGAGTGTAATTTTCAGTAGTCCATTCTCAATTTTCTTTCATTTCACAGACATTCTACAGCAACTCACCCCTCTGCTATCTTTCTCAAGGTAAAGTTCCATTTAGAATGATGGCAATGTCGATTACACCAAAGCTCCGAACGATCCAAGAATTTTGAAGCGGAGAGAAAGGGATGTTTACCGAGAGACACATGTGCAAACATGCAGTACCTTCTTCCCACTCACAGCTTTAAATCAGCACCTGTTTGTTTACTTACCTTCTCAAGTCAAATCGGCTGGCCTTCTACAGGATGGTCAGGTTTTGGCTGACTCCTCTGCTGTCAGACAGGATTTAGATGACAATCATGTGATCAGTATACCAACCTATGTATTCATCCTTTTCAAATCCGACGCAGCTTTAAGGTTATTTAACATCGAATCCTCTGAATAAAGAAATAGAATCCTAAAAGGTTTGAATTACTTTATCGTTGCTACTAGAAACAATTAGTTTTTTATTTTTCAGTATTCTTAATATTATTATAAAAGTTATTAATATTTCTATTCATATGTTGTTGTTGTTTCAAATGAGGAGACTCAGATTTCCCCATGCATCTCTATTACAGCAGTCGCAATGTCCATGATCTTGCTGTTCATTGGAAAATGGGTGCCATTGCCACGTTAGTCACCTTGGAAACGAACCAGTATTTGGTCGAATATTCCAAGGGTCCAGGGGGGACCGCAGGGAAGTATGTTCAGACTCCCCCCCCCCATATGTTGTTATATAATTTTTTTGATGCCAAATCTGTTCGATAAAGTATAGGAAAGCTTGTACATGCCTTCTAATTTAAGTAATCAATAGGGAATTAAAATGAGCATACTAACTACTTTGAGGATCACCAGGGGATCATCTGTTGACCATCCTAGATAGATACAACATAAGAAAAAGGAGATATAGACAAATGAAGACTTGGTTCAATAGCTTTAAAGAATGGTCTGACATTATAGAATACAAAGAAATGAAGATAATTATGCAGAACAAGGTGAATTGTTGATCAATATGAATATGGTTTGGGAGCAGAAACAGTAGAACGTATAATATTCGAGTATCTCAAATATTACATCTTAATATATCCGAACTGGAACACTATATATTTGATTGTACACCTCTCACTATGGAAAGATAATTTTTTTTTGCGGTAGAGCTGCTCATCCACACTTTTCACTGTATTCCTTTCTTTCAGACATAATGGATAATGGGTCAGCTATTTTAAAGTTCTTTAATTTTTTCAAGACTGCAAGGAGGAAAAAAGATCTAACAAAGTAACTGAACTGTGTGGAAATATTTTTTTCTTCACAAGATGCTTCTTCACTGTGTTCTATGCACGAAAAACGATGTATATAGTCTTTTGTACATAGATATTCTTTCCTTTACTTCTTTTTCACTTTTCTGAGCGAGGATTCAGTTTCTTCCCCTGCTTCTTATTTCTTTTTAGATCCATTTCTAACAGGAGAATCGTCTGTATAAGACGGAATGTCTTAATAAAGGCGTCTGTGTGCGTGTGTGTATTACATCTTAATAAATAAAGTTAATTGGTGTCCATATTGGTTGACCTTCATATCGACAAAGATAACACAACAAGATGGCGAAGTATTTTCAATACCAAAGGAAATTGTCACTCCTCTAATAACCCACGCTGAACTACAGGCCTTCACCTACCTAATCAAAGAATCTTAACAATTATGAATACCTATCACCCACCCCAGATCCTGAACTGGACTCAGTAGCACACCTACTTGACCCCAATATACTCTTCTTATGAAGATAAGAAAAAAGAAGAATAAGACCAAAGACCCTCAAATTTAAGAATTTACAACTTTATTATAAAGTAAATAAAGCTTCCAGGGTTCAGTTTCTTGTTCAAATATTTATTTTCAAGCTTTCGGACTTGTCAGTCCTTCTACAGGAGTATCTCGATAATAAATTGATGATATATACTATTTTTATATATAAATTACTTACAACTTTGTATAGACGTTATAAATATGAAAGATATCGGAAAATGACGAAGATTTTGAAGATTATCCGAAGATTGAAGACAGCAGCGACATATGTGCGACGGATGGGTGACTCAGAGGCGACAAATACAGGTGACATCCGGGAGGGTGTCGGATTCGGCGATATTTCCGTTCTTGTTGTCGAGGCTTGGAAACAGCAGCTTGGCATGGTCCACTTGGAGAACTCTTCCACAATACCTAAAATCCAGAGAAGTAAATAATCTGAAAGTTTTCACCTTACTAACATCTGACTTAAAGCTTGCTAATCTTTAAATTTTTGTTTGAAAAAGGGAATGAACATTTTCCTAATTAATATTGTTTAAATACAAACCAATAACACGCCATCTATATATAACGAATGAAGACATTAAGACGCGAATGTTTCTTTTTATAGATAAATCAAACTTCTACTGTCCTTACTGCTATGAAAAAATATTTGGAGGGCTTAGCTCATTGGTGGTGAACCTTCCCACTAATGATTCAAGCCTACCTAATATTTTTTCATCGCAGTAAAGACAGTAGAAGTTTGATTTATTTGTGAAAAGAAACATTCGCGCTTTAATGTCTTCATTCGTTAATACTGTTTTAACAAAAGCTAATCAATACAATAATACCTTATATCAATATTTAAGGTGAAAAGACCAGGCCTCTAGGGATAAGTCTCGTGAAGGATTTTTCAAATTTACAAATCAATAGATGATGTTTAATTATAGCGTTTATTCTGACGGGAGAAACGACCTATATATAAAAGGATATATACTTGTATATACATAATAAAATAAGCATATCCGGACCACACACATAAGCTTTTTATCAATACCAAAACTTTTCCGTTTTTTCATTTTTTTCTAATTTTTCACACACACATATATATGAGCAAAGGTCGCCTCTACCGTCAAAATATGCGTCAAAACTAGACGCCATCTATTGATCGTCGCCGCAAACTATCGGCCTCAGGTCGGTGACAAAGCCACAACACCAGCTTTGGCAAACTGAGAAGCCTCCACTTGGAGACCATGGTTTCGGGCTAATGGCCCTCTTCAGTCCAGTGCAGGATTTATTTCATGAGTTCTACAAGGGATCAAATCACAATCTGCTAAAGTGGTGTTTAGCTGGTAAAGTGGCCAGGTCAAATCTAGGGCCAAAATATAGATAGATTTTTTTTTTAGATGGCGTCTAGTTTTGACGTTTATTTTGACTGGAAAGACGACCTCTGCTTCTATAGATCAATTTCCTCCTGGCAAAATTTCCATTTATATACACTTCGCGACATTGAAAATCAAGAAAGATGGGCCAGAGCGCCACTAGCGCGCATCTGAAGATCTGAAGCTTCAGCATATCCTGGACGATGCTGCGGTACACTTAACTCACTGATCCTGAACTTCTTCATTTTGCATATCGAACCCTCCGGTTTTCCTTGAATTCCACAGCGAATCTACTGGAAGTTCTCTGTCCCAGTGGTTGGATGACCGCTCCGAAGGTTAATTTTTCCATTTAAGTAAGGACAGTAAAAATTGCTTAATTTCAAAAAGAATCTTACGTGTCTGAATATATTATAATCGATTCGAAATCAATCGAAAAATTTTAAAATCGCACATACACCAATCTTGGTAACCATCATCACATGATGTCGTCTTTATATTTTTTATTAAAATGTCAATTTTATTCGCATACGCGCGCGAATTCCTATTCGTAACTGCTTCTCAATATAAACTTTAACCGTTTCATTTAACGGTTTCTAATAGTTACTTTTAGAAAGTTAAATAGAGCTATCAAAAGGAAAACTTTAGCATTGCTTTCTTGGCCTGTGACAATATATCGTCCAATTTCTCGTCGTATATGCGACGTATATGTTCTATATTTATGATATATTCTTCCGACTCTCTCTGTGTGAACAATATCGCCAATACAATTATATACATACAATATAATGCGGCTTATGACTGTAAAACGACATTTGAAAATTATCCCGCATGTGTTTCTTTTCAACGAAAAATCGAAATTTATTTTAAGGAGAAATAACGATTATTTCTAACCTTAGGGATGAAGTATGAAAGGATGAATTGTTAAGAGTAATGATAAACAGAAAAATAAAGTATCCAGGGATGGAAATCGAACCCACAGTGTTCCACTAAAATACATTTTGATTTTTCGGTCAAAAGAAACACATACGGGATAATTTTCAAATGTCGTTTTACAATTCTATACAACAAAGGAAATATCAAATATTTATCTGATACCTATTCACTAAGCATAGTATAGTCACCTTTTCTATTCTAATTTAAATTAGGGATTTTCTAATAAATATGGGAAAGCATATTACAAATGGTTTTAAAGCGTAATGGTAACAGTAATCTCAAATTATCGAGGGCGTTTGTATAATGTAAAAAGCTACCGAAAGGTAACAAAAGAAGAGATTTTTAATATCCACAAAAGCAGCAGGAGGGGGTGGGGGGGTTCAATATGTGGGGGGGGGAGGGAATAATTGATTGTATCGTCTGCAAAGGTCAGTCCCCCGAAAGTGACCTTGGACATGGGGGAGGTGCAGGGTCGTCAAATCCCTCTCCCCATTACATTAGACCACCATTGGAACACCTAAAAGAGATAATTTTATGTAAATTCCCACGGAATTACTCCTCTGTCATTTTGAAAATAAAGATTCAACCGAAACGTTTGACGTCAATGAGATTGGTCTATAGCTTTTGCTTGTTTCATAGTTTATTTTATTAGATTTTGGAATTGTCTTTACAATAGTTTTTCCATATATCTGGAAAATAACCTAATCCAATAACGATTCTCCTATCTGTGATTAACAATTCGCCAAGATTCTCTGACATCTTGTAAAAATGATGGAAGATTGGCTTCCTTCTGGAAAGGTTTCCCCCATCCTTCCTTCTTATAAATACGAAAAAGAAGGTTTTTAACAAATAAATTTACTGGCAATGTGTTTATTTTCAATAATATCATCAAATATTATCTATACAGACCTTACTACAATGATATAAGTTATTGAATGAGAGATATTGGCTCATCAGTAGTGAATCCTCTCAGCGATTTCGCCAAATTAATCTCTAGACCGCTCTACTATTGTATTGGATTGGTTTGGGATATCTATTGATGAGCCAAAGTCTCTCCTTCAATAACTTATATCATTGTGGTAAGGTCTGTAGAGATAATATTTGATGATATTATTGAAAAAGAAATACATTACCAGTAAATTTATTTGTTACAAATCTTATCAATAGATGGCAATTACATTTATAACAGGACTATAATAGAAAAGCTGAGACAATGGAACCTAATGGAGATCGTTTAAACTACTTGAGGAATAAGTAACAACAACAAATTTATAAATTTAAAGAAGGTTTTTGTGCATGTTATCTGGCTATCACTGGCACCCAGAGGAAAACTGAAGAGCTGACTTGTCTTCTCCGTGAAAACAATGCGCATATTGCTTGTCTCCAGGAGACAAAATTGAATCACAATCTGAGATTCAATATCAAAGGTTATACCACACTACGAAAGGACAGACCGGGAAAATTTGGAGGAGGACTTGCCGTTTTGATTAAAACACCAGAAATCAAATTTAAGGAAATCGCCTATAATCAGAGTAAGCCTACAGAAAGCACGACAGAAGCTCAGGCAATAGAAATCTACCTCCCAGAAAAAACAATAACAATCATAAATTTTTATCACCCCGATAACACTAGCATCAATACAGGCCTGATAGAGACATTAAGTGAAGCGTCTTCGGATATCACATTCATACTTGGCGACTTTAACGCCAAAAGTCCAACTTGGGGATCACCTGTCCAGGATAACAAAGGTCAGCAGGTTGAGGACATGCTAACCGACCTCGACCTTACACCGTTAAATAATGGAGAGAACACCTATCTATCCAAGTTCACAGGCACAGAATCCGCAATAGACATCACAGCGATAAATTACAACATCGCACCCACAACACAATGGAAAATCCTGAAAAGTGCAATCAGTGACCACAGATCAATTTTAACAACCCTAAACTTCAAAATTGAGAATGTCCAACAAAATAAAAGAACATGGAACTTTAGGAAAGCCGACTGGAAAAAATTCACAGAAAAGCTCGAAGAACTGTGCAACGAAGAATCAAATTACAGAACGCTTAACAAAAACTTGGAAAAATTATCTTCGAACTTATCCAAAGCTGCAAAAGCATCGATACCTAGAGGCAGACGTAAAGACCTGTGAATACCTTTCTGGAAGGACCACAACATCGAGGCAATGATTGCAGAGAGAGACAATATCAATGAACTTCTCAAAACAAATAAAACAGAAGAAAACAGAAAGAAACTCATTGAAATTAGTCACAAAATAGAACAAGAAATTTGGATATGCAAACAAGAAAAATGGGCAGAATTCTGCGAAAAAATGGATCCAAGAAAGGACAGCCAACACTGGAATATAATTAGAGTGTTAGAAAACAATCAAAACCAACACCAATCCTCCAATACTCTAACCGATATGAATAGAACAGCGAGAACGAACAAACAGATGGCTGACATAATTGCTGAATATCTTTCAAGCACTTCTAGACTCAACTACACGAATGAAGACAGGACTCTAAAAAAATAATATAAACAAGTTAGTTAAACAAGCAAGAAATTACCATCAACAAGATATTTTTTCGAGAGACTTCACACTGAATGAGCTAAACTCATCAATAGAAAAGTTAGATCCCAAGAGGTCACCAGGAGATGATCTAATCTTTGGTCAAATGATTAAACACTTTGGAGACAAAGCTAAAAATCAACTCCTACGAATACTGAACATTTCATGGCAAACTGGTAAACTACCAAAGAATTGGAAGATATCAATCATAGTGCCAATACTGAAACCAAACAAAGATGCCAAGGAATGCAAGAACTATCGGCCAATTGCTCTCACCAGCATATTTTGTAAAATAACAGAACGAATCATCCACTCTAGGCTCATAGTCTGGCTCACTAACAATAATAAAATAAACTTCTACCAAACTGCCTATAGATCCAGACATTGTACAACTCTGATCAACTGTTCTACTTCTGCCAATCAATAATAGATTCTTTCCAGGAAAAACCAACAAAGAAGACAACGGCCGTATTCCTGGATATGACCTCAGCTTTTGATCGAGTGTGGAGGGATAAATTACTTGAAAGGCTGCACAACATCGGAATAAGAGGAAAAGCCTTAATCTGGATTGCAGACTTCTTAAGGGGAAGAAGGATAAAGGTTCGGGTTAATGGAGCATTTTCCAAGGACAGAAGAACATGGGCTGGTGTACCTCAGGGATCTGTGCTCAGTCCTATACTCTTCCTGCTATATATTAACGACATCCATCCTTACCTCACTGAAGACACAAAAGTTGCCTGTTATGCAGATGATATAGCCATATGGCACACAAGTAGCAGTATAGAAAAATCAGAAAAAATACTGAACACATCAATGAGAGGACTGGAGAAGTGGGCAATGGAACTCAAAATGACCATAAACCCAATAAAAATAAACCTATGCGTCTTCTCCACTGACAGGAAAAACAGACATAAATTTAATCCCAAAATAAGCATAAACAACCAAATAATTGATAAAATTAGAAATCCAAAATACCTAGGTGTGATACTTGATGAGGAATTGCGATTTACAGAACACATAATTAGCACCTCAAATAGAGCTACCAGAAAACTAAATATTCTGAGAAGGTTATGTGGAACAAATTGGGGAGCAAAACCCAAAACCCTCAGAACCACATATACCACCTTAATAAGGCCAATAATGGAATATGCAACACCTGTCTGGGCTCCCTCAAGCTCATCACTAAAAGGAAGACTAGACAGTGTTCAAGCAAAAGCGGCCAAAATAATCACTGGTGCTGTTTCTTCCACCAACAATGAAAAAATTCAAAGAGAATGTGGCCTAGACCTACTCGAAAGCAGAAGACAATTAAAAACAATAAAATTCACAAATAGCCTAAAAAGTAAAAAAAACCGAACACATATCCCATAGAACCTATTTAAACTGGACACAAAAACAAAGACTTAAAAGATCTTCAACACTTCAGTACGACAACAATATTAGAAAAGGCATAAACATGAAACACAGTGACTTTCAAATTCAAGAAGAACCGACATTTTCTACCCCATTACCATCAAATATAATCATTAATCTCAACCTGAACGAACCCTGCAATAAAAAAGAGAACAAATCATACTTAAAAAGAAAGGACTTGACACAATTGATTTATATGATCAGAGAAATTATTTATTAGCATACACAGATGGATCATCAGACCTTACCCTGAGTAATGGAGGGGCCGGAATTAACATAATACTCCAAGATGGAACACACATCAAAATCAAAGAAGGAGCAGGAAAGATTTCGTCAAACTTCACTTGTGAACTGACAGCTATCTGGAAAGCCCTTGATGTATGCCTGAACCAACCATCCCTGCATCAAGCAGAAGGAATCATAATATACAGCGACTCCAGATCCGCTCTAGAAGCAATTCAGAAGGGCAATACTAGAATCACACAGAAAATACACTCATTACTTACCCAACTGGAAGCATTGGAGAAGAACTGCATTCTACAATGGATTCCTGCCCATGTTGGGATCGAGGGTAATGAAATGGCAGATGAATTGGCAAAGGAAGCCAGAAAGCTGAGCCAAAGGAAAGAACAAATGTCAGTATTTGACGCTGATGCTTTGGCAAAATACAAGATAATCAAACAAAAAATAAGAAAAGATCAAATATGTGAAATAAACTCTGAGAGAAAACTAACAAAAACTATAACAAGACTTAGAACAAAACACTATAAAGGAATGACAATACATCCAGATGGCACAAGAACTTATAAAGCATGCAACAACTGTCCTGGTGTGGAACTAACCCCTACTCACATATTCTCATGCCCAGTAATGGCCTCAGCCTTGCAGAAAATTGACTTAGACCCAGAGCAGCAGCTTTACACACCCAAGATAGTGGATATTGCTGCTGCTGTGATGGAGATGCATGGAAACATCTGAGACTCTTCTTTGGACACGACAACAACAACAACAACTGAATGTTTTTGCTAAGATGCACTAAATTGAGAAGTTGCCTACCTGCCTGCCTTTAGTTACGACTAAACTACGACTGAATGTGGTGTTCTATTCCTACAAGATGGTTTATATTAGATATATGCTTGAAAGAGTTTCGTTATTTTAGCATATAACGTTAATCATGTAGGCTTTCGAGCTATAGCCATCATCTTCAAGTGTAAGATATCTGAGAATGAGCTTACAAATTCCACTCCTGTGGAAGGACTGACAGGTCCGAAAGCAAGAGAATAAAAATTTGAACAAGAAACTTAGCCCTGGAGACTTTATTTTCTTTATAAAATATAAATATGTATCGAAAAATTGTTAGTTTATGTTAGAATAAAGAAATTTTGTGCTGTACGTGGCCTCCGTTTGTAACAATACCTTATTGAATTTATGTAAATTGGTGATACAGCTGGGAGGGTTCCCCATTGATGAGTCAAGAGTTGTAGTTAGGGAATTTTTTTTTCTTATCTCTAGTACACGTGGTACAGGCCATGATAATCATGGTGGGTAGTCAGCTACTGTAAGCGCACCACATGTCTACACATATGTAAAGCAGTTTCGACTTTGCACTTACAAATGTGCCAGAGCACCGTTTGGTTACTTGCACTCGCTGGTGGGGTTGGACTTTTGCAAGAGTCAGAGGCGATTGGAGCATTTTTTTTTATCAGAAAAAAAGTGTCCAATGCGGGAATCGAACCCGGGTCGTAATGGTCGAAAACCAAACGGTTTAACCAGCCTTCCACCGACCCCCCCTGCCTCACTAATTATGTCCGTAAGTTTCATCACAACCCTGTCAACATCCGTAGTATTAGATGTCCGATTTATTTCAATCGACAAGTTATATATATTGCCACGTGGAAAATTAGGAAAGACAAACTTCAGGATGACACTGCAATTTATTTAAGGCAAGAACAAACTATGAAGGATAAACAAAAGATAAGCAATGAGGGAAGTTTACAGAGTAGTAAAATATAAACATAAAAATGATACTCTGTTAATACTAGTGTAAAATAATAAATACTTCTCTCGCTACAATATCTTAAATTGATATCTCTTTTCACTAATTTTTTCCAGTTGGCATTTTTTTTCAAATTTGTTGGTCTTCCTATTTTATCAAAGAAAATTTAAAATTGAATCCATTTTCGATATCTTCAGCAATATGGTGCAGAACCATTAGGTCACACGAAGGTCAATCGATGTCGCAAGCGATTCGAAAAAGGACAGGAAAGTTTGGAGGACCATTTCCTGTCTAGCCACCCAAAAAAAGAATAAAAAGTATCAACTTCTAGATAAAAACCACGCTCTAATAAAATAAAATATAATAAAAATCTTTTATTAAGACCTTCTAGTCTTATGCAGATTCCCCGAGTAGAAGAGGGTGTATACAGAAATAACAGTAATCGAGTAAATATGTTATTTACATTGTATCAAATAAAGGGAAAAGAAAGAAGAAAAGGCTTGGCATAGACTTATATACAAGCAATAACCACGCTCTAATAAAAATCAAATATAACAACACAATTCTTTTACTAAGACCTTCTAGTTTTATGCAGATTCCCCGAGTAGAAGAGGGTATATACAAAAATAACAGTTATAGTAAATATGTTTTTTTCATTGTATAAAATAAAGGGAATGAAGAAAGAAAAGGCTTGGCATAGACTTATATGCAAGTAATTGAGAACAAGCAGCTCCTTTTCTTTAAAAAACAATGGAACCATAGAGATAGTTTCCATCATTCTTGGTACCAGGTAGAAAACCCCAAAAAACAGACCCTCCAACTAAACAGAAGGGAATCGACACAGTTGGCCAGATGGAAATCTGGTCACCTGCGCCCTCTAGTCTATAAAGAGGGAGCCAAAAGCTTCCCCATGTGCACTAGGTGCAAAACCGAAGAGGCCACTCCTCAACATATACTAAATTGCATTGGAAAGGACACGAGATCCCTGTACAGAGAACCAAGAAGAGTTCTTGAGCTTCTTCATGAGCACGACTTCCAAGATCTGTATAATTTAGACTAAAAGAATAATTTAAAAAAAAAAAAACAATAATTAGGGTAGTATATATATTGCCACGTGGAAAATTAGGGAAGACAAACTTCAGGATGACATGCAATTTTTTTAAGGAAAAGAACAAAATATGAATGATAAACAAAAGATAAACAATGAGGGAAGTTTACAGAGTAGCAAAATATAAACATCAAAAATGATACTCTGTTAAAAATACTTTGCTACAATATATAATAAAATATATAAAACTTACTATAGATAAAATTTCCATATTAACTCATGTAAGTTATGTAACTGCTCAATATAGAATGACAAGTATAAACTAACTTACTGGAAGATTTGTAACAGCTGTGAGTACCTCATCAATTGACATCATTTTATAAAGAGAACACAGATTCAAATCTCTCAGATATACATTCTTTTTTTACAAACACGTGGTGTCGCTGGAGACTCACTGGCGATCTTCCATCAAACTCTGCAACGGTGTACATTGTCATTGTACATAACATATATGTGATATCCTGAGGGTCTCTCGCTTTACTGTGGTAACCGCAAGGATCAAATCTGTAGTAACCGAGAGGGACAGTCAAGATGTGGAGAGTTTTCCAGTACCTCTCTGCACCTTGGAAGACCTTTAACAGTTATCACAGAGTACAGGCAGTCGTGATCGAGGCAGAGTGGAAGACTTGGAAATTTCCACACAAAAAACGAAGTGACACAGTTGTACTAGGAAAGTTCCGTGAATAGATAGAATCGAACTAAGCAGCGAAAGATGTAGATAGAAGAGTTCTTACTGTTCTACATGGTCGAGCATCAGAAGATGAAGTGACGAGGGCTCCCGCGTACTGTGAAGTGACTGTGTTTTCCGATCCTGGCGGGGATTTTTATATCTTGCCGAGAGGAAGTACTGGGTTTCAGCAGATACAATAAGGGCGTGGATAGGAAGAGATGTCATTGTACACTCTTAACGACTCCTGGAAACTCCCTGACATCTTGTAAGCCTCGTTTTTAAACGTTGTTGGACTTCTTATATCTCGATCTTTGCTATTCAGCTCAACTCTTAATCTATTACAGAGTTTTATTTATCCTCAGTTTATACAGAGTACATTACATATGACGATGTATATATTTAATTTATATAAAAAAGACGCACCTGGATCTGTCAAAGAAAAAAAAAAGACAATTTTCTTTAACAGATCCAGGTACGCCCTTTTTTATATAAATATATTCAATATTTCGCCTTTTAACTCAAAATATATTTAATTATTTTTGTAATATAATAATTTCTCTGATCATTATTATAATTGTATAAATTTCTCATTATCACAACTTAAATAGTGTGGACTGTGCACCTTTACCTGTTTAGATAATAAAAAGACATATATTGGATTGAATAAAAGATTTGTTTGCCAATACAGTATATGCCTTTTTATTATCTAAGGATTTAAATATAGATTGCTCTATGTTCAGAACAAATTTTACCTGTAGTGATGAGATGTTAATAAAAGTATGTTAATTATCGTTTAACAAACGAGTAAACTGTTTTTCAGAGATAATATTTACGTATGATGAAATATAATAGATGATTCTAGTTATAAGACAAACCTAATAAGAGTTAACTCGCAATGAGTATCTTTTATTATATTAAATGTGATTAGATTTTACTTTTTGTTATGTAATTAAAGTAAGTAAGAAGGATGAATCCGCAACCAATTTAACTTTACATATTATTTATTATTAATAGCAATTATACAAAACACATCTTGGTATATATGTCTACATGAAAACAACAAAAACAATGATTATAATTAACATACAAGTTCCTTTTCAAACACGAGCTCATCTATAGCCATTGTTACTCTGTGTAATATTCCAACATTTTTTCCATACGCAGAGATTCCGTGGTAAATCTATGGAATCTATAGAAATTTCTTTTCCTTGGATTCACTCAGACTAATCTATGTATGAACTTGATTGTTTAAGTTTTCCTTTATATAAATTATATTATTACCATTAAATGTGTTTATATTTTACTTTTTTTCCGTATGTAGAGATTACGTGGTAAATCCATGTATAAGAGAAATTTCAGTTATTCGGATTTAGACAAATTAATCTATGAATGAACTGATTGTCTCAATTAAGTTTTCCTTTATATAAATTCCATTATTACTATTATGTGTTTATATTTTACTTTTTTTCCGTATGTAGAGATTACGTGGTAAATCCATGTATAAGAGAAATTTCAGTTATTCGGATTTAGACAAATTAATCTATGAATGAACTGATTGTCTCAATTAAGTTTTCCTTTATATAAATTCCATTATTACTATTATGTGTTTATATTTTACTTTTTTTTCCGTATGTAGAGATTACGTGGTAAATCCATGTATAAGAGAAATTTCAGTTATTCGGATTTAGACAAATTAATCTATGAATGAACTGATTGTCTCAATTAAGTTTTCCTTTATATAAATTCCATTATTACCATTAAATGTGATTAACTTTTACTTTTATATTATTTTCATTTGCAGATATTCCGTGTTAAATCCATGTATAAGATTATATGTACAAGTTGTTGTCGTTGTTGTGTCCAATGAAGAGCCTCAGATGTCCCCGTGCATCTCTATCACAGCAGCAGCAATGTCCACTATCTTGGGTGTGTAAATCTGCTGCTCTGAGTCTATGTCAATTTTCTGCAAGGCTGCGGCCATTGCTGGGCATGAGAATATGTGAGTTATACTTGTATTAATAAAGGCTTTTGTGTGCGTTGCATTATTTATTATAACTTAAAAAAACATAGATTTCGAGAATAAAGCTATTAAATTGGTCCATTTCCTTATTATAAGACCAAAAAGCTGGCAAATCTTGGTTACAAGAATGTTTACTTTTAGTGTGAGAGTCTTTTGTAAGTTTGATTCAGATTGCTCGGAATACTCGCTTTTTTTTTTTCTTAAATATGAAATAAAATATTTTTTGCTATCCCTATTACACGTGGTACAGACCATGCTAATCATGGTCGGTACTGCTTTTACTGTAAGTGCACCACATGTCTACACATGTGAAAATCAGTTATAAAAGATAATCGTTGAAAGCTATTTTTGATCCCTCATACGATGAAACCGCTGAGAGGATTCGCCATTGATAAGCCAAGAGATCTTATCTAATAATTTTTATCATTGCAGTGAGGCCTGCAAGAGATAATATTCATAATATCGTAACATAGAAAATCAGGAAAGACAAACTTCAGAATGACACAGCAATTTATTTAGGCACAAATCAGCATTTATAAGATACAAGATAAGCAATGAGGGAAGTTTCCAGAGTAGTAAAATATAAATAATATAAATATAAAAAATAATAATCTGTACATAAAATATAATAAATACTTTGCTACAATATATATCGTTAATAAACATAATTAAAATATTTGCAAAATGTATTATGAATGTTTTGTTTTATATTTTTATTTTTAAAGACATTCACATATCTTTCATGACGGAGGGATACCTTTTAGGGGATTTTCCTTTCCCGGTTGTAAGACTACTCGCACAAGTTAGAATACTTTCAAGTTTTTTTTAGAGAAAACCACACCAAGATGCTCTGCGGTGAGGACCCGTTTTGTACCTTCTGTAATTCAAAACTAAAAAATGAAATCACTCACTATATTTTTGATTGCTATGCTCTGAAAGAAGAACCCTTATGCTCAAAACTGGGCAACTCTGTGCTTCACTTCCATCAATAATTGACAATATGACCCAGAATAAGTATATTGCTACGGCGTTTTATGGTTTCCACAAGTCCGTATCTCAGAAGAAGGCCAAGTGACACTCACTCCTCACTTTCTTACTGCTACTCTTTTTGTGTTGTTTTTCTTGCTTCCCTCTTTCTCTTTCTTGTTTTCTTGTTTTTTTTCTTTTTCTTCTGTATATATCGTTATTTCCTTTGTCTCACTGCTTTGTTCTTATGCATACCACTGGTGAATCCTGTATAGGGTCAGTGACCCTGAATAAAGGCTTTTTGTTGTTGTTGTTGTATTTTTATTTTTATGATCTGCGATTAAATATCAATCCAAAGAATGGAATCATATAAAGTGTGCCACATCACAAAAGAAATTCAAGAAAATCTCTTCAAGAATTTTTGGCAACACTATTTTACAATTCAAGCATTTTTTCTTTTCAAATCAAACAAATTACTGACCCTACTGCAATGAAAGAATTAGCGATAATTGTTTGAATTCTTATTTAGAAATGGAATATGCTAATACCTGATATATTTCATTTATTTCGAGAACTTCTCTGCAAATGTAGATTACTGCTCTAATCTCATTAATGGTTCACTAAGAGAAAGCAATAAATCCCAAACGATCGGGCGTGTTCTAGGAAGAAGTCGTCGCACCCCCCAATATGATAATACTTGGGATCATACTGCAGAAGCCTTGCACACTTTAGGGACTAAAAATTATTGAATCATTCCCTCATCGTCCACCATGATAATCCTTGGGGGAGATCATACAGCGAGAAAAACTATAGAAACCTTACACACATTAGGCACTGAAAATTAATGAATCATTCACTATATATGTGATAATTTATTAATTAATTCCGAAAATCATTTGTTGAATGGAAGTTAATTCAGAGAAAAACACAGCCACATAAACTATTGTTTGATGTGTTTTTCTCTTATATATTAATATTAAATTACAAAATATTGTACACTAGACGGATGATCCGGGCTTCGCCCCGGGATTGACCCGTGTGCATATCTACCCGAGTGATATATATTTAGATAAGATTTTTTTAAATAATTGTTTGTTATTAGCATTATCTATTTGTTTGCATCAGCATAATTTAATCTAATCTTTGATAGAGGGCGCTGTTCGTGAGCTAAGTAGAATATATAGTTTTAATAATTGATTTATATATTTTTTTAAATAGCCTATCGTCTTCCCCGTATTTTTTTATCTATGTATGGAAATTTTGGTTTGAATTAGTGAACTACTGCGAATTTGTATACCGGACATACAAACAGACATACAAACATTGATTTTTATATATATAGATATATCATATGTGTTGATATATATATTTTTAATCTTTTCATCTAACTAACTTGCATATTACTTCTGTACATATTTAAAATATCTTTCTTTCTTTTCTTTCAAAATTTTTGCTTATCTTTAAAGTGAAAGTGTCCCTAGGGGGACATAGCGTTATAAGTCGAAATAAAGAATATATAAAGAAACAAAATATAAAGATGTATAAAAAATCTTATAAAAGCTGTGCCACATGTAATATACCAATAAAGATGATAAAAAAATGTATGGTTGGCAACGAGGAAAAATGTGTGCATTTAAATCTTAACTGAGGGTGTCACTATTTCCCAGGGTCACTATCAGTCCTTATCTCCCAGGACAACAGCAACGCCTCTTTCGCCTTAGAAATAACTCGTCGTCTTGAGAAACAGATCAGTTGGTGTTTAGTTCTCGTGTGTAGTGATCGGACAATCATTTCCTTCGTTGTCAATCACGGCGTCTAAATTGGAGACTTGAATTCCCTCTTCTTTGCTCCTGTGTGCCTCAACCTTTCGGTGACCATGACTGCACACACCACATTACACACAGTGTGTGTCTTGTATTCGTTCCAACGTTTTGAAAATGTTTTAAAGGAAATAAATTTGATCCTAAAGTAGTTCTACAATATTGGGTACATAGCTAAAACAGCTAAGATACAAACTTTTATTTTGAAGAGTTTAATAAGATTTTGTAGAGATAATTTTATATAATAATAGATCATTTTTGATTTTCTGTGATTATATGCAATTAGATTACTATGTTTTTTCAGTAAAACCTTTGTTATTTTGTATATGAACATACTATTAACTTTTGTATTTCTATTTTATTTTTCTACACTGTAAACCTCCTCTTCATTGCCTCTCTAATATTTTATATCGTTTTAATTTTGTTTTGCATTAAATAAATTGTTGTGTGTCATCCTTACTCGTACGTTTGTCATTCTTAATTTTTAACATAACATTTTGGTAGATTAAGAAAATTAAACTGAAGATCGCGGAGCAGACCTTAAGGTCACGAATGCAGTAGACTACTTTTTAACGCGAGTGACGACAGGGTTCCACATCCGTATCAAAGCCAAGAATTCTCTCCAATAAGACAATGTCTCTATAGAATGCTACAACGACAAAGTGACTTCACGCTGCAAGGAAAAGTATTCAAAGAGAGAGAGAGAGAGAGAATACTAGGAATAAACTTTCCAAGACTCTGAGGAAATCCTTGACAAAAACATGCCATATCCATGTAAGTATAGGGAATGATCTATATGACAAATTATTTATGATTTTATGAACATATTATAAACTTTGACATTTATATTATATTCCTCTCTTGCAAACAGGTTTTATTTTGGCCTGGAATGACACAGAAGTCATTGACCAGGTGGACAGCAATAAAATCTATTGAAAATACAGTTGACTCTCGATAATTTGAAACTCGTTAATTTGAATCTCTCGATAATTTTAATTTTTTTCCAGGTTCCTTTAAGAAATACTCGATAAGTTGAATAAAATCAATATTAATTGGTCCCCTCGGTAATTTGAAGTCTAAGAAATAGTATCTTTCCACAAATCAAAATTTGTGAATAGCTGTGTGTGTACAAATGTTTAAAATAATAAATCACGAATTTTGATCAAAATCTTGTTTACTTGATTTTTCCTCTCTTTCTCCTTGTTGTTTAAACTCCTGTTATTTTGAACTCTTGATAAATTGAAATTTTTCTCTGGTCCCCGGAGTTTCAAATTATCGAGAGTCGACTGCAGCGTATTAGAACAGCAAGACCTGTCACCGCCTTCACACCTTTCTGGGACCTGGACTTCTCTTTGCCTCTTGTCTACATCTCGCCAGTTCTTTCTATGGACTCTTTTCCATCCCCACGCCGACAGCACCTTCAAAACACCACGACCAATATAGATGAGGCAAGCTTACATTATCTCCTTTATCATTGCAGCAGAAATATCTTTTCTAAACGAATTTTTAAAATATATTTAATTCTTTTAAATAAAAATATCGATTCTTTCTATTTATAATTTTTATTTTCATTTTTTTCGTTTCTCATATTTAAACCATTTAGATTAACCTTGATTTTATCAGTCTTGCTTAGGAGAACAGACGAGAGAGGTATTCAATGTACATTTTACATTTTAAAAAGTCAACATTTTCAATATTTATTTCAGATTTATTTAATAAGTAACTATGTATGGTATAGATAATTGAAATTTATTAATTAAAAAAGCATTGGTTTCTATATCATCATTTTTCAACAATGAGTCAATCTAGTTAAAAACTCTCACCCCAAGTTGGGACCATCAAACTATATCAAGTCCACCCAAACCGCAGAAGATGGAAGCTTGAGCTGCCTGAAACGATGACTATATTATTCTGGAAAAGTGGAAGAGGGAACCAACATGGGCTAATCGCTGATATATACAAAGGTAAACCTACGATAATTTCTTGCTGGCATGAAATACTGCCAAAATTATAAAGATAATTACATTTTCCCCCACATACATGCGCACAAAACAAATTAGCGTTGATATTCAAACACTTGATCTTCAAAAAGTTTCCAAATATTTGGAACTGTGAAACGACTTCCTTTACTTTTGCTTCGAGTAGGCTTTATCTGAAGTGGTTGCAAGAGGACTTTACTGTAGGATCAATCAAACATTCCTTTACTAAATTTCGTTTCCAGGTTTCAATGCTTTCTTAGGCAGTCACTTTTTTGATCCAGCGTTTGTCTTTATCCAGACTCTCCCATTCACGCTAGAAGCAAGAGTAATCGGCGTGTTCTGCTCACTGTCCAAGAAGCCTGAAAATCACTTTTAGGACACTGCATTTTGTCCATCCGATATCTTTTATATTTCAATTTGTCAAGGATCACGGCTAAATTCTCTTAATTTTTTTTAAGTAAACAGAATGGCCTATTGGACCTTAACCATACTTGCTACCATTGTGCAGAAGCACTGACTTTGAGGCCTCTCTTTCACAAGTTCAGAAAGAGCTTTCAGTCGTTCAAGTCTCATGTTGTATAATAAAAATCTTCATTATTCCAGGTACATTGTTATAATGAACCAAGCCGCTTTCTTAAAAAAAAAATAAGGAATGAAATTTTATTCTTTCTTATCTAACCATGAGAATGATGTACCTGGTACAAATAAATTATTTTCCCTTTAGCCTTGAGCCTAAGGGTTCTACTTTCTATTTAGAAATCTCAAAATCTCTGGCTAAATGATTCAATTCTTTCTAAGAAAAAGGTTAGGGCACATTGTTGTCTGAAATGCTATAAAAACCATTGTTATAAGTTTGATCCTTGTATTCAGTCTTCTGGAATGTCTTCTAGTTTCTTTGTATACCTACATGTGTTACTGAACTTTAAGAAACAAAGTGCCTTAATATTTTAAGGGTTATGATTTCCTTGCTTCCAGCAATATTTTAGAAGGCAAAAATAAATAAATAGGGATTTGTTTATGTTTATAAAGACCAAAAAATATCAGAAAAATTATTAACAGAAGTAAATGTATCATATTATCTCAGTTAAAATAACTTACAAATAACATCATTTATTTTAATATGATAATTTAAATCATAGTTTTTTTTTATTTTAAACATAAGACTATTTTAATATGTTATAATATTCTCTAGTCACTTTTGATTTTATTCTCATCCTAATACAGGCAAGTGCGAGGGAAACTGTTTTAATTTTAAATCGATAAAGAAGTTAATATTAATTATAATCCCTAATTAATTAGGATATTATGTTGTAAACACAGTGGCGAAATCGATCTGTGAGGAAGGTATATTATACATGTATTTTTGTAGAGTCATTTCATTCAACATAAAGACATATTTACCTGTTTTTCCTTAAAAATTATAAAATTATCACTTTAGGTAGTGCTGACTCTGATTATTCAAATATTATTTTTGATACATGAGTGTCAGGAGCCTAGGTTATAAATATTTCTATCTCTCTATTTGGGAACACAACGCAATAAAAATTCAATTGACAAAAAGAAGTGGAGCCACCATAGGAAAGCCACAATGACAAATATTTAGTATAACTATCTATTTTATAAAGGCGTTTAGTAAAATATAGTTTTTTTTTGCAGTTATATATGCAGTTAGTGGAGTAAATCGGTTAAGTTCAGGAATATTTTTTACATGGTTTCCCAAAAATATAAAGAATGGTTTCAGAAACTGAGAGCAACTTTTCAAAGTTACTCAAAGTATAATATATTTTTAAAATTAAGAAAATTTTCTCAAAATCTAAATATAGTTTGCAAAATTTAAAGGAATGTTCTAAAAAAATAAAAATAAAAAAGTTTCCAATATTAATGGAATTTTTTAAAAAGATAAAATTCCTAAAAATATTTATTCATGTACATTTGTATTGATAATATCTATTTTTATTTCAAAATACAAAAAAAAAAAAAAACAGGAAAATTATATATTAAATTGGTATTGTTTTTTCAAACATTTTGCTACTTTATTTTCCAATCTTTTATGGTACCTCTATTACAGTAAGTCAGGTGTAAGGTAGAAAAATCAATTTTAATTCAGAATATTATAAATGTATTTTAAAATAAGCTATAGCTTTAAAATATATATTATCTTTTCTATTACATAGTCCCAATAAAAAATTATTTTAAGCATTGAAATCTCATTAAAGTAATACAAGCCAAATTGTCTTAAATTGTAAGTTTTTCATTGCTTTTTATATAATCCACTAAGTAGGTAGCAATTTTCTTTCATTGAAGCTTTTAAATGTGTGGCGAAATTTAGCTCAAACCTTATTACAAAGAGCCATTCCCTTAAATATTTTGCTGTGAAAATTTGAAGTTTTTCTTTTGAAAAACCAAAAACTATTCTCTAATATTTTCGAAGTATTTAATAGATAATTATATTAAAACAAATATGATAGAAAATCTCCCATAATTACTTTAAAATAATTTCGAAAGTGTTTATATTTTAATTGTTTACGATACTGCGAACATTATTTATATTTTGGACATTTTATTTAACTTTTAAAAAAAACATTCTGTTAACTTTGAGAACTTTATATTGATATAAAAAGCCTCCTTTAATTCTATAAAACATTTCTAAATCTTGAAAACAATCCTTTAATTTTAAAATTCTACTTTTATTTTCTAAAAACATTCTTTTTATATGTGGGATATCCGTGTATAATTAATTTAAGGCGAATGATGCTCGAGAATGAGTGTTATTTTAAGTAAAATATTTTATATGATTCAAGCTTTCTGGTCCAAAAGCCCTTCTATAGGAGAATAAGAAAAAAAAAGTGATAATAAAATGAAATTATTTAATTTTGTGTGTAATATATTAAAAATAAATTATAATAAATATACCATTGGTATTTTAAACAAATTGTCAATGATATTGGATATATTTGTTTTCTATAATTTTGAATTATATTATAATATATGAAGAAAAAGATACATAAATATATATACCAAAATTCTTAAACCCGATCTTATTTCAATACACGCTATATATATAATTAATTTATAAGAAAAAGTTTCCAAAATGATCTGTTAAAATTTGTATACATTATCAATTATTTCAATATTGATTTATAAATGAAAATAAATATTAAAAATAGTAATTATGAAGCAATTTTATACGAGTAGTTGGCGTTATGCGCCTCAGGAATCTGTTTTAGGAATATCTATAAAGCAATAATAAAAATATATATATTTTTTATTTAAAAAAATTAGAGTCAATAAAAGAAAGAAATAAAATCTTTAAAGATTTGGCAACAGCTGATTAAATGAGCATAAACAACTAATAGCGATGAAAATAAACAAAATAAATAGGTGCACTTTTTTTTGATATTTAATTGATTTTATGTTCTTTTAAATAGAAACCTTTATTTAGTGAAAAACCAATCAATTTAGCATTAAATTAGTATATAAAACCACACAAACAGTATTTATTTCTAACAAAACATAGGTTACATACGTTTTATTTTCACTTTTGGTAAGTTTTTTTTTTGTTATCACAACCTTAAACCTTTTTTAAAAATGAAAATAACAATTTTTAATTATGCGTTTAAAATTTTATCTTATTAAGAGTTTGGAATGGTGCTTTTACAAGAATTAAAACAATATGTTTATGTTTATTTAACTTATTTTTTAGCAAATAATTTTAGCATTTATTTTTTTATTAGTGTTCTTAAATTCACATTGACATCTAAAAATATTTTTGAAATCATTTTAACTAATTTTAACTAAAAAGTATACCAAAAGCGACATATCTAATTTGATATTACCTTAAACTGGTACTAAGATAAAGAGACATTGAATGAGCAGCAGAATAAATTTTAAATGATAAAATCTATTTTAACACAAAAACACAAGAAAAATGATTCATAAATATATTTGTAATCATAGAGATATAGGCTTATACTTTTTGAGTGACACACATAATAAATATTATGCAACCCTGACATAATGATTTTTTCAATTTATTTTGATAGAAAATTGTATTTATAAGCTTGATTGTCTTAATTAATTTTTCTTGTATATAAATATTACCATTAAGGTACTATTACTGTTTTTCCTGCATGTATCCTATATTTCTGTTTGGAGAATCTGTATAAGACTGTAAAAGGTTTTGATAAGGCACAATTTGGATTATAGATACAAGAAAATAAAGACCTAATCCAAATAATTTAATAGTGTGTGATGTTTCTATAACAGCATGATGATGGTAACAATGCTGTTAACAAAACATCACACACTATTAAATTATTTGAATTGTCTTTATTTTCTTGTAACTAAAAGGTCTTAATAAAGCACAAAGTAATAAGACCAAATCCAAATAAATAAATAATGTGTGACGTTTGGGTAACAGCGTTGTTACCATCTTCAGACAAAAGTACTGATTGTTTATTTATTTGGATTTGGCCTTATTACCTTGTGTTTATAATCTATAATCCAAATTGTACCTTGTCTAAATAAAGCTTTTTGTTGTTGTTGATAGAAAATTGTGATTATGTGTCAAAATCTCTCATCTAGAAATCTGATACAATTTATTTTCTTGAAAAGTAAGTTTATTTGGAGGTGTCCAAATGGGTTCCCAGATTCCTTTATTTACAGCTAATGTAATTCTTATATATTTATAAATGTATGTAATTCTACTGTCCTCAAAGCTTATGTCCATAGTTCATCTAAAATACCCATTCCAAGAGTCTACATCAGTATCACTATAAAAGGAAGTTCCAAAAATGCAATATAACAGCGGTATGGTAGATTAAATTGGCGAAACCGCTGGGAGGGTTCACCACTGATGAGCCAGGCCCTCCCATTAATTTTTTTCATTGCAGTAAGGACAGTAGAAATTGTTTATTTTTTAAAAGAATCATACGCGTCTATAATAGTTTCAAATTTTGATAACAGATGGCGCGCTGATGCATCATAATATAATTACAGTTAATGTACAAAGTGTGCATCAATAAGACACAATTTGGATTATAGATTTTAAGATTTTTTCTGTTTAATCATTACTCTTCACAATTCATCCTTTCATACTTCATCCCTAAGGTTAGAAATATATTTGCAATTGTTATTTCTACTTAAAATAAATTTCGATTTTTCGTTCAAAAGAAACACATTTGTGGGATAATTTTCAAACTTCATGTTTAAAAATTTATGTAGTCATAGAGAAAGAGAAAATATCCTTTATCTTCTTCTTCTTCTTTCTTATCTCCACTCAATCATATTAGGATATCAAGTTGTGACCCTTGATGGTGTCTGTTTGACAACCATCATGACTGGGTGAAGTAGAATGTGTCTGCCTTTGTCATTAAGATTGGGAGCACTACTCAGTGGCAGGCCGTCTTAGCTCCAAAAGAAATGGCCGCCTCTGACATGAGGAACAGACGTCATGTACAGCCGCTCCTAACATGGAGTACAAACGCTGCTCATCCTGTATCCCTGGATTAGGAGCCCTTACAGGGTACTATCAGCCGGGCCAACTGAACCCAGGTTTTTTAGTGAGCTTGTTACTGCTCCCCCTCCTTCTTTTTCATCCCGGCTTGGGACCGGCAAAGGCGGAGTTAAGATCCTTTATTACCTAAAGATATAAAACTATTTGAAATGTTGAAACAATAATCCCTTCACTAATATTTACTAAGAGAACAACTTGATGAGGGAAGAGTATCTTCAATTTATTGAAGATACTATTCCCTCATCAAGTTGTTCTCTTAGTAAATATAAAACTATAAAAGAAGGACTAGAGATAAAATTATATATACATCAGCAGCTCACGCCGGCCTGTCCTATTCACTTAACCGCTAGGCTACTAACAATCCAACAAGGCCGCGCTATATAGGCAGATGACAATTAGCATAGACAATACTAAAGTTCTATTCAAACCACAAGAGTATTCTATCATAGAAATATTCCGGAATTGTAACTTTCAACACTTCATTCTTTTTTTTTGCTTATCCCTAGTACACGTATTACAGGCAATCATCTTCTTCTTCTTTCTTATCTCCACTCAATCACACTAAGGTATCATCAAGCTTGTAAAGCTTGAGATTTTGATGGTGTCTGCCGGGGAAGAGTAGAGCTCATCAAGACAATCATGGTGGGTAGAAGTAAAGACTGCTTTTACTGTAAGTGCAGCACTTGTCTACACATGTGAAAAGCAGTTCGACTTTGCACTTACAACACTTCATTCTACTACTATTAATTTGGGGGGTCGGTGGAAGGCTGGTTAAACCGTTTGGTTTTCGACCACTACGACCCCGGTTCGATTCCCGCATTGGACACTTTTTTCTGTTTAAAAAAAAAATGCTCCAATGGCCCCCGATTCTTGCAAAAGTCCAACCCCACCAGCAAGTGCAAGTAACCAAACGGGGCTCTGGCACATTTGTAAGTGCAAAGTCGAACTGCTTTTCACATGTGTAGACATTTGGTGCGCTTACAGTAAAAGCAGTCGCTAACTACCCACCATGATTATCATGGCCTGTACCATGTGTACTAGGGATAAGCAAAAAAAACTATTAATTTATTTGGATTGGGTCTTGTAGTTAAATCCATACAAACCGGAGTCTTATCAAGAAACAAACAAGAAATTCAAATATACATAATAAGTGAAAGAATAGTACAAATGTGATATTGTACTGGGATAAGGTGCATAAAGTGGCACTGGGATAAGGTGCATAAAGGGGTACTGGAATAAGAAGATGCCTTTTTCATAATATATAATAAGATTTAGAAACTCTCCAGATTGTGTGTCCCCTTTTTTTTTCATTGTAAGATGTTTTTTTCACCCCTCTACCCCCGATTCCCATTCTTTCACTTTGTTATCCACACTTTATCACACTGATAACAATGTCTGCTGTGGTGTCAGCTCAATGCAATCTCTCTTTGCTGTTTGTACTGTAGTTGGTTTAGTCTCTCTTTCTTATCTCCACTCAATCATATTAGGGTATCAAGTTGTGACCCTTGATGGTGTCTGTTTGACAACCATTATGACTAGGTGAAGTAGAATGTGTCTGCCTTTGTCATTAAGACTGGGAGCACTACTCAGTGGCAGGCCGACTTAGTTCCAAAAGAAATGGCCGCCTCTGACATGAGGAACAGATGCCATATGCAGCCGCTCCAACACGGAGTACAAATGCTGCTCATCCTGTATCCCTGGATTAGGAGCCCTTACAGGGTACTATCAGCCGGGCCAGCTGAGCCCAGGTTTTTTAGCGAGCTTGTTACTGCTCCCCCTCCTCCTTTTTCATCCGGGCTTGGGACCGGCAAAGGTGGAGTTAGTTGGTTTAGTAAAGTAATGGAACATACTCTTCTCTAATAGAAAGACCACAAGTTCCCAGTGTTTTACCAGGAAAACTTTGAGTCTTCTAGTCAAATTCCAATGAATACTTAAATATATTAAAGTGTCGTATATCAAATAGAAATTACAGTATATATAACCTCTTTAATTTCAACCCACTATATAGTTCAATGCATTTACTTTAATTCAACATGATAAAGCACAATTTGGATCATAGATTATTATAAAATAAATGAAGCTTCCAGGGTTAAGTTTCTTGTACAACCTTTTATTTTCAAGCTTTCGGACTTGTCAGTCCTTCAACAGGATTATTACGTTAACAAATTAATAATAAATACT
>CP092875.1:81682467-81743595 GCA_030710605.1 Cordylochernes scorpioides
GAGAGGTACACCAGTCTGATTCACACCTGGAATTTTTTTTTGAAGGCACTAGGTCAAAAAAAGACGTCCTTGTAATACATTTGTAGATCTCTCTCGACTGAAAGTAGAAACCAAGACAATCATCTGAAAACTATAGCTATGGATCGATATTCTGGAGGAAATTGATTGAGTGAAGTTACACCATTCTTGTTTTGTTTCGCACTTGAAATAATTAACACCTTGAAATATACTAGGAGGTCTGCGCGAGTTGGTTTAAGCAATCAATTGATGGATTAGAAAGAAAAAAAAAATACGTTGAAGGCATTAGATTAAAGAGGACCTTCTCGTAATACATCTGTAGATCGACCTAGAAGATCAACCAAAGCAATCACCATTTGAAAACTATGGCTATGGATTGATATTTTGGATGAACTTGATTGAGGAAAGGCACACCCGTCTTTGATTCACATGATAATAACATTGAAGGCACTAGATTAAAAAGAGGATATTTATATATTTTTAGATCGACCTAGAGGAGAAACCAAGGCACTCGGCATTTGAAAACTATGGCTATGAATTTATTTTCGATAACTTGATTGAGGAAAGGCACACCAGTCTATGATTAACACTTGAAATAATACATTGAAGGCACTAGATAAAAAGAGGACCTCCTCGTAGTACATTGTGATCGACCTAGAGGAGAAACCAAGGCAATCGCCATTTGAAAACTATGGCTATGGATTGGAAAGGCACACCAGTCTATGATTCACATGAAATAATACATTGAAAATACTCGATCAAAAGAGGACGCCCTCGTATAATTTGTAGATCGACCTAGAGGACCAACCAAGGCAATCACCATTTGAAAACTATGAATCGATTTTTGGATGAACATGAAAGAGGAAAGGCTGGCTCACCAGTCTGTGATTCATATGAAATAATACACTTGTTAGAATAAACGTAGTTGTACAGCTCTCGTTTCAATGAAAGATCCAGAAAAATGCGTAGTTGAATTGACAAAGGAAGGACTTCAGTGATCGGATCTCTCCATTGGCGAAACCGATGACGAAACTAAAGCCTTTATTTAATAAAAATGACCGGAAATGTTTCGCCATCAGACGATCGGCCGTCACATCCTGGCGAGATGTGGCACGCGGCGCATCCTTAAACATACCCAACTGACTTTTGGCCTAAAAAGATTCAAATACAAGAATGACACAAGAAAGATTCAGTTTGATACTCTGATACCGTTTTCTTTGTTATTAGAGAACACGCTGTCTGGGAATATAGATAGAAACTCTTTTTGGCATTTTTTTTTTTCAAATCGAAATATCTATCCACAATAGTATCCTTTAATCCATTTGACCGATAATTCTTCAAAATTACCGAAAAAGCGTAACAGCTCGATACAATAGTCTGGTAGATCAAATTTTCTTAAATCACTGGGAAATTTCTACACCGATGAGCTAGGTTCTCTTGAATATTTTGTCATCGCAGTAGGGGCTTGGGGGAAAAGCACTAAATTGTTTGAATTATTGAAAATATTGACATTACTTATATTTTACGATAATATAGAGATTTGTAATAATTCAGAATAATATTAAATAAATTAAAAGTATTCATTATATATAAGTATAACTATATATTTTAAATTATTAATTACTGCTGTTTATATATGCGTGTTTACCTTATTATATTCAGCATTTTATAATCATAAAAAAGTGAAAGTATTATATTTTAGATGTTATTTGTAGCAGGATTTTATGATGAGAGGGGAAAAAAGGAATATCTCTCTGTGTGTATTAACTTGTCTATTCTCTTCTGCCATTTTGACATGTAGATCATTAGTTAGGCAGATCGTGAAATCTTGAAGTTTTCCTCGAAGGAATTTCTGATTGGGTTCACGACGTAAAAGATAAATGGTCGTGTCATATTACTCTAATTACGGTCGAGGTACGTACGGGCAGAATTTCAAGGCCGCGGGCATCCGGAGCCCAACATCCGTCTGGCACTACATACGACTGCTCGGTGTTTTGGGACGTCCGCTTCCTCCATTGCATCTACCAACCTGTATAGGTTTTCTGGCTTCCTCCAGTACATCTACCAACCTGTATAGGTTATCTGGCTTCCTCCAATACATATACAAACCTTTTAATAGGTTCTCTGGCTTCCTCCAGTACATCTACCAACCTGTATAGGTTCTCTGGCTTCCTCCCAGTACATCTACCAACCTGTATAGGTTCTCTGGCTTCCTTGTATCTACTGCAACTTTCACAGCTTGATGATACTCGTGTGAGTGATATATCGGTAGGTTAGATTTGAGCCTCAAGGATGAACACCTGTGCCGGCGCCCTATTTCTTCTTCTATCTCATCTGTCACTTACTCCGCCCATCTTTTATCTCATGTCACATACTCCGCTTATATCTTCTCCTCTTTGTCACATACTCCGCCCATTTCTTACCTCATCCGTCACATACTCCGCCCATCTCTTCTCCTATCTGTCCCACGTACTCCGCCCATATCTTCTCCTCTCTGTCACGTACTCCGCCCATATCTTCTCCTCTCTGTCACATACTCCGCCCATTTCTTACCTCATATGTCACATTACTCCGCCCCATCTCTTCTCCTATCTGTCACGTACTCCGCCCCATATCTTCTCTTCTCTGTCACATACTCCGCCCATTCTTACCTCATCTGTCACACACTCCGCCCATATCTTCTCTATCTGTCGCATACTCGGCCATCTCTTCTCCTATCTGTCACGTACTCCGCCCATATCTTCTCTTCTCTGTCACATACTCCGCCCATATCTTCTCTTCTCTGTCACATACTCCGCCCATTTCTTACCTCATCTGTCACACACTCCGCCCATATCTTCTCCTATCTGTCACATACTCCGCTCATTTCTTATCTCATCCATCACATACTCCGCCCATCTCTTCTCCTATCTGTCGCATACTCCGCCCCATCTCTTCTCCTATCTGTCACGTACTCCGCCCATCTCTTTTCTTCCCATATCTCTCAATCTCTCACATTATTTTACACATTTATATTAATCGTCTCTAAACATTTTATTTAATACACCATCTAGATAAGCTCCCTCTAACTTTTTCAATAAATTTATATTTTCAAAATTTGAGGTTAAACAAAAAAACTTTCGTTTTTTTCCTCGGGTTTTATAAATATAGGTATCTCTCTTTTCTCAATGCATTTTTAATTAGCGTTTTTTTAGAAAGAACCCAGTTCACATGTGTGTCTATATTATATAGGGTTTTTGATACAAGAATTCCAGCTGTATGTAATAGCCAATGTTATATGAGAAGCAAAAACGGGAGTAATTCGATAAAACCAGGGCCTATTGAAGAGTAACGTGCGTAAAGAAGGCGGTGCGGCAGTGTACGGGAGCTGGAGGAAACAGGAAAACCTGGGACAATTAGCCAATGGCATGTTTCCTCTGCTCACGTCCGTGTGTGGCAGGGGACGACCTCGGGGGCGGCGCGACGCCCGTGGACCTGTCGCCCCAGAGGTAAGTACTCATTTAACTGTACGCTAGCCATGTTCATTATGATACCCATGTACTGTATGCTATTCGTGTACTGGTCTTTAACCCATGTGATGGTCCCACTACTCATGTGATGGTCCCGCTACCCATGTGCTGGTGTTCATCATGTACTGGTGTATACCCATGTACCGGTCTTTGCCCATGTACCGGTCTTTACCCATGTATTGGTCTGTTACCCATGTACTGTACGCTACCCATGTACTGGTCTATACTCATTAACTATACCTGCTAGCCACGTGCTGGTATCTATCATGTACTGCCCCTATATACCTAGTGCTAATCTACACCCATGTGCTATGCCTCTATCCTATATATACTGATCTGTTGCTCTACTCGTGTACTGACTTTTACTCCATCCATACCTATAGGCCATTACTTGCGTACTGAGCTGATGCCATACTAATGTACTAGTGTATACCTATGTACTAGTCTGCACCCATGTGCTATGCCGCTATCCTATTTATACTGATCTGTGGTACTCGTATACTGGCTTTTATTCCATCCATATGCCCTACCCATAGAACACTACTTGCGTGCTGAGCTGGTTCCCTTCTCATAAGCTGATCAATCCTTCACCCATATGCTGATCTGAAGCTCTACCCATGAGCTGATCCACTATCCCATATATGCATTGATCTCTACTCGTCTACTGGATTTCCACTCCAACTATATAATCTACCCATAGAGCAATACTTATATGCTTATCTGGTTCTCCATTGATCGATTTCTTCCAAGATTAATTCTATAAATTTTTAAGAGTATCTTTGTATTTATCCCAAACTATTATTGTCACGTCAGACAATATTATTGTCACACAGTATTTCAGAATTGGGCATCTGCATTTTGTTTAATAAATCATTCAGTAATATCAGCAATTTTATTCCGCCCAATTATTTCATAGGGCATAACCAATTCATAGTTCCGATGCTATCTTATTTATGCACCAATCCTTTCCTTCATCACACAAATTCCGATCTGTTACTTACATCTATACTGATGGTGTTGCTTCACAATTCTGTTACTTCATAAATCATTTGTCTGTAGCTCTCTCTACATTCCTACTGGCCTTGTTCTCTATTCATATTCTCTTTTCCTAATTATTCCACTCGTGGTTTTTAGCTCTTTATGCACTTTTATGTTTTTAACTCTGTTCTTGCATATTTTTCGATGCTCTCTTCATCGTCCATATACTCTTTGGTACCTCTCTCTTCTACATTTGATCTGCCTAATCTCTTGTCTGGCATTATCTTGTTATGTACTTTTCTAGCAGCCACTTACCCCATGTGCTTACTTCATTTGCACTTTCTTAAGCCATCTTCTCCTGCATATGTCTAGTCGTTTTCCAATCTTCTCTTGTTCCTATTTTATATTCAATCCATATCCTTCTATATTCCCATATATTCTTCCATACATCTTCTATTTACTTTCTGACCTGATTCTGTATATTGGCCAGACAGTTAGTTTTTATATATATATATGCAACGGTCTTCCTATCTGACATATAGAGTTGGCACTCATTTTGAAAATGGAATTGTCTTCATACCCAACACACACATAGTCAGCATTTCTCTTAACAAGAATTGAATTATCTTCGGATCAAAGACCTATATGGTTAAGGTATAATTACCCCACCCTATATTGGGTGTAAGTTAAAAGTCAGTTTCTCTATTCATTCAATAATTATTAGTATTATAAAAAATAATAATATTCATGTACAGGAACAAAAACAAAGAAAATGCTACAAGCACAATAGGATAGAGGTCTGCATGTATTAAATACTGATTTGACAACACAACACACAATGCAATATGAGATCATTATCATCTTTATTTGGAGGGGGGGTATGTATGTATGTTCTGAGGGATTTGCATAAGTAGTGATTGGTCTGCATCGATTACTTATGAAAGGTTGTTGTCTCTGAATGAAACAATTGAGAAACCAGTTTGACTTCCCACATCTGCCAGTCCCACACCTTCTTTGTCAACTTCTCATCTTAGTTGATTGCCTATAGGCTCTTCACACAGATGCATGCGACCGTTTGTGCAAATGCTTGCTTTTTAAACCTTTTTTTTTTTCTTCTATCAATAACTCCCTACGTTTTCATCTTCCTTGTTTATATATCTCAAGATAATATATGCAAAAAAGGTACTGTAGGAAGAGAAATGTGACTGTTAAGTGCGTTCTGTTTAATTTTGTGAATTCAGGTTTGAGCATTGGCAAGAATCGGGGGTTGCCATACTATTGTTTTATCAAGAATTGTTTTCAATGCATACAGCACAGATGCTAAACCCGACTTCTGGTATAATTGACCACTTGATTATCTCTTAATTGGATATAGATTTTTGCAAAATATTAATAATCTGACTATCTATACAAATTCCCCAACTTTTATATTTTTGCGTGTCATAATCATAATTTATAATTGACGGAAATTTTTAGAGATACATTTTTTGAAGAGTTAAACTGATTAATATGAAGTTTCTCTCTGACAATCTTTGTTATTTGGAATTTGTCTTGAAAGATTTATAACCTTCGCTTGATCAATTAATTACCTCTTGGAAGAAAGAGCCTATCAGAACTTGCATTATTAATCGAACTTGAAACTTGTCCCTTAGACCAAGAAACATAATAGAATTTTCATTATCAGATTTAACTTGCCCCTTGGATGAAGAGATCTAATGGAATTTGTAATATAGGTTGGAACTTGCCTCTTGGATGTAGGGACTTAGCAGAACTTGTACTCTCAGTTGGAACTTGTCCCTTGGATGAATGGATCTAATGGAACTTGTGCTTTCTGTTGGAACTTGCCACTTGGATGAAGGGATCGAATGCAACTTGTGCTTTCTGTTGGAACTTGCCCCTTTGGATGTAGGGACTTAGCAGAACTTGTACTGGGTAATGTCTTGTTCTTTGAATGGAGGGATCTAATGGTACTTGTATTATCTATAGGGACTTGCCCCTTGGATGAATGGATCTAATGTAACTTGTGCTATCAGTTGGAACTTGCCCCTTGGATGAAGGGATCTAATAGAACTTGTGCTATCAGTTGGAACTTGCCCCTTGGATGAAGGGATCTAATAGAACTTGTGCTATCAGTTGGAACTTGCCCCTTGGATGAAGGGATCTAATGGAACTTGTGCTATCAGTTGGAACTTGCCCCTTGGATGTAGGGGCATAGCAGAACTTGTACTCTTAATTGGAACTTGCCCCTTGGATGAAGGGATCGAATGGAACTTGTGCTTTCTGTTGGAACTTGCCCCTTGGATGAAGGGATCGAATGGAACTTGTGCTTTCTGTTGGAACTTGCCGCTTGGATGAATGGATCTAATGGAACTTGTACTCTCAGTTGGAACTTGCCACTTGGATGAAGGGATCGAATGGAACTTGTGCTTTCTGTTGGAACTTGCCCTTTGGATTTAGGGACTTAGCAGAACTTGTACTTTCAGTTGGAACTTGCCCCTTGGATGAAGGGATCGAATGGAACTTGTGCTTTCTGTTGGAACTTGCCCTTTGGATGTAGGGACTTAGCAGAACTTGTACTGGGGTAATGTCTTGTTCTTTGAATGGAGGGATCTAATGGAACTTGTATTATCTATTGGGACTTGCCCCTTGGATGAAGGGATCTAATGGAACTTGTACTCTCAGTTGGAACTTGCCAGGAAGGACCTCCACTTGCACAACTCGGACACAACAGATGTTAAGAGGCGGAGATGGGATTAATTGTTTCCAGGAGCGGCGATCTCCAATGCTAATGGCCCCCGATTGTCTTTCCCCACCGTTCTCTGATTGATGGGGGAGCATTCCTGGGGCAGCACAGCTTCAAATGGTCTACTCTCCCACGGTCGACGTCTCTGTCGGGATAGATACCTCTATACAGGCCGTTTCTAGGAAGTGTCTACTTCTTGATAGGCTGACGCTATTCGTTTTATAGGAATATTTATAGACAACTACAAGAACTTCATTTTGCGCATTCCTGGGGCAGAACTACAGCTGATTGTTTCTTGAAACTGTCTACTACTTGATAGGTCGAAGCTATTCTCTTGTCGGAATACATATAAATGGCAACAAGAAATTCAGTTTGCGCATTTCTGGGGCAGAACTACAGCTGAGTGCTTCTTGAAACTGTCTACTTCTTGCTAGGTCGACGCTTTTCTCTTGTCGGAATATTTATAGATAACTACAAGAAATTCAGTTTTCGAATTCCTTGGGGCAGAACTACAGCTGATTGTTTCTTGAAACTGTCTACCTTTTTAAAGATTGACGTATTCTTTTGTCGGAATACCTATATATACATGTATATGAGGTCTGGATAGTCTAATCATAGCTCTAGTCACCAAGTTTTGGTCTTCAAACTTTAGATGTTGTACAAGTTAGGAGAGTGTTAATAATATCTACAAGGTTATCCCAAAAGTTCGTAAACACTTGCAAAAAATTTAAATAACTAATGTTATTAGCCGTTATGTATATAATGTCTTTGTATTATGTATAAATTAATTGTATTATGTATTATTATGTATTCGCCGTAATAATATTATTCGCCAAGTAATTAGAAAAACATGAACTTTAGGGCCAACCTTATATGTAACTTTCTGTATTCTCTCACTTCATTTTACTTAGGATATTGCAAGATCCTTGTTGACATGCCGTGGGTAGTTAGCTTTCTAGGAGAGGGACAATATGTGAATATATATGTTATGATTATTTTTGTGTTTTGTTGTTGAAAAGAGGTGCAGTCGTGAAAAAGTAAAGATAATTATTTACCTTTCAAGTAGATTTTATTTTGAATTACTTGAAGTAAAATTACACATAAAATTATTTATCACATCAATATAGAATTTATAGAATGAATTCTATAACCGTGATTTTAATTTAAAAAGGTAGGGTTAACTATACATATTTACAACAATAATAATTAAAGTGGTATGTTCTGAATCTATGGTCAAAAATATATAACAGTCAATGAATGAAAATGAAATATATGTTTTAAAAAATATATATATTTGTATTTTGGATTATATAATATATATATATTACATTTCTTTAAAACACTTTCCTTTTTACCTTGCCAAATAATTACTCTCACTAGTGTATTCACATAAAAACTTTTTAAATCAAAATTATTCAATTTTTTAGAGATATAAAATGTCAGAAACACATTTATGAAAGAAAAACTTTTAAAATTAATTGAATTTTAATTATTTGCTAAATAAAAACAAACGAAAAATTGATGCATCCCTCACAAAAAATTGTGTTAATTCCATTTACATTGAAGGAAAACATAATCTTCAAACAGCTCCCTTTTGTCGATCCAGAACACAGAAACCAATTACCCAAAGCAATTAGGTCTGAAAAGATCTGCCTGAAGCTAAGAGAGAGATAAAGAAGAAATGAAGGCTTCCATTGAAAAGTTGAATTGATCTTTAGCTTTGAAGATGGAATATTCGCCCACTCCCTTCCATTTTCTACGTAGAATTGACATCAGAAAGATGAAGAAAATGTATTTACCCGCAGAAATCTATTTCAAATTTTCCTATACATTTGTAACTATATAATAATATATGAAAAAACAATAGAAAAAAAAAAGATAAGTAGGTCAGGTGTTGCTATTAAAAATAAAGAAGGTATTTCCTGACCACGAGTACATGTGCTTTTTTAGATGGCAGAGCGCCATTCGTGGATGGCTTTTCTTGATTTATCAAGAAATTGGGTTGGCCAAATATCACGGAGCAAGTTAAATAAACGTTTAGTTTATTTTTGCTCCACTAGATGGCGCTTTGCTATCTAAAAAGCACATGTGTTCGTGGTCAGGAAATGCCTTCTTTATTTTTAATAATGATATATGTGTCCAATTTCAAATTAAAACAACAAAAATCTTTGTTTCTTTTACTATCTGTAATGGTAGGACAATTCGCGTTGCTTCTTGAACGACAAAGTGTACAGAAAAAAAAAAGCAAGTTGACAAAAATCGCAGTAAGGACAGTAGAATTTTGATTTATTTATGAAAGAAACACTCGCATCTTAATGTTTTCATTTATTTTAAATATATTGTTACTCAGAATATTTGTCTCTCTTCTTTTTGTGTAAAAAAAGTTTTAATTCGAATAAATTTGCTTTTTATATTTATAAATTTAATTGTCATCTATATATCGATAAAATTTATAATATTTATATTTTTGGTAATAAGTTTCTTTCTAATATCATCAAATATATATCTCTACCGACTTTACATTATTGAAAGTCCCATTCAGCAACTTTCATCATTGCAGTAAGGTCCGTAGAGATAATATTTGATGATATTATAAATAATAAACTTAATACCAAAAATGTAAATGTTATAAATTCAATAAATTACTTTGTCAAACTCGCCTTTCCATACCGTTACAATATTTTAGTATCTTCCTTGATTTGTAGAGATTTGTCTTGAAAATGAAATAGGTCACGCTAAATATTCCATTTTTTAAACTCTATACGTGATGAATGAGAGAAATTATTCGTTAAATCGAGTAAGAATTCTTACCATCATCTCTAATTGATTTTTTTTTGATCCACCAAAGACCTTTCCGTTTTTCTAAGAATGATTCCAAAAGATTCCATCTTTGAAATCAACTTCCTTTTAGGATAATGGTTATTCCTAGAAAAGTCCACATTCTAAGAAACCCATATTTAGCCTAGTAGAGAGATTTTTGGGAACTTATCTAAAACTGCTGACCAAAGACAGTATAACGTTTCCCAGAGCAGGAAGTTGAGAGATCAAAATAAATCTTTTTTTTTTTTTTTTCATTTCCAGATGGTGTACGACGCCCACACCCCTGAAAAAAAAAAACGATGTTTTTATTTCTTTAAAACAACCCTTCTTTCGTTATGTCCTTTTCACGAGAATTGCATTTGAAATATAACAGCTTATGTCGTTTCATTTATTTAAATTTAGAAAATTCTAACACCTCCTCTTGCGGTCCTCCCTCCCCTTGGACCCTTGGAATATTTGACCAAATTCTGGTTCGTTTCTAAGGTGACTAACGTGGCAACGGCACCTATTTTCTAATGAAGAGCAAAGATAGACATTGCTACTGTTGTGATAGAGATGCATGGGGACATCTGAGGCTCTTCATTGGACACGGCAACAACGACAGAAAATTGACATGGACACATAGCAGCAGTTTTACACACCCAAGATAGTGGACATTGCGACTGCTGTGATAGAGATGCATGGGGACATCTGAGGCTCTTCATTGGACACGGCAACAACAACAGAAAATTGACATGGACCTAGAACAACAGCTTTACACACCCAAGATAGTGGACATTGCGAAGTGCTGTGATAGAGATGCATGGAGACATCTGAGGCTCTTCATTGACACGACAACAACAACAGCGAATTCGAAATATATTGTTGCATAGTTTATTTATTGTGTTTATTTACGTAATATAAAGTTTAGATTTTGTTAGGTTTATTTGCATAGATTAGTTTAATTTTTCATTGCTATATAAATTTCCATATCTTTAATTTTAGGAGTAGACTGTTCGTTGGTACCGAAGAATAAATCCCTATTCCTACTTCTCTCTTCTGGCAGCTATTTTTCTAACGTGACATATTGGGAGGTATAAATCGCTTTTGAAGGCTTTTTTCTTCGATAAATAATAAATACCCGATACAGTTAAACCTGTCTATAGCGCCCCCCTCTAAATAGTGCCTCCCTCTCTATAGCACCCGATTTTAAATTCCTAGTACGATGCGATTTACATTAAAAGTGACCTGTCTATAGCACCCTCTCTCTATAGCACCCTATTTTGGTGAGTCCCAAGAGTGGGCGCTATAGACAGGTTTAACTGTATTTGTATGATAAAGATTCTTCCTTGTTTTACATTCTGACCAAATCAATAAGGATTCTAGGGCTGGGTTTCTTTTCATATTTCTTTTATTTTTCGATTTCGACATGTTAGCCCGAAATCTCGAGAAACCGAGCCCTAGATTCTTTATTGATTTAGTCTTAATACTTGTATAAAGCAATTCGTTTATAGTTTTACACTTCTAAATCTTTGTTACTTGCATTCACTCATGATATTTACGAACGTAAAAATAATGTCCAGGGTAGAGCCTAGTGGACATGGCATCTGCCTGGTAAGCGGAACACTGTGGTTCGATTCCCATCCCTGGACACTTTTATTTTTCCGTTTATCATTACTCTTCACAATCCATCCTTTCATACTTCATTCCCAAGGTTAGAAATAATCGTTATTTCTTCTTAAAATAAATTTCGATTTTTCGTTCAAAAGAAACACATGCGGGATATTTTCAAATGTCGTTCTACATTCACTCATGAGTTTAGATTATTTTTTAAGAAGGGTTTCTCGAGCAAAGACAAAAGACTAAAAAAAAAAAAAAACTCTTCATTGCTGGTTCTAGCGCTGCTTCTAGTTTTCCCCCCAAGGGACAACCACTACACCATCTGCCCCTGAAATCCAAGAATCCGTAGGGTGAAAAAACCGAGACAACCCAAAAAATGTAAAATTGATGTTTACAAAAAACAAGCTGTTCTTCTCCTTTTGCTTGATGTCTTTTAATTTCCTTTTTTTTTTTTCGGTCTGTGCAAGAGATCTAATTATAGGAGTAATGGATCATAATTAGAACGATTAATTAATTTTTATGACATGTTTAATTGGTATGCACCTAGCCATGATCGCACCTTTGTTGCAGGAGCTGGCTTAAAAAAACTTGGAGCCAAAACTGATTGTTGCAAAATGACAACTTCTAGTCTAATACGCTGGTTTCTCCAGTAGTTATGGAACAAACAATAAAATGAGGTTTTTTTTTTTAATATTCAACAGAAATATTATTAATGAAAAATTTGCATATATATTACATATTGGGCTAGTAATATATAAACACAAAAGATGCATATTACCCACAATTTAAAAGTTTTTCTTATGGTTTATGCAAATTATTATAATGATCATTGTTATAATAAATATTTGTGCAGTTGTTGTTCTATAGACCTTTTTTTTCAATTCAATAAAATCATTTTGTTCCTTTACTTGTAAACATCGGTATATATGCTAATATGGTATGGCTGAGAAAGTCTTTTATATAATTCACACACGTTTGGAATATATGAATTCTATATAAAATATATATATAGTTAATTCTATCAAAACAAACGTTATTAAGACATATTACAGTTAAACCTGTCTATAGCGCCCCCTCTAAATAGCGCCCGATTTTAAATACGTAGTACGATGCGATTTACATAAAAGTAACCTGTCTATAGCACCCCCTCTCTATAGCACCCTATTTTGGTGAGTCCCAAAAGGACGCGCTATAGACAGGATAAACTGTATATACAAATTCTCCTGAGAGTTGCAGCTATTGGGTGGGTAAATTAGAAAGAAATCCAATTTTACAAAGTTTGTGGAGAATAGGTACATATAGAGCTATAACTATTTTAATATTATATACATAGGCTATAGGTATTTCCCTTCTCTCCTTTTTACATATAGAGTTCCGTAATTTGTGGGAGAGGATAGAAAATATAGCATCAAAGGTAATGGTTTTATTGTTGATAATTATCATTATTCTATTTTGGGTAACATTTTTTATATTTTAGAAAGAAATGTGTATGTAGATTTAAGTTCAACACACTTCCTTGTTTATACCACACAACATCTAACATAAATGATAATAGGTTCAGCCGCAGAATTTTTAAAGGCTTATTCTTCTGTATGTATGACTGAGATTTTGGATGGATTTTTAGTTTTACGATTCAATGTTTGCTTTAAGAGTGAGATGCCAGATTAGGTTGATTGTCAAAAAGGAGATTCGGTGTCATCTGTTGGTGACGGACGGAAGTCGCGGCGGAGACATTGTGGAAGCTGTCACTTGTCGTGGTTTCCGGTAATTGAGTGCGTGTGTGTGTGTGCAGGAGTCAGCGGCTGTAACGGCAACGTGGGCTCTGGAGGGTCCATGGACACCAGCATCACGCTGTGGCAGTTCCTGCTGGAACTCCTTATCAGCAAGCAGTACTCGCATCTCATCGCCTGGACCAATCGGGACGGCGAGTTTAAACTGCTCAACGCCGAAGAAGTCGCCCATCTCTGGGGGCTTCGCAAGAACAAGAACAATATGAACTACGACAAACTCAGCCGAGCGTTGCGCTATTACTATGAAAAGAATATCATCAAGAAAGTCTTGGGTCAGAAATTTGTTTACCGCTTCGTCTCCTTCCCTGAAGTGGTGAAGACGGAGAATAAGATTCCGTTCCATACAAAGATGGAAAGCATTCATAAGAACCTGTATCCAACGGCAGGAGATTCCCCACCTCCAGCTCCGCAGCAGTCTGCGATGGCCACAGGGGAAAAGCAGCGGCCCAAACCCCTGCCATTGCCTAGACACCCAACTCCACCAAGCCCCTCCAGCAAGAGGCATCTCTCCCCAGATGAGGACTCCACCAGCAGCAGCGAGGCCTCACCACGGGATGACGCTCCAATCAAGAGGATAAAAGTGGAATCCAGCGATTCCTCGAGCTCCAGCTCTACCACAATCACATCCTCCAACGGAAGGATCAAGCACAAGCCTGCACCAATTTCTCCAATCCCTACAACCCCACGGGCTGGTTATGCTTCGCTCCAAACACCTCTTGTGGCCTTCACAAGTCCTTTCCTTCACCAGAGCAAGACACCTCCAGTGCCTGTAGCACTCTGGAGCCCACTCCTCCCAAGCCCTCGCTATTCCTCTGGAGGCTCTGGCACACACTTCCAATTCCCGCCGCATCCAATAAGCCCGTTTTTTCGCAGCCCCTTATTCTCCTTTCGAACCCCAGAGCATTTTCTCTCCCCACCAAATCTATCCCCGTCTTACAGTGACTCTAGTCTTGGAGATGACTATGATGTATATAACCCTTAACTTTAGGAAAAACCAAATGGTTTTTTTCCTTTCTTCTTCTTTTTTTCCAAGGTAGTGGTTATAAGAATGGTATTTGATGTCTTTCGCCTTCCAAACACCACTTTCCATATCTTACATTACTTCTTTTTCCCTAATTGGATATTTACCTTTCTCCCTTTCTAAATTGTCAAATCACCTTATTTGCTATGATGTTGTTTAAAGTTTGTGAATTTTAATCCACACACATTGTTACATGTAAATATTTATATTATATATATATGTTATTATTATAGTATATGTATGGTCTCACTCTCTTTCCATATATTTATATTGCAATCCCTTTTTTAATATATAGCTCTATCTTTCTCTCTCATAGCTTAATTATTATTAATAATATTGGTTAATCTTTTACCACACGTTGATCGTGCTGGCTAGATTATGTACAGCACTAAATTTTACCACAAACACTATGTAGATAGAAACATTTCTTCTTTATTTGCATATAAACTCTTTTCTTTAAAGGGATATTTAAATGGAACGTCTATTTCTCTTCCCTTATTGGCACGTTTTTCATTTTGAACTTTTAAAGGAAAATTTGATGTGGAAAAAAAATGCATACACATAATATTTTAACACAATTTTAATCACCAAGAGTTGAAAAAAAAAATGTTTATATATATAATACATATCATTTTAAATACATTTTTTATCCTTTTCAAAAAATATTTTCTTATTAACTACACACACACGTCTTTGTTTTTTGGGAAAATATATATTAACTTTCATAATATATAAATTTATCAATGAAAACATCTCAGCTATAATATTAACTTCATTTTTTAAAATATATTTATTGATGTGCTTTTCTTTTTTTAAAGGAAACTATATAATCATTTATTTTACAACATATATATGTGAAAGAAAAAAATGAAATCGTACTTTTTATAAATACATACAATTTTAATGATTAAAAATATATAAATTATTTTTTTTAAATATATAATTCATTTTTTAATACCACCCCTACTATCAATTTTTTAAATAAAAAAATTGATTATCATTAACGTAAATAATTATTTAATGCACATCACATTTCTTTTTAAAGTATTTAAAACATTTTTGATCATTGAATATTTCATCTTATATATCTATTTTTAAAGAAAAAAAAATGTTTTTTTTTTTGGTCACACGAAAACATACCTAATTCCAAACATTTTATATTTTCAATTATATTAATATTTTTATCTTTGATTTCGATGTTTATAATGATTTGAAAAATATTATTTTGCAACATATTCCTCAACATATCTCTTAATCGTTTGATATCATTAGATCGTCTGCATCAATTTATCTTTACATTTACAATCACAAAAGGGTTTGGTATATATGCGCATCTTGCATATTCATTCTTTGATTACCTTTTTAAACTTGTATTTTCCTTGATATCATGAATCCTTATATTGCCTTGAAATTTACTCCTGCTATATCTATATTTTGGATAATACCCCATACAAATAATTGCTATATATAAATATATATATATACCTTCATATATTATATATATATACCAAGCATATATATATATTTTTCTACCAGAACCTTTACATTTTTGGTGGTAATATGAACCCACAGTTTTGTTGTACCTATATTGTAGAAATTCAGAGTTACCCTTAATGAGCATTTATATATATATAAATAGTATATTTTACAAATCATTATGTGGTCTGTGTGATTATTTATACTCTTATATACATTGAATGTAATTCTACTGTCCTATAAGCTTATGTTGAACCATGCTTATGCTTATGAAAACCATTTCTGAGATTCCACCCTTCAGTGCTGCGTATATAAGCAGAATCTTCCAATACAGTATTAGAGTTCTGAGAAGCGGTCTGGTGGATTAAATTGGCGAAACCGCTGGGAGGGTTCACCACTGATGAGCCAAGCCCTCACAAATATATTTTTTCAACACAGTAAGGGCAGTAGAAGCTTGTATTATGTATAAAAGAAACATTCGTGCTTTTAAATCCTTTTATTTTATTCTATATCTGCCCGGTAAGCGGAACACTGGGTTCGATTCCCATCCCTAGACACTTTTATTTTTCCGTTTATCATTACTCTTCATAATTCATCCTTTTATACTTCATCCCTAAGGTTAGAAATAATCGTTATTTCTCCTTAAAATAAATTTTGATTTTTCTATCAAAAGAAACACATACGGGATAATTTTCAAATGTCGTTTTACAATCACAAGCCGCATTATATTGTTTTGTAATATACATATCTATACACTTTTACAAGATTGGGGGAAAATTTTTGAGTTACGTTTCAAATAGTTTTAGATATACATAAGTTTAAACTAAAAAATAATTGTTAATAGAATCTTATTTTCTAAAAGTGTTTAGAATTTTCCAAAAAAAAAAAAGTGTAACATTTGAAAATTATTAAAAAACTGGATAATATATACCGGGTTTCATTTTATGAACAGAATATTGCTCTTTTGCTTCACTCGATAAATCTCATTTCATCTCTGGTATTTAATAATATATCGATCATCTTCTCTTCAGCTGTCCAACATTCCTGAGGCATAGGATACAAACAGCTATCCTACTTGAACTGACCCACCTCAATCCTACATCTATGGCTAGACTTCCAGACTCAACCTCAGCATGGAACTTCCCGATCAACTGTTTCAACTCGGCAATCAAAACAGGACGCGAGTAGAAGCGCTCAACACCAGTCCATACTCGTGTGCTGGACTCCCCGGGTAGTTCTGCGCTCCCTGGGTTATAAATATCTCTCTCTCTCTCTCTATCGACAGTTGTAACAAAAATACGTACAGAAACAAGTATATCTTATTAAACTTCACCTAAAATATAAGTTTTTTAGCTCCGGGCCCTTCATCTATAACTACGTTACTGCCACAATTACATATTTACAAAGGCCTCTCTCTATTTACACTCATGGACAAAACTTAAGGAAGTTGTACCTTTCGGCATGTATATCGGGATTCAGACAATAACTCTGAAATATATTTGATACACAGTCACCTTTATTGCAGGCACACGAGATAACCAAGTGTGAACAAAACTGCCTCTGTCTTCTTCAAAAGGAAGTTGTCCCTTTTAACATGTATATCGAGACAATAACTCTGAAAGATATTACAGTGACCTTTATCGAAGACATGAGATAACCAAGTGTGAACAAAATTGCTTGTGTCGCCTTCAAAACAATAGGCGACCGGGCGAAATCAAACTTTCCACTTTCTAAGTTTTGTCCATGAGTGTACTCTTGATATACTTTGTATGTACTAACAATGGCACCAAGAATTTAATAAATGAATCTAATTGCTATACGTATTTTGTCAAATTTCGATATTACCTGTATTCAAAATTTGTATGTTTATTCATAAAACACAGTAGTATGTAGGCAGCTCCCCGTATTACTGGTTATTCTGAATTAATGAAAAAGAGTAGCAAGGGAAAATTGGCTGAAAAGGGAGTTAGTTATAGGTACATTTTATATACATTAATAACGAGAGGGTAAAAAAGGATAGGCAAATATATAAACATGCATTTATTTTTATTAGAGAGAGAGAGAATATCCACAATTCACATCTTTAAATATTTTAAATAATAAAGTAAACTTCTAAGGATTAGTATCTTTTATTAAACATTTTTCGAGCTTTCTGGATAACGTCCTTCTAAAGGAAAATTGATACAAAATGAAACAACTATGCTATGGCAAGTTTATAGTGTATAGGTGTATATAGTTTATAATGTTATAACTTGCCATAGCATAGATAAGTTTTATTTAGTATCAATTTTCCTGTAGAAGGGCGTTATCCTGAAAGCTCGAAAAAGTTTGATAAAAGATACTCATCCTTAGAAGTTTATTATCTAAAATTGCTAGCAGAGGATTATATTCTAAACTTTTTTAATATACCACACTTTTTGACACATTCTTCAAATGCTTTAAACCAATTTGTTATATTGGAGAAGATTATTTTTAATATATTTAAAGCATTCTAAAACCAAAGTTCACTCTATTTGGTGAGAAAATAGTAGTAACTGCAGTTGCACGATAAGGAGATGCCTTTTTCTATTTGGTGAATTGGTTCATAATTTCTCATCGCCAAACCCTTAGAAGCATCATCTAATGCCCCTATTATCTAAAAATAATCTCCAATAAAACGAATTGGTTAAAGCATTTGAAGAATGTATCAAAAAATAAAATTGTGATATTAAAAAATATATTAACAGTTTAAAGAAATAGGAAACTTGACAATTATTAAGAAAAAGGTATCTGATCTTGCAACTAAAAGTTGCTCATGGCTTACACCATCTGTCGGGACAAATATCAATTAATAGTCGTTTTGAATTACTAAAGAATATTGTGGTCAAATACTTTCTCTTAATATATCAAGGAAAGCTTTTATCAAGAGAGGGTTATTGGTCAAAATTGTAGCGTAGAAATCAAGTCTTGGAATATCTGAAGATGTAAAAGTATTTATTGATGACGTCACTACGACTAGTCGACAATTATTAACAAACCAACCCAACTATCTACAGTTAGAGAATATCGAGCAAGCAAGCTAGGCAACATATATGATGATTTTACAAATATAAAGTAATAAAAATCTGTTTCAAATATTTTCAATGAATAATTAAATTAAATAATAAAATATAAATTATTTCTTCGCCAAAATATTCTAGAATAATAAAATATCGACGAAACCTTGCTATTTATTCCGATAGATGGTGTTAGCGATCAGCAACTTTAAATTGCGCGATTAGGAGATAGCTTTTCTTAATTCAACCACCTGAACACCATTTTACTTTTGTACTAAACAGTTCAGGCGTACAGACTTCGGTCTAGGTAGCCCACTATCCAATGGTTTACTAAGTAGTTATCAATCAAATTGTATATTTCTTCCGCGTTCACCAATCGCTTTATGCGAACTCTACAATAAAAAAAGTCGGTGGATGAGAGGGTAACACGCTCGATTCCCGACAGTCATGAACCGGGATTAAATCCCGCGTTAAAAATTGATTAATATGTGAATAACCTTCACATATTATTCATTGACCTCACGGACAATACAGCAGCTACTGGACATGCCTCTCAAATTTTAATGACCGATATGTCCTCACTTCTTTTTTCTAGATTTAATTCATTTTGTCTCCTCTCTAATTGTAAATACGCTGCTGTATCACCTCATAAGCATAAATAAAAATTGTTCAATTATCATGAACTAGGTTGCTCTTGCTGAGCGGTACCTATTTATGTGAATTTGAACCAGACGAACTCTACATGGCACGCCTCTTACTCAAACTATCTACAAATGTTTATGATACAAGGCTATAGGTTATAGGTATAGCTTACACCACGCTGACGAGGGCCAACAGCCCGAAACGCGTACGTGGTTAGCTTTTCTTGATTAATCAACGATTAAAAAAAAAACGAAAAAAAAAATCAATGATTGGTTGATATTTATTCCAATAGATGGACATTAGTAACATTTAGTTTCCCGATAGGAGATGCCTTTTTAAGGTAATATATGTTACATGGTGGTTCTATATGGTGTAAGATAAACATGAGATGGGTATAATCCTGTTAACTGTGACACCAGTGGTAGCTAGGTTTTGGTTCAAGTTGGATAAAATTAAAACTTCTTTACTTTTTTATTCTGAGGCTAGGATTTAGTCTGTTTGATAACTCCAATAATCACACACACAAAGCTTTATCAAGACCAGCGGTCTTATACAGATTCACCACAGGAAGAAATAATAGATGGAGTTCCTATACTCCAGGCAGCTCAGCACCCAACAACAGCCTCCTGGTCCGACGCAAGTCTAATGGTCACACGTTCCTTTGTGCATACGTCATGGTTAGCGAATCACTAAACAGGTGATAACTCCAATAATTAATATGTTTTTGCAAAAAAAAAAAGAAGAAGGAATTAGACTACAGCAACACCCGGTTTTCCCAGATGGTTTATGAACTAAACAATTATGTTGATTGAATTTATAATAATTTAATGAAATTGCGCTGATACTTCTCCTTAATCTCCTTAAATTTCTACCAAAAATCCGCCATGGAGAGGCCTCCACCACCATCCTCACGGGCCATGGCCATGTACTGGCAGACATTACACGTGTGCTTCCCGAAACAGACCCTACCTGCATCCACTGTTCAGAAGAACCACAGACAGATGATCATCTCTTATTCAGCTGTCCAGTATTCCTGAGATATAGAATACAAACAGCTATCCTGCTTGCACTGACCCACCTCAATCCTAGATCTATGGCCAGACTTCCAGACTCAACCTCAGCATGGAACTTCCTGATCAACTGGTTTAACTCAGCAATCAAAAAAAGACGCAAGTAAAAGTGTTTAGCATTAGTCCATACTAGTGAGCTGGACTTCCCGGGTAGTTGGCGTTATGCGCTCCCTGGGTTATAAATCTTTCTCTCTCTAAAAAAAAATATATTTTTTAAAAATTAAAACCTGACTTTTACAAAATTCTTTTTGTATTTTTCTGTTAATGAATCTAGCTTATACAGATCTTTATGAAGTAGAGGCTGCTTGGCCGACATTCAGGGTTCTTAAAATTAAAGATATTTATGAGTCAAAATAAAACCACCGGGGGAAGAAGGGACGATTATTAAAAGTATCATTTGTGATTTAATATAAAGCAACTGGTTAGCGTGTGACAATTGACAATTAGAACACTTCTATTGACTTCCTAGTCAATATTTACAATAAAAAGATCAAGAGAACTATATACAATCAGCCATGTCCCCATCGTGTCCTCCTCCAGGTGATGACCTCGATGGTCTGGCCCAGTCCGACCTGGATGAAGTATCGGTTGATTCTTGATTTCACCGATGCGAGGATGGCCAGCTCGTCTTCTATCAGACCTGTCCCGAAGATCCAAGCCTGTAGATCAGGTTTATGTTTCACTATTTAATTTAACTCTTCACTCAACATACGATGATCGTTCCCCGCCGCTCTTTCATATTTAACTCACATAGATCTAATAGCGGAGAGTAGCTCAAATATTTTTTTTTCTTTTTAGCGCATTAAAAAATCTTTTCTAAAATCTATTTTTATTAATAAATTATTTCTTAAAATAAACTCGATGGTCAAAGAAAGGCTGACTCAGCCTGTCAACTCCCAACGTCGAAGGGTCTCACGTTATAGTTAGTTGGAGATATTCAAAGTGTTAATCACTTTTCAATATCAATTATACAAAGGGGGATCAATAAATAAGGTGAATTATCTTATTTCTTAAAATTAAAAAGCAAAAATAATTTAAACCACAGAATATTAAAATATAACATCGAGAGAGTATTTAAGGTGTTCTGTTCTTTTTTCCCATGCGCGGCGCGAGACTTATAAATAAACTAAAATGGAAGCTCCCTTGAAGGATTGCACCACGCTTGAACAACGTGCAGTTATTCGTTTCTTGAATGCAGAAGGTATTCAAACATCTCAAATATGCCAAAGAATGAAAAATATCTATGGTGAGTCTTGTTTGTCTCAAAAAAAACATTTATAAATGGGTTAACGAGTTCAAAAATGGACGAATTACATGTTCCTCAGGTCTCAACGTTCGGCCGGTAAAGTTTTGTTAACAATTTTTTGGGAGGTTGATGGACCAATCTGTCTTGATTTTTTATCCTCAAGGCAACGTATGAACAGCGACCTTTATTGTGACATTCTTGTAAATAAGCTAAAGCCCGGTATAAGAAACAAAAGAAGAGGGAAGCTTAGTAAAGGTGTTCTCTTCCTTCATGATAATGCAAGGCCGCATACATCATGTAAAACTGTATCTACAATCATTAAATTAGGTTTTGAAGTTTTAGAACATCCTGCAAATAGTCCAGACTAGCCCCCTTTGACTATTTCCTTTTTGGACTACTAAAGAAGGAGTTAAAGGGAAAGCGATTTGACTCGGATGAAGATGTCCAGAAAGTGGTGCAAGATTTTTTTCACACTCTTCCTAAGAGTGCTTATAAAGAGGGTATTTACAAGTTGCCAGAACGATGGAGACGATGTATAGAAAGCCAAGGTGATTATTTTGAATAAATCAAGTCCTAATTTTTAATATCGTTCTTTTTTTTTTTAATAAATCCTAATTCACCTTATTTATTGATCCCACATTGTATATGCCTACATCCCATATATTGCTAATTTCACATCACGCTAATGGATTTCACTCCGGACCATATATACAGTTGCCCGGCCATCCTTGCAACCCTCTATTTGGCAGACATCAATCCAGAAGAGGACATCCATACGGACAAGGCACCTCAGTTGGCCGGTATTGTGATCAGGGTGCATGGACCAATCTGATCTGCTCCACGGATAAGACACCACCACCACATCACGCTAATAAGCTGTGTACATACCTTATAATGAAAAATTATAGAAAAAAATAATAATAAATAGGTAAGGTGTTGATATTAAAAATAAAAATGGCATATCCTGACCAGAAGCACATGTGCTTTACAGAAGGCAGAGCGCCATCTGGTGGAACAGAAATCAACAAAACATTGATTTAGCCTGTTCCCTGATATGATTCTTGGTTTTTCAAGAAGCCTCTGGAACCAAAAATCTTTTTGGTCGCAGTGGTACAGCCTACTCCACGCTGACGAGCGCCAAAAGCGTGAAACGCGTTCGTGGATGGCTTTTCTTGATTTATCAAGAAATTGGGTTGGTCAAATATCAGGGAACAGGTTAAATCAATGTTTAGTTGATTTCTGTTCCACCAGATGGCGCTCTGCCTTCTATAAAGCACATGTACTCCTGGTCAGGATATGCCTTTTTTATTTTTAAAATCTTATAATATAAATTGAAGTAGAGCTTAAAAAAATATAAAGATGTAATATCTTAAGGGATAAGAAATAATTTTGCTAAGAGGTTTTCTCCGAGATTTCTCCGTGTAAAAAAAGTACCTTTTTTTTTCATATATATCTATATCTATTTGGAAGAAATCGCTTTTCCTATTTACAAATGGACTTGCTGCCAAAGTTTGTTGAAAGAAAAACTTTGGTAAACAACTTTTCGGATGATTTTCAAATGTCGATGTTGTTAACAGTGGTAGATAGAAATGAACAAAAATGGCCGAGTTTTGCCAAGTGCGATCATCAACACTTAAGTGTAAAAGTACTATTGATTAGGTAATGTACTTAAACACAAGATAATAATACCAAATACACATAAATAATTAGTGTGTGTGGTCTTATTACTGTGGATTTGGTCTTATTCCCTTGTGTATCTATAATCCAAATTGTGCCTTATCATCGGGTACTGTACTTGTTAGAATATCATTATTATTATTATTTGTGAATCCAAAGAGTCTGATGTACCTCCTCAATCAGTATCCACCAAGACAATCCATCTATAGCCAGAGTCTAATGGTAAAATGTTGTCTTGTGGTTCACTTTTGGTTCATTCATTGAGGATGTTCATGAGAAAAACAAAGCGGTGGTTTCCCTTCTACCTTTCCTTTCACTCAGGGACAGAACTTAGGGAGATGGAAAGTCTGATGTAGCCAGTTGTCTGTTTTTTTTTTTTTTTAACTTGACACTGACCTGACACTTGGTTATCTCGTGTGTCTTCAATAAAGGTCACTGTGTATCAAATATCACACACAAAGATTTATTAAGACCACCGGTCTTATACAGATTCGTCACAGGAAGAAAGGAATCATAGATGGAACTCCTGTACTCCAGGCAGCGCAGCACCCATCAACAGCCTCCAGGTCCGACACATGTCCAATGTCCACACGTTCCTTCGTTCATACGTCATGGTTAGCGAGTCACTGAACAGGCGAGTGTGGAATCAGCCGCGTACTAGTCTTCGCTTTCCTCGTCCAAATGGACCACGGCATTCGGTGGTTCTATTAATCTCCTCCCAACGGTGACGGCGGCCTTGTAGAATTAATGTATCAAATATCTTTCAGAGTTATAATCCCGATATACATGCTGAAAGGTACAACTTCCTTAAGTTTTGTCCATGAGTGTATCTTTCAGAGTTAATATCTGAATCCCGATATACATGCTGAAAGGTACAACTTCCTTAAGTTTTGTCCATGAGTGTATCTTTCAGAGTTATTGTCTGAATCCCGATATACATGCTGAAAGGTACAACTTCCTTAAGTTTTGTCCATGAGTGTATCTTTCAGAGTTAATATCTGAATCCCGATATACATGCTGAAAGGTATAACTTCCTTAAGTTTTGTCCATGAGTGTATCTTTCAGAGTTAATATCTGAATCCAGATATACATGCTGAAAGGTACAACTTTCTTAAGTTTTGTCCTTAATTCTATCTATGGTTTATGATGATGATAAGTTTATTGAGTGTCAATGCTGACTTAGCATCCTGGCCTATTCCACTTGGCATCCTGATACATTTTTTTCCGATTGTATCTTTTAAATACCACATATCTCTAGCAAATACCTATCACTAACAAAGTGACGATATGCCAGGATCTACATTCGAACCTTTATCAAGAAACCTTTTAAATAAAAATGACTTAGTTTTGCAGAAACCCACAACTCTACTGTAGAGTTCTGATAACTAAATGGAATTATATACATTTTAGTTAATTATCATAACATAATCGACTCTCAGCCTACAAACAATGAGAGTGTTTTTAGTGAAATATTTTTCTCAAATTTGTATTTTGTAGACAATTTATTTCTAACTCCACAAGATGAGATAATATTGGGATGGCGTGGTATATCAATGGTGATCTCTTTAAGCCGGTTTATCTACCATAGACCACTAATTGGGCTGTTCATCTTCTAGACACGACATTTGAATAAGAGTACTCACATAGAGCCTACTCACACATACTTTTAGTTATATGAATACATTTATATATATTGGAGCAAAGTATTTTTTATTTATATTAACAGAGTATCATTTATTTTATGTTTATATATTTGCTACTGAAAAAATGAAAGAAAAAAATAAAAGATAAAAAGATCAGGTGTTGAAATCAAAAATAAAAATGGCATATCCTGACCAGGAGCACATGTGCTTTACAGAAGGAAGAACGCCATCTGGTGGAACAGAAATCAACTATTCATTGATTTAGCCTGTTCCCTGATATTTGGCCAACCCAATTTCTTGATAAATCAAGAAAAGCCATCACGAACGCGTTTCGCGCTTTTTGGCGCTCGTCAGTGTGGAATAGGCTATACCACTGCGACCAAAAAGAATTTTGGTCCCAGAGGCTTCTTTAAAAACTAAGAAATGGGTATTTACGGCCAAACTTGCGTAAATACGCTTAACACATGAAAAAAAAATGAAAGAAAAAATAAAAGATAAAAAGATCAGGTGTTTTCTTGATTTTTCAAGAAACCTCTGGAAACAAAAAATATTTTTGGTCGCAGTGGTACAGCCTATTCCACGCTGACGAGCGCCAAAAAGCGCGAAACGCGTTCGTGGATGGCTTTTCTTGATTTATCATGAAATTGGGTTGACCAAATATCAGGGAACAGGCTAAATCAATGATTAGTTTATTTCTGTTCCACTAGATGGCGTTTTTCCTTCTGTAAAGCATATGTGCTCCTGGTCAGGATATGCCATTTTTATTTTTTATATTTGCTACTCTGTAAACTTCCCTCATTGCTTATCTTTTGCTTATCCTTCATAGTTTGTTCTTTCCTCAAATAAATTGATATGTCATCCTGAAGATTGTCTTTCCTAATTTTCCACATGGCAATATCATCAATAATTAGAGGACTGCTCAATGACAGTGATCCGCAACTGATGTACCTCTACATACTGGTGTACTATGGGATTATGTTAGACGTGCGGCACCATTTATTAGAGTCTGCGAAACAAATTCAAGGTAGAAGTCCGACCACATTTTCCTGCAGTCCCCCTGCTGGATCTTTAGAATATTTGACCAAATTCTGATCCAAGGTGAATAACGTGGCAACGGCACCCATTTTTCCAATGAAGAGAAAAACCGATATCTCTGATGATGACGAGTTCATTGAATGATGTCGTCCTTTAGTTATCTAATAGAAAACTTTAATATGTATAAGGTTGTTCCAAAAGTTCGTAAACATATCATGATTTATATTTTGCAAGTGTTCACGAACTTTTGGTACAACCTTGTAATTCTGAAACTTGGTCCACCTACTGATTGACCACCCTTGATATAGAACATCAGAGATTAAATCATTCTTCTAGAAGAATTCTGTTATAATTTTACCAAGGTTACCAATATTACCAAAGTCACTACTTTATTCTTAACAGGCAAAGGACCCTTCTTAAGTTTCCTATTCAAACTGAATGTCATCAATGATCCAACATGTGAATGCCGCTTAGATGTTGAATCACCAGAGCATCTTCTTTTAACTTGCCCTCTGACTAATCAAATTGTATGTAAATACTTTGAAACATTACCAAATTCTCTTTGTGTATATACTCTATCTCTTATGAGAACTTTGTTAAGTTTAGAACTATTTGTACAATAATTTACAAAACAATACTAATCCATCGTGTAAATAATTAATCATATATATGTAAATAATACTAGCACAGCACAATAGTCCTTTGGACTTCGTGCTTTTGTAACAATAAATAAATAAAAATATTACCAAGGTTGTCCCAAAAGTTCGTAAACACTTGCAAAATATAAATTATAATATGTTTACGGACTTTTGGGACAACATTATAAATGCTCTTTTTTTCCTTTGTCTATTCATTTTTTCCATGAACATCATTTTGTTCTCAAATAGCTGCCACACCTTATACACATCCTGTAGACTCTTTGTGGACAGAGAACTTTGATAAAAATTTATTTTTATAAATATTGTGTGATAAATTATTGATTTTCTGTCGATCACAACCCAAGATTCATTATTGGGTTTACGTACACAGTTATAAAAATTGGGATTTTATGCAAACGATTTTTTAAAAAATAAATAAAAGATCACGCGTCCCTGCTAGAACATCTTATAACAATCTTCATAAATATTCATGAAATATTGATTTTCTGTCAACCGATCCAAGGTTGTATAAAATTTTCTAATCTCTATTTTATATAGATAGCTTTTAAAATATATATACAGATTGCATGTTTCTCTAAAATTGTAATTCTTTTTTTTTTTTTACATCTTCATATTAGCCATTTTCATTTTTCTATATAAGTAAATATTATTTTATTTCGAATTTAGTCTTTGTTTCAAATATTATAAATTTATGTTCTATTATCTATATATATATTAATATAATGTAATAATCTTAATGAGAAAATATTATATTGCGCCAGAAAAATATGATATGGTAAACATAAATACGTATGTAATTAATTTTTAACTATTTTTTTTTTCTTCTGCCTCAAAAATAAAAAAAAAATAAAATAAAAAAACATTTTCGGTCAAAAATAATTATTTTCGAATTTTTCTCTGTGATATATATATATATTTTTTTAACCTAAAATTTTACTTTAAGAAAGAATATGCGTAATATAATCTAAACATACCCACTGTTTATGTAAAGTATAAAAAATACGTTTTTCTTTTTAAAAAAGAGCAAATGAGAAAGGAAGAGGGAGAAAAGCAAAATAAAGTGTCCCAAGTGGGCACTATGTGTTTGGATCCCCTGCCCCATAAATCTGTCCATGGACCACTCCAGCCCAGGGGCCCTCATAGTGGGGAGTAAGGGGCCTATGGACAGATTTACGGCCTCATAGGGAGATGGTAGAGTGCCATGGGAATATTTCTCCCACTTTAGACTACTTCCCCATGTGTTTACAGCCGAGAGATCCCCCGTAAGATACAGACATTGATAGTTTAGGTTTATCCTGAAGATGAGCTTTCGTTGAAGATAGAGTTAGCTAGGTTCAAATAATTATTACATGTTTTTATCAATCTCTCTATATTGGTCTTCAAGGTTTAAATAATGCTAACATGTTTTTATTAAACTCACTATATTGTGTGTGTGCTCCCCCCGTAAATCTTTCCACTCTGATTGCAATCATTTTCACTGCATCGAAAACTCTGCAGGCATGCCTAATTATCATGCCATGTTATAGAAGATTAAAAGGAAATTCGATTATAATTTTTCGAAAAAAAAAGGAGGACAATTTGTAAAGTGGTGTCAGAGAGAATACATTTTAACATAGACTAATAGACAAAACTTAAGGAAGTTGTATCTTTTAGCATGTATATCGGGATTCAGACAATAACTCTGAAAGATATTACAGTGACCTTTATTGAAGACACACGAGATAACCAAGTATACATACACTCATGGAAAAAACTTAAGGAAGTTGTATCTTTTAGCATGTATATCGGGATTCAGACAATAACTCTGAAAGATATTACAGTGACCTTTATTGAAGACAGACGAGATAACCAAGTATACATACACTCATGGACAAAACTTAAGGAAGTTGTATCTTTTAGCATGTATATCGGGATTCAGACAATAACTCTGAAAGATATTACAGTGACCTTTATTGAAGACACACGAGATAACCAAGTATACATACACTCATGGACAAAACTTAAGGAAGTTGTACCTTTTAGCATGTATATCGGGATTCAGACAATAACTCTGAAAAATATTACAGTGACCTTTATTGAAGACACACGAGATAACCAAGTATACATACACTCATGGACAAAACTTAAGGAAGTTGTACCTTTTAGCATGTATATCGGAATTCAGACAATAACTCTGAAAGATATTACAGTGACCTTTATTGAAGACACACGAGATACCCAAGTATACATACACTCATGGACAAAACTTAAGGGAGTTGTACCTTTTAGCATGTATATCGGGATTCAGACAATAACTCTGAAAGATATTACAGTGACCTTTATTGAAGACACACGAGATAACCAAGTATACATACACTCATGGACAAAACTTTAGGAAGTTGTATCTTTTAGTATGTATATCGGGATTCAGACAATAACTCTGAAAGATATTACAGTGACCTTTATTGAAGACACACGAGATAACCAAGTATACATACACTCATGGACAAAACTTTAGGAAGTTGTATCTTTTAGTATGTATATCGGGATTCAGACAATAACTCTGAAAGATATTACAGTGACCTTTATTGAAGACACACGAGATAACCAAGTATACATACACTCATGGACAAAACTTAAGGAAGTTGTACCTTTTAGCAGGTATATCGGGATTCAGACAATAACTCTGAAAGATATTACAGTGACCTTTATTGAAGACACACGAGATAACCAAGTATACATACACTCATGGACAAAACTTAAGGAAGTTGTACCTTTTAGCATGTATATCGGGATTCAGACAATAACTCTGAAAGATATTACAGTGACCTTTATTGAAGACACACGAGATAACCAAGTATACATACACTCATGGACAAAACTTAAGGAAGTTGTACCTTTTAGCATGTATATCGGGATTCAGACAATAACTCTGAAAGATATTACAGTGACCTTTATTGAAGACACACGAGTTAACAAAGTATACATACACTCATGGACAAAACTTTAGGAAGTTGTATATTTTAGTATGTATATCGGGATTCAGACAATAACTCTGAAAGATATTACAGTGACCTTTATTGAAGACACACGAGATAATCAAGTATACATACACTCATGGACAAAACTTAAGGAAGTTGTACCTTTTAGCATGTATATCGGGATTCAGACAATAACTCTGAAAGATATTACAGTGACCTTCATTGAAGACACACGAGATAACCAAGTATACATACACTCATGGACAAAACTTAAGGAAGTTGTACCTTTTAGCATGTATATCGGGATTCAGACAATAACTCTGAAAGATATTACAGTGACCTTTATTGAAGACACACGAGATAACCAAGTATACATACACTCATGGACAAAACTTAAGGAAGTTGTACCTTTTAGCATGTATATCGGGATTCAGACAATACCTCTGAAAGATATTACAGTGACCTTTATTGAAGACACACGAGATAACCAAGTATACATACACTCATGGACAAAACTTAAGGAAGTTGTACCTTTTAGCATGTATATCGGGATTCAGACAATAACTCTGAAAGATATTACAGTGACCTTTATTGAAGACACACGAGATAACCAAGTATACATACACTCATGGACAAAACTTAAGTAAGTTGTATCTTTTAGCATGTATATCGGGATTCAGGCAATAACTCTGAAAGATATTACAGTGACCTTTATTGAAGACACACGAGATAACCAAGTATACATACACTCATGGACAAAACTTAAGGAATTTGTACCTTTTAGCATGTATATCGGGATTCAGACAATAACTCTGAAAGATATTACAGTGACCTTTATTGAAGACACACGAGATAACCAAGTATACATACACTCATGGACAAAACTTAAGGAAGTTGTATCTTTTAGCATGTATATCGGGATTCAGACAATAACTCTGAAAGATATTACAGTGACCTTTATTGAAGACACACGAGATAACCAAGTATACATACACTCATGGACAAAACTTAAGGAAGTTGTATCTTTTAGCATGTATAACGGGATTCAGACAATAACTCTGAAAGATATTACAGTGGCCTTTATTGAAGACACACCAGATAACCAAGTATACATACACTCATGGACAAAACTTAAGAAAGTTGTATCTTTTAGTATGTATATCGGGATTCAGACAATACCTCTGAAAGATATTACAGTGACCTTTATTGAAGACACACGAGATAACCAAGTATACATACACTCATGGACAAAACTTAAGGAAGTTGTATCTTTTAGTATGTATATCGGGATTCAGACAATAACTCTGAAAGATATTACAGTGACCTTTATTGAAGACACACGAGATAACCAAGTTTACATACACTCATGGACAAAACTTAAGGAAGTTGTATCTTTTAGTATGTATATCGGGATTCAGACAATAACTCTGAAAGATATTACAGTGACCTTTATTGAAGACACACGAGATAACCAAGTATACATACACTCATGGACAAAACTTAAGGAAGTTGTATCTTTTAGCATGTATATCGGGATTCAGAAAATAACTCTGAAAGATATTACAGTGACCTTTATTATCTGATATGATAGGCGACTAAATATGAAGATAAAATAATATTTATTTTTTTTAAACTTTTCAATTTAAGTTTTCATGACTGCAGAAAGTGAACGAAAACTTGTAAAATAAACCATAAACCATTCTATTTAACCCCATACACTTTTATTTTAATATCGTTTTTTTCCCTTTATTTTGAAAATATTTTGTCTTTTTTAGTTCTCATGCGGTATAATTAAAACTTATAATTAAAAATTGGGGGAATATACACTCATAGACAAAACTTAAGGAAGTGAAAAGTCTTTGGTGGCGCCAACCGTCTGTTTTTTTTTTTTTTTTCGGAGACAGAGACAATTTCGTTCACACTTGGTTATCTCGTGTGTCTTTAATAAAGGTCACTGTGTATCAAACATCTTTCAGAGTTATTGTCTGAATCCCAATATACATGCTAAAAGGTACAACTTCCTTAAGTTTTGTCCAAGAGTGTATCTTTCAGAGTTATTGTCTGAATCCCGATATACATGCTAAAAGGTACAACTTCCTTAAGTTTTGTCCATGTGTATATCTTTCAGAGTTATTGTCTGAACTCCGATATACATGCTAAAAGGTACAACTTCCTTAAGTTTTGTCCATGAGTGTATCTTTCAGAGTTATTGTCTGAACTCCGATATACATGCTAAAAGGTACAACTTCCTTAAGTTTTGTCCATAGGTGTATCTTTCAGAGTTATTGTCTGAACTCCGATATACATGCTAAAAAGTACAACTTCCTTAATTTTTGTCCATGAGTGTATCTTTCAGGGTTATTGTATGAATCGCAATATACATGCTAAAAGGTACAACTTCCTTAAGTTTTGTCCATGAGTGTATCTTTCAGAGTTATTCTCTGAATCCCGATATACATGCTAAAAGGTACAACTTTCTTAAGTTTTGTCCATGAGTGTATCTTTCAGAGTTATTGTCTGAATCCCGATATACATGCTAAAAGGTACAATTTTCTTAAGTTTTGTCCATGAGTGTTAATTGTTTTGTTTTTATACAAAAGGAACGTAGTAGTTAGTTAGATGCTTTCCCTAGTAGAAGGTGTTACTGTAGGCTGTTAGAGATATATTATGGGTCCCTTTATTTCTTGTTCATATAAATATGGTAAATATTAGACCTGGTTTCCATTCTCCTTTACGCTCCTTTGTACGCCGTAGCTTAACAAGAAAATAATAACACTCCCGATCATAACAACACGTTGATTGACTGCTAACCAACCAATCAGATTACGTCATACAATAAACAAACAGAAGATTAATAGCAGTAGCCTATCGTGACGTTTGACCATTCTAACAAGCCACACCTCTTCCTATAATTCATACAATGTCATACAATACACACAACCTTAATCAAAAATACATGATGTGTTATTGTGTGAGATAGGGTGCTATTACCTCTAAATAATAATAATTTATTCTTCGGTGATTTCTAAAGGATAAACAAGTTTGGAAATAATTTATAAATTCAACTGCCATCTATCGATAAAATGTTTAACAATTTACTGCCAATGTGTTTGTTTTTTAATAATATCATCAAATTAACACAAAGCAATAACGCGCCATCTATACATATAAAATGAAAGGATTTAAGCACGAATGTTTATTTTATACATAATACAAACTTCTACTGTCCTTACTGTGATGCAAAAATATTGGGAGGGCTTGGCTCATTAGTGGTGAACCCTCCCAGCGGTTTCGCCAATTTAATCTACCAAACCACTTCTTTAGAGCTCCAATACTGTATTGGATAATTCTGCTTTTATATGTTACACTGTAGGGTAGAATCTCAGAAATTTAGGCAAACTATGGACATAAGCTTTTAGGACAGTGTAGAATTACATTTAAATATTTGTTGAACGAAGTTTGACTATTATACCGCAGTATATTGAACTTCGCTCAACAATCATAAGCCGCATTATATTGTATTATAAATTTAAATATTTGCATCGAACAATGCTCTTCCGCAAACAATAAGGACAAGTTAGGCATCAATTAATACGCCAACAGAATAGGAATCAAAATATCCTAAATCTTCACACAGATTAAACCGTAATCATCTCCTTCCTGTATTCTTAATTGATTTTTATGGTAAAAAGCATTCTTTATATTGTCGCGGTAAGAATTACAAACAACAGGCGAAGATAAATTGAACGAGGAAAGTTTATTGCTTCCAACGAACAGATTTTTTAAATCAGAAAGAAAACACGGATATCTTGTTAGTAGTGAGGCGCGCGGCTCGAGGCGGATGCTCACGGGTCACTGTTAAAAACCTATTTATGTAAACAATACAACAAATAACGCTACAATGCCCTCCTCTCCAAAAGGACAGCGTCCTCGCTGTCAGACGGCAGGCTCATCCTCGGGTAGGTCCAGTTGTTCGTCCGGGTCACGGTAGTTCTTCATTCTCACTACGTGCACAATTTCCTTTGGCTTACGACGGCGGTTAGTAGTGTCTAGACTTTCGACTTCGTACGTCACATCCGAAATGCGTCTCGTCACCCTGAATGACCGGCAGTTGGATTATCGTGGAGACTTCTGAGGACGTCAGGGCGCAAATGCCTGGGGATCACCAATAGCCACGGTTGCCCCACTGGGTCGAAATTCCGCTTGTAAAGAGCTCCATTGATTATTTTGAAGCGGTTTTGATCGTTCTTCAAACATTCCTCCGATATTCTCACAATTACCGGATCTTTCCGCTGTTCCGCGACGATATCAGTTAAAGCAGCTAATGTTGGTATGTCATCTCCGGATTCCCCTGGGTTATTCGCTTCGATTGGATTGCGTGAGAGACAATCGGCATCTTGATGTTTTCTGCCGTTTTTATATACCACGTTCACATTGTATTCCTGAAGTCTTAAGGCCCACCTGGCCAGTCTTCCTGACGGGTCCTTCAGGCCCGAAAGCCAACAGAGTGAGTGATGATCCGTCACAATTGTAAACGAGCGCCCAAATAGGTATGGACGGAACTTGCCGATCGCCCAAATCGCGGCAAGACACTCCCGCTCCGTTGTTGAATAATTTTTTTCAGCTGTTGACAGCGTTCTTGAGGCATATCCAATCGGTTTTTCACTTCCTCCCTGGACCTGGACCAAAACCGCACCAATTCCAAACCCACTGGCGTCGGTGTGCAGTTCGGTCGCATACTTTTCGTCAAAGTGGGCCAAGACGGGTTCCGACGCGAGTGCCAACTTCAAGGATTCATAGGCCTGCCGTTGATCTGGTCCCCATTCGAATCTGGTGTCCTTTCTCAACAACCTGTGTAGTGGTTCAGCTTTTTGAGCAAAATTCTTAATGAAACGACGATAATATGAGCACATTCCAATGAAACTTCTTACATCAGTGAGGGATTTGGGAGTAGGGAATTTGGACATAGCATCAACTTTACCCGGGTCGGGGTGCACGCCCTCTCCATCCACCAGATGCCCAAAAATGCTTAGTCGTTTTGTTCCGAACAAGCACTTGTCTGGATTTAACACAAGTCCAGCCTTTGAGAGACACCTGAGAACTAATTCAAGGCGTCGAACATGTTCGTCAAAGGTGGGTGAAAACACAATAATATCGTCCAGATAGCAAAGGCACATTGACCACTTCAACCCCCTCAGCAAGGTATCCATCATTCTTTCAAATGTCGCTGGGGCGTTACACAACCCGAAAGGCATAACTTTGAATTCGTACAATCCGTCGGGTGTAATGAAGGCGGTCTTCTCGCGATCTGCCTCATCCACCTCAATCTGCCAGTAACCAGAACGGAGGTCCATGGAAGAATAATAACTCGCCCCTCTTAAGCAATCGAGTGTATCGTCAATCCTTGGTAGAGGATATACATCCTTTTTTGTGATTTTATTCAGGTGTCTGTAATCGACACAGAAACGCCAACTACCATTTTTCTTTTTCACTAATACCACAGGAGAGGACCAAGGACTTTCGGAAAGCTGAACTATACCTCCTTTCAACATTTTGTCGACCTCATTCTGAATGGTTTGACGTTCGACCTGCGACACTCGATATGGACGGCGTTTAATCGGGGGATGGTCCTCTGTATTTATCTTGTGCTTGGCTGTGCTCGTCAGATTAGACGGAAACTTATTAAATTCAAATAAGCAGCTGAAACTCCCAAGTATCGAACATATCCTGGTCCTTTCAAGCATGGATAGATCAGGGCTTATCATCGAGGCAATGTTTGGAGAGTTTTCTTGTCCAAGAATCTCCTGCCGATTGGTGTCCGAAGCATCACCGATGACCGCCAGCTGACCCTCTTCCAGTGCCTGTATCTCTCCAATACACATTCCTTTGGGGACAGTTCGATCACATGTGCCGATGTTGGTTATCCAAATTCTCCCTTTTCCATGCTGGACAGCGAAGATCGAGGCGGGAACCATCAGATCATGTTCTAGAAAGAGGATCCTCGAAGGCTCCATTACGACATCACTCACACCGAGTATAGTTTCGCTGATTACGTTTATCTGCTTGGTCGATCCAGCGGGGATTATAAAGCTATCGTCGGCGGCTACAGTTTGGAATATGCTCGAAGAATCCTCTGGTAGTTCTGCTTTTTCTAACAGAATCTCGGCGCTACCACAATCGATTATAGCCCTTGACGCCTCCAGAAAGTCCCAACCGAGAATGATGTCGTGGCTACAACTTGGTAAAACGATGAATTCAAACGGCTGTACTAATCCGTTTATTTCTAAACGTAAAGTACATCGGCCCCTGGAAACGAGATATTTCCCGTCGGCAACTCTAAGTGTCATGCCAGCGTCACTGAACTTAGTCTTTTTGTGTTGTTGTCTAAAGTGGTCCGAAATAACCGAAAACGAAGCGCCGCTGTCGACAAGGGCAGGAAAAGTTTTATCGTCAATAGTAACGTCAACTATATTCTGTGATAGCTTAGCGGCTATGAGCGGCGGAGGATTTATAATCTCCTCAGCGACCTTACCTCCAGCGAAGGGCGCTTGCTCTAGTTTTCCTCACGATAAGGTGATCGGCCAGATCGTCGGCTTGGCGATATCGAGGGGCGACGTTCAGCTGGGGATCGGCCACGACCTGGATAGGGCGACGGGCTTCGGTAACTTGTGCGGCCTGGGGTTTCATCGCTATTATAGATCGTTCGCGGGCCGTTCTGGACAGGGTGGTATCTCCCCGGTGGCTGTCGATCCACCATCCCTCGCCGCTCTCGGCAGTACCTGGCGACGTGACCCGGGCGTCCGCATTGGAAACAAACGGGAATATTATCCACCGTCCTCCATTCGTCAGTCTTTCTTCGGGCAGTAGTCAGCCTTGTAGGACTTTGCTGCTGGTAATACGGGGTTGGTTTCGCCGGTCCTTCAAAGTAGCGGCGTTGTTCTCGGTAGTATGGACTCTGCTCCGCAATTGGGGTCAAATTTCTCTCAACCTCTTCATGAATAATTTTCTTCAGGGAGTTCACCTCCGGAACTATAGATTCGAAATGTAGGGCACTTTTAATTTCTTCTCTCACGATTCGTCGAATCAGATCTTCCAGAGACGAGGAGTTTGGTTGCTCTATACTTGCGACGTTAGGGAGTCGCTCAAACCTTGGTTTCCCGATGCGTCGCTGCTTGCAAGCCTCCACTTTTCGGCACCAATCGACAAAGGCTTCAACAGTATCAATTTCCTTTATCAAGATGACCTGATAGACATCTTCTACCACACCTTTCATTAGATGTGCCACTTTCTCTCCTTGACTCATATCGGGATTCACCTGCCTACACAAGCTCAGAACGTCTTGGATATAGGATTCACAGGATTCTGTACTCTTCTGAGCTCGACTCTGAAGGTTGTCCTTAGCGCGTCTGAGAAGGACGCCGCTATTGTCGAATGTCCGGCTAAACATCTCCTTAAACATATCCCACGAATCCATTCCTTCTTCGTTGTTATCATACCATTGGCCAGCGGTCCCTTCCAAAAAGAATGGTGCGTTCGCCAATTTCATCGTGGCATCCCAGCAGTTAGATCTCGCAATACGTTCGTAATCCTTCATCCATTTGCCACAATCCTCCGTTCCATTGCCGCTAAACACAGTTGGGTTTCTTGTCAAATGTTTGCAAGTATTAACAACCGTGTTAACTCCAGCCGATATTGACATTTTTCTGATTGGCTTATTCTTTTCGTCGAAATCAAAACGTGGTTCTAGGCCTTCTAGGCGACGGCTTCTTCTGACAGAGGTATCCGTGATGGTATCGGTACCCAGCATCTCCACCACTTGTCGCGGTAAGAATTACAAACAACAGGCGAAGATAAATTGAACGAGGAACGTTTATTGCTTCCAACGAACAGATTTTTTAAATCAGAAAGAAAACACGGATATCTTGTTAGTAGTGAGGCGCGCGGCTCGAGGCGGATGCTCACGGGTCATTGTTAAAAACCTATTTATGTAAACAATACAACAAATAACGCTACAATATGATAATCAAGAATGGAATAATTCAAAGAGCTTAGGAACCCTTTAAGGTAAAAAACTTGACTTTAAGATAAAGATGTCTAATATAAAGCAATAACGTTTGATATGTGTGTGATGGAAGCTGCGTCTATATGTTTTCATTTGCTATAAAGATAGCATATACCAACACATACCATTCTGTGTTCCAAAAGAGGCACATCTTCCTTCCTTAAATGTACATTAGAACGAAGCCACTATGTATCACCCAAGAAAAAACGTTACTAATGATGATAAAGAATGAGCTACAACTCGTGTTTTGGCAAATTCAGACAAAAACCAACAACCTGTATACCATTGGTTTCAGGCTATGGTCCTCGTCAGTACAGGGACGGCTTCGATTTCATAACATCCTACTAAAGAGAGGTTATGAAATCGGTCGAATTTACCAAACAGATTTTATTTATTTAACAATTGCAGAATACACGCTATATCCACAAATCAGATATTTGCATATCGAATAAATATATAAATTTGAATGAAAAAAAGAAAAAGTAGTTTAAAGGGATATATACATATTTACATATCAGTATGCAAATTGATTACATTAGTAGTCACTTATTTAGTTAAGTACATTCTGCAGAATTTGTTGAATCTTTGGTGTATGTCCTTAGTGTAGACCAGATGTTGCATATTTGTTATAGGAAGTTGATTTAGTTCCCTTAAGGTCAGCGGTCAGCGGGCAGTCAGTTAATAAGTGTCTGAGGTTCTGTTCTTCGCCTCCACACGAGCATCCTGGTGATTCAGCTTTGCCAATTTTAAACAGGTACAAATTTACCAAAACAGATGGTTAAGATACCATTCTATATGTAAAAAGAGTACCAAAAAAATTGAAATTGTACTGGGATCAGGTGGATAAATGAAGAAAAATGGATCTTCTGATTGTGAAACTAAAAATTGACGGCAGCGCAAGTTATCAGCAACTTTTAGATTCACGATCAAGGAATGTGAAGCAAGAAGTTGAATATTCTTTGAGTGTGAAAGCTTGTAAAAAATAGGAACTTACCCTCTATATTTAATTTGTTTATCTTTTTGCTTTGTCGTCTGTTTTGCACAAGTTGAATCTGGTTAGAATGATGTATAAAAATTAGATGAATCTTTTGTTGCCTTAAATACGAGATAATTAACTCGTTTCTATATATACCTAAAAATGTTTAAAGTTTAATAAATTAATTTTATAAATCTGAGAGTTGTCTTCAAAAACGATCCAACAGAATGCCCCTTTTTCATAATCTACCATTCTGCTAAAGACTTAAAAATTCAAAATCCTCAACCTACGTAAAAACATGAGAATATAACTTTTTAATTTTTCCAAAGTGAAAATGAATTCTTTTTAAGATTTTAATCTCTGACTGAGTAAAGACATGGAGGGGACCAACAGATGGTGAGCGCTTTTTGCCTTTTTTTAAATTCTTTTTTTTTTTCTTGACGTGAGAACAGTTTTCTTTTAATAGATTGCTTTCGACACGTCTCTTACTGGAACATATGCGACAGTGAGAGATTGAAATTACTTTTATTGTATCGTTTATATAAGATTATATTAAATTTTTTACTACTCTCCTGCTGGATAAAACATTTGTTTATAAATATTTAAAATATTTCAAGGTGATTGATAAAATGAGGGAAGAAGTGCTCAACTCCACAGACAACGTCTGATTGCTCCTCCTCCCCTCTAAATTGCTTTTCCTCCTCACTCATGTACATATATAACCTTTTAGGGGAATCCCCTTGTAAGACAATAGTGTCTTAATAAAGATTTTTGTTGTTGTTGTTATAAGATTATATAAAGTTTTGAATACAAAATTGTGGATAAATATGAATTAATAAGATAATTTAATTAATAAATATATGAAAATAAAATAATAATTGTTATATAAGAATAATTAATAAATATACGTATACAAAGTCTTCATTGGTGGGCCCACTGCGGTAAAGACTCCGCGGTGACAGGCAATTTTATTCACACTTGTTATCTCGTATGTCTTCAATAAAGGTCACTGTAATATCTTTCATAGTTATTGTCTGAATCCCGATATACATGCTAAAAGGTACAACTTCCTTAAGTATTGTCCATGAATGTATATAACATAAAGAAAATACTAATATGCTAATATAAATGCATATATAACGATTGAAGATATTAAGACGCGAATTTTTCTTTTCACAAATAAATCAAACTTCTACTGTACTTACTGCGATGAAAAAATATTGGGAGGGCTTGGCTCATCAGTGGTGAACCCTCCCAACGGTTTCGCCAAGCCCTATCATATTTTTTCATCGCAATAAGGACAGTAGAAGTTTAATTTATTTGTGAAGAGAAACATTCACGTCTTAATGTCTTCAATCGTTATATATAGATGGCGCGTTATTGGTTTGTTGTTGTTGCTGTTGTCGTGTCCAAAGAAGAGCCTCAGATGTCTCCATACATCTCCATCACAGCAGCAGCAATGTCTACTATCTTGGGTGTGTAAAGCTGCTGCTCTGGGTCTATGTCAATGTTATTGGTTTGTAATAAGTGCTTATAATATGCGTGTTTTATACATGGTATCCACAACGGGAAAGACTTCCCCAACGATGAACCGCCAAAATGGACAGATAGGTCGATACGACGGCTGACATTATCCGACCAAGACAGCACTTGTAGATGTCTACACCTGTGATCTTTATTGCCTCGGGATGGAGCCAGACGTCGTAGAGCCAGGCCTGTAGATCCAGGGATATCTCTCAGGAAAACAGAAACTTGCTTTCGTGTAGTTAGAAAAAGATGCATGTTTTCCTCCAAGCACAATCTATTGGATGTTAATTGGTAGGTGTCTGTATCTCGACCATATTTACTTAAAGAAAATATGAGTAAATTAGAAAATTATGGATTAGAGAGATCTGATACTAAGGCATCTCCAGGTTGAGGATAGAAGAAAGATCTTCAGAGTGGTTCGAGCTTCCAAAAAAAAAAAAAAAAAGAAGAAGAAGAAGTCGCGGCCAAAGAGCTGCAATGCAAGCAAGATGTGGGGGTAGATACAGATTGCACTGCCATCGACAATGAAGACCCAATGTGTCGCTATAACCCGAGGATCAACAAAACTTTCACCAGGACTAATAGCGGTGGATTGTGGCAGGCGGAGAAAGAACGACGGGTACAAAAGAGCCGCAGTAGAAGGCAATTCCTGGATAAGGAAGAAAACGATAAACCATCTTGTTAGCAATTCTCTTTCTCCTTGAGATTAAGTAAGATCCTCATGGCGCTACTGGAGACCAGGAACATGGACTGATGACTGAAGTGCTAAACGGACCATGCGGGGTGAAGGTAATAGCGGTGACGTCGGGCGAACGTCGTCCAATTCTGGAACTTGCGCAAGCTGAGCGGACGTGAGTCAAGTTGGCGAGTGGATCCTATGGTCACCCGGATCTTTACCGCTACCTCGGGGTGTTGCGTCTTTGTACAGCTGCGGTGTCTTGGACGGCGGACTTCGGTAGAGTCCGTTTATGTCTTCTTGGACCATGGCTGTAGACTCCAGTAGAGTCCGGCGGTGTCTAGGATCATGGCTGTAGACTTCAGTAGATCATGATCTTGCGCTACACAAGTGTTGGGGGCTTTAGTAAATCTACATTCGTCGTCTACTGAGAGCTCTTGGGCCCCTCTCCAGACAAGCTCCCATTACCATTCAGACCAACTCGGCACTAATAGACCAATGTATAAACACTAGACTGACCATTCAGCATAGGCAGTTAAAGATGGGTTAAGGTAATGGGTCAAAGATAATGAGGATGGTGAAATGGAGAAATAAAAGACGAATAATGGTTTTCAAAACACAAAGTTAGTAGTATTAATGAAAAATGCATCTCCTGATATCATTACAATTTCACTTTTGTCCTGTTTTTCATATAGTTTTACGTCCTTGTGAACTTAAGGCCATAAAAACCCATTCCATGCTTTTCACGAAGCCTCTAGAACCCGCTTTTTTGGTCGTTGAGACACAGCCTGCTCCACGCTGACAAGGGCCAACAGCCTGAAACGCGTACGGGGTTGGCTGTCAAGAAAGAGTATAATATTGTGTAATAATTAAAAATCAACGATTAGTTAACATTTATTTTAACAGATGGCGCAAGTCATCAGTAACTTTCAGTTTCACGATGAAGAGAAGCATTTTTCTTACTTTACCCTCCTAATCCCAGTACAATTTCACTTTTGTCTTGTTTTTCATTTAGTAGAGTCTGTCATTGTCTTGGATGCCAAAATCTATGATACATGGTCACTTTATCGGGATTCAGACAATAACTCTGAAAGATATTTGATACACAGTGGCCTTTATTGAAGACACACTGTATAACCAAGAGTGAACAAAATTGTCTGTCTCTTTCAAAAAACATACGACCGGTGATATCAAAGACCCTCCACTTACTTAAGTTTTGTCTATGAGTGTATTATACACACAAAGCTTTATTAAGACCAGCGGTCTTATACAGATTCACCACAGGAAGAAATAATAGATGGAACTCCTATACACCAGGCAGCGCAGCACCCAACAACAGCCTCCAGGTCCGACACATGTCCAATGGCCACACGTTCCTTTGTGTATACGTCATGGTTAGCGAATCACTGAACAGACTAGTGTGGAATCAGCCGCGTTCTAGTCTTCGCTTTCCTCGTCCAAATAGACCACGGTATTCGGCGATTCAATTAATCTCCTCTGAACGATGACTGCGGCCTTGTAGAATTTATGAGTGTAATATAGTAATGTTGGTAAACCCCGGAGCTGCTCCAAAGTCTTCACTTTCACAACCATCCACATACTCCGTCAAATTAAGGGTGCTAAAAGGAAGTGAGATTTTAGGTGAAACTCTCCACAATGGAACAATTATTTCCTTAGTCCCATGAAGTTTCTATTGTCTCTGTCTGAGTGCCATTGTCACAGCTCTAATCCCGTCACTGTCGTCACGTTACGTCATCGTCTACAACGGTCATAGCTTCTAACGTTACAACTGTAGACACTTAATCAACACAATGCCATTTTGTACCGTTTTTCATCAACAAATCTCTACAATTCGATCATTCTACAGTAGACCATATCTACTCATCAATTATTAATAGATAATTTTTTCTTTAAAAAAATCTCTTCTACTCCGGATGATAGAGCGTCATTTTCTGAAATATTTTGAAGCTTGACTGTTCTTTCAAAAAGATTTCGCCATTCTTGATACGTAAGGCCTGTATCCGGGTTGAAAATCGGCAAAATTTCTTTAATTGAAATGTCTACTCTCGCTCCGGTAACAACCTCTTCTTTCGGTAAAGTTTTCAAGTCTTTCTTCGATGTCATTTCGAATTTATTCCCGTAGGCAGCGATCCTGTCGACTAGCTGATGTATTTCTATGTGTGAAAAAGAATTAGCAGTCGTTTGTGGCTGTCTCCACCTCCATACTCCGGAAAACCCTTTTTTTCTTTTCTTTCTCTTTTTTTCTCTTTTTCTTATCAACTGTCTCCCCTTTTCCGCCTTGGACCCAGAGATACTCATTGTAATATATTAGCTGGTTAATTTATATTTGTTTTTATCTAATTATTTTACACATAGTTTATGGTGATAATTGTGTAAATATATCTTGTTGAACAGCAATATATATTTATGAATGTTTAGAAGAAGGAACAAAAGTTAACGGCGACGACTTTCTTTTATTAATGCTGTAAATTCGGCAAGTTTTCGGACTTTGACGTCCTTCGACAGGTAACTTTCCAAGAAACTGAAAATAATATTTATATAAGGTAAATATTTACATAATTAGAACTTAGTTAAATAAATGATTATTATACAAATTATTTTCTCTTTATCTATGTAAACAAATTTGTTCAAAGAAAAGGATGACTACCTTAGGATGCAGGGAAAGGCAAAAAAACATCTGAAACCCCTTGTGTTTAGTTGTTATGTTTAGTTATTATTAATACCGATAGATGGCGCAATCCAACAGCAACGTTCAGTTTCCCTATTAAGATACGCCATTTTCTATTTGAATATCTTAACCACGAATTCTTCTAAAGTCCTCCGAATACAGTGGTACCTCGACATACGAGCACCCCAACATACGAGTTTTTCGATATACGAGCCCACGAGCAAGTGATTTTTTGCTTTTAGTTACGAGCGAAATTCGAGATAGAGTTCGGTTCGGTAGTGTTGAAGATATTAATCTGTGATTTTAAATGTTTCTTTTTGACCAGTTCTTTTGTTTTGTTTTTGCTTTTCCTAAAATGTTTCTTTCTTCTTCTTCATTATTATTTGTTCTATATGCAAAGCTTTGTTTTTTGAGACTTGAATAAACAAATTCAAGTTTATTATATTTTTGTGTGCTTTTAAAGTTAAAACACAACTGGTAGTAACACGCAGTCGCGCCATCACGATCAGTTAGCAGCGTGCTTCCTCTGTGATAAGTTGTGTTTTGTGTTGCGTTTACATTTACAGTTTCAGTTCATTTATTTTTATAACCATGGATCGGAATAAAGTTTGTAAAAAGTCAAGTACTAAGAAAAAGTTGATGAGTATTGAATTAAAACGTTAAATTATAGAAAAACATGAGCAAGGTGTTCGAGTTGTTGACTTGTCGAGGCAGTATGGCCGTAGTACGTCCATGATATGTTCTGTGCTTAAACGGAAGGAGTCGATAAAGAGTGTAACGCCGGCTAAGGGCCTTACGATAATTTCCAAGCTGCGAACCTCCCTTCATGAAAATATGGAGAAACTGCTGATGGTGTGGGTGACAGAAAAGCAGCTCCAAGGAGATACCTTGGCGCAGACCATCATTTGTGAGAAGGCAAGAGCGATCTACGGAGATTTGCTGAAGCAAACCCCGCAGACTTCCATCGACGAGGCATCGGAAGAGTCATTTAAAGCCAGCCGGGCTAGTTTGAGAATTTTAAAAATAGGAGCGGTATTCACTCCGTTGTCAGACATGGTGAGGCAGCAAGTTCAGATATGAAGGCAGCTGAGGATTACATAAAAACATTTTCCGATCTAATAAAAGCCCAAGGATACATCTCTCAGCAAGTCTTCAATTGTGATGAGACAGGGCTGTTCTGGAAAAAGATGCTGAATAAAACATATATAACGGCAGAGGAGAAGATGATGCCAGGCCACAAACCTATGAAGGACAGATTGACTCTAGCACTGTGCGCCAATGCGAGTGGCGACTGCAAGATCAAGCCTCTGTTCGTGTACCATTCGGAAAACCCCAGAGCATTTAAATCACATAAGATTTTGAAAGAAAAACTGCAAGTTATGTGGAGGTCGAACCCGAAGGCATGGGTCACCAGGAAGTTCTTTGTAGAGTGGGTAAACCTGGTTTTCAGCCCTACTGTTAAGAAATATCTACAGGAAAATAACCTACCCGTGCAAGCCCTTCTCATCCTCGACAATGCCCCTGCTCATCCACCAAACCTCGAAGATGACATCCTCGAGGAGTTAAAATCCATAAAGGTTCTCTACTTACCACCCAACACCACTCCTATCCTGCAGCCCATGGATCAGCAAGTGATTTCTAATTTTAAAAAACTATACACCAAGCATCTGTTTCGGCGCTGCTTTGAAGTGACGGAGAGCACAAACCTCACCATTCGAGAGTTCTGTAAGGACCACTTTAATATAGCGATTTGCCTACAAATTATCGATCAGGCCTGGGGGGGAGTTACAACGAGGACCTTGACCTCTGCATGTAAAAAGCTGTGGCCTGAAGCTGTAGCTGAAAGGATCTATGAAGAATTGGAACCCGGTGTTTCAGTAGAGGAGGAGATTGTATCTCTGGGGAAATCCATGGGTTTAGAGGTGGAAGAGAGAGACGTGAACGAGCTCATCGAGGAGCACACCCAGGAACTGACGACTGAGGAGATACAAGAGTTACAGTCACAGCAGCATACTGAGGTTATGCAAGTAATTGGTTTTGAGGAGTCAGAGGAGGAGGTTATTTCTACAAGTGAGATAAAGGAGATCTTAGGAATGTGGGAGAGAGTTTCACAGTTCGTGGAAAAAAAAAACACCCAGAAAAAGTTGCAACAGGTCGTGCATCTGACCTTTTTAATGACACTTGCCTAACTCATTTCCGGAACATTCTGAGAGGGAGGAAGAAACAAACCTCTTTGGACATGTTTTTTTCTAAACGGCCTACAGGTGAAAGCGAGAAAAATGTATCGAAAAAGGCAAAGACCAGTGAGGATATCTAATTTATTTCTTTACATTCTCTTTTTTGTTTTGTGCAATAAATATTTGATATTTATAAATACGTTTTTATTATTTAAAACCACGTAACAAAAATAACTGGGGTGACATTTTGGAGGTTGGAACGGATTAATGGTAGTTCAATTGTTTTGTATGGGGAAATTTACTTCGAGATACGAGTAATTCAAGATACGAGCAAGGTTACGGAACGAATTAAACTCGTATGTCGAGGTACCACTGTAGAAGAATAGACCAATGCAATACAAGAGCGGTATGGTGGCTTAAACTGGCGAAGACACTGGAAGTGTTCTCCACTGATGAGCCAAGCCTTCTCAATATTTTTCCATCGCAGTAAGGACAGTAGGAAATTTATTTTATTTGAAAAGTGTTAGAAATGTGAAATTTATAGAGTAGCTGTTTCATCCCAAGTCGACCTTTGGTACATGTACACTGCGGCGGCGCCACCTGCTACCATGTGTGACGTCACTACCTAACCCCTCCTTTCCTTCCTGCCTGCTGCTGACTGATTACAACTGTCATTCTATCCCTCTTTTGATTTTCTCTAAACTTGTATAACCAATAAATCAATTGGCACTCTGCTTTAACGAGTCATTCGTTAATATTTCCAATAAAAAGGATTTAAAAAATTGGACTGAATAATCTAATTTCTTACCTTTCAAAAATATAACTACATTTTGGGCATGGGCGACATAAGAGAAATTATATAACAGCATACATTGGTGGACAAAATTTAAGGAAGTTGTATCTTTTAGCATGTATATCGGGATTCAGAGAATAACTCTGAAAGATATTACAGTGACCTTTAATGAAGACACACGGGATAACCAAGTGTGTATACACTCATGAACAAAACTTAAGGAAGTTGTACCTTTCAGCATGTATTTCGGGATTCAGACAATAACTCTGAAAGATATTACAGTGACCTTTATTGAAGACATACGAGATAACCAAGTGTGAACAAAACTGCCTCTATCGCCTTCAGACTTTTCACTTCCAAAATTCAGACGATAACTCTGAAAGATATTACAGTGACTTTTATTGAATACACACGAAATAACCTAGTGTGAACAAAATTGCCTCTGTCTTCTTCTTCTTCAAAAAATAAATTACCGGAGACATAATAAGACTTTCACTTCCTTAAGTTTTGTCTATGAGTGTAATTTTCAGTAGTCCATTCTCAATTTTCTTTCATTTCACAGACATTCTACAGCAACTCACCCCTCTGCTATCTTTCTCAAGGTAAAGTTCCATTTAGAATGATGGCAATGTCGATTACACCTAAGCTCCGAACGATCCAAGAATGTTGAAGCGGAATGAGAAAGGGATGTTTACCGAGAGACACATGTGCAAACATGCAATACCTTCTTCCCACTCACAGCTTTTAAATCAGCACCTGTTTGTTTACTTACCTTCTCAAGTCAAATCGGCTGGCCTTCTAAAGGATGGTCAGGTTTTGGCTGACTCCTCTGCTGTCAGACAGGATTTAGATGACAATCATGTGATCAGTATACCAACCTATGTATTCATCCTTTTCAAATCCGACGCAGCTTTAAGGTTATTTAACACCGAATACTCTGAATAAAGAAATATAATCCTAAAAGGTTTGAATTACTTTATCGTTGCTACTAGAAACAATTAGTTTTTTATTTTTCAGTATTCTTAATATTATTATAAAAGTTATTAATATTTCTTTTCATATGTTGTGTTGTTTCCAATGAGGAAACTCAGATTTCCCCATGCATCTCTATTACAGCAGTCGCAATGTCCATGATCTTGCTGTTCATTGGAAAATGGGTGCCATTGCCACGTTAGTCACCTTGGAAACGAACCAGTATTTGGTCGAATATTCCAAGGGTCCAGGGGGGACCGCAGGGAAGTATGTTCAGACTCCCCCCCCCATATGTTGTTATATAATTTTTTGATGCCAAATCTGTTCGATAAAGTATAGGAAAGCTTGTACATGCCTTCTAATTTAAGTAATCAATAGGGATTTAAAATGAGCATACTAACTACTTTGAGGATCACCAGGGGATCATCTGTTGACCATCCTAGATAGATACAACATAAGAAAAAGGAGATATAGACAAATGAAGACTTGGTTCAATAGCTTTAAAGAATGGTCTGACATTATAGAATACAAAGAAATGAAGAGAATTATGCAGAACAAGGTGAATTGTTGATCAATATGAATATGGTTTGGGAGCAAAAACAGTAGAACGTATAATATTCGAGTGTCTCAAATATTACATCTTAATATATCCGAACTGGAACACTATATATTTGATTGTACGTCTCTCACTATGGAAAGATAATTTTTTTTTCTGCGGTAGAGCTGCTCATCCACACTTTTCACTGTATTCCTTTCTTTCAGACATAATGGATAATGGGTCAGCTATTTTAAAGTTCTTTAATTTTTTCAAGACTGCAAGGAGGAAAAAAGATCTAACAAAGTAACTGAACTGTGTAGAAATATTTTTTATTCACAAGATGCAACCATTTACTCAATAGTCTACTTCTTCACTGTGTTCTATGCACGAAAAACGATGTATATAGTCTTTTGTACATAGATATTCTTTCCTTTACTTCTTTTTCACGTTTCTGAGCGAGGATTCAGTTTCTTCCCCTGCTTCTTATTTCTTTTTAGATTCATTTCTAACAGGAGAATCGTCTATATAAGACGGAATGTCTTAATAAAGGCTTGTGTGTGCGTGTGTGTATTACATCCTAATAAATAAAGTTAATTGGTGTCCATATTGGTTGACCTTCATATCGACAAAGATAACACAACAAGATGGCGAAGTATTTTAAAGACCAAAGGAAATTGTCACTCCTCCAATAACCCACGCTGAACTACAGGCCTTCACCTACCTAATCAAAGAATCTTAACAATTATGAATACCTATCACCCACCACAGATCCTGAACTGGACTAAGTAGCACACCTACTTGACCCCAATATACTTTTCTTATGGAGATAAGAAAGAAGAAGAAGAAGACCAAGGACCCTCAAATTTAAGAATTTACAACTTTATTATAAAGTAAATAAAGCTTCCAGGGTTCAGTTTCTTGTTCAAATATTTATTTTCAAGCTTTCGGACTTGTCAGTCCTTCAACAGGAGTATCACGATAATAAATTGATGATAAATACTATTTTTATATACAAATTACTTACAACTTTGTATAGACGTTATAAATATGAAAGATATCGGAAAATGACGAAGATTTTGAAGATTATCCGAAGATTGAAGACAGCAGCGACATATGTGCGACGGATGGGTGACTCAGAGGCGACAAATACAGGTGACATCCGGGAGGTGTCGGATTCGGCGATATTTCCGTTCTTGTTGTCGAGGCTTGGAAACAGCAGCTTGGCCTGGTCCATCTGGAGAACTCTTCTACAATACCTCTTCTTCTTCTTCTTTTTTATCTACACTCAATCATATTAGGGTACTGGGTGAAGTAGAATGCGTCTGCCTTTGTCATTAAGACTGGAAGCACTACTCAGTGGCAGACCGACTTAGCTTCAAAAGAAATGGCCGCCTCTGACATGAAGAACAGATGCCATGTGCAGCCGCTCCTAACATGGAGTACAAACACTGCTCATCCTGTATCCTTGGATTAGGAGCCCTTACAGGGTACTATAAGCCGGGCCAGCTGAACCCAGGTTTTTTAGTGAGCTTGTTACTGCTCCCCCTCCTCCTTTTTCATCCGGGCTTGGGACCCACCACAATACCTATATGTAGAGAAGTAAATAATCTGAAAGTTTTCACCTTACTAACATCTGACTTAAAAGCTTGCTAATCTTTAAATTTTTGTTTGAAAAAGGGAATGAACGTTTTCCTAATTAATATTGTTTTAAAACAAAACAATAACGAGCCATCTATATATAACGAATGAAGACATTAAGACGCGAATGTTTCTTTTTATAGATAAAACAAACTTCTACTGTCCTTACTGCTATGAAAAAATATTTGGAGGGCTTAGCTCATTGGTGGTGAACCTTCCCACTAATGATTCAAGCCCACCTAATATTTTTTCATCGCAGTAAAGACAGTAGAAGTTTGTTTTTTTTTTTTTTTGTGAAAAGAAACATTCGCGCTTTAATGTCTTTCATTCGTTAATACTGTTTTAACAAAAGCTAATCGATACAATAATACCTTATATCAATATTTAAGGTGAAAAGACCAGGCCTCCAGGGATAGGTTTCTTGAAGGATTTTTTAAATTTACAAATCAATAGATGATGTTTAATTATAGCGTTTATTCTGACGGGAGAAACGACCTATATATAAAAGGATATATACTTGTATATACATAATAAAATAAGCATATCCGGACCACACACATAAGCTTTTTTCAATACCAAAACTTTTCCGTTTTTTCATTTTTTCTTATTTTTTCACACACACATATATATATGAGCAAAGATCGCCTCTACCGTCAAAATATGCGTCAAAACTAGACGCCATCTATTGATCGTCGCCGCAAACTATCGGCCTCAGGTTGGTGACAAAGCCACAACACTAGCTTTGGCAAACTGAGAAGCATCCACTTGGAGACCATGGTTTCGGGCTAATGGCCCTCTTCAGTCCAGTGCAGGATTTATTTCATGAGTTCTACAAGGGATCAAATCACAATCTGCTAAAGTGGTGTTTAGCTGGTAAAGTGGCCAGGTCAAATCTAGGGCCAAAATATAGATAGATTTTTTTTTAGATGGCGTCTAGTTTTGACGTTTATTTTGACTGGAAAGACGACCTCTGCTTCTATAGATCAATTTCCTCCTGGCAAAATTTCCATTTATATACACTTCGCGACATTGAAAATCAAGAAAGATGGGCCAGAGCGCCACTAGCGCGCATCTGAAGATCTGAAGCTTCAGCATATCCTGGACGATGCTGCGGGACACTTAACTCACTGATCCTGAACTTCTTCGTCATTTTGCATATCGAACCCTCCGGTTTTCCTTGAATTCCACAGCGAATCTCCTGGAAGTTCTCTGTCCCAGTAGTTGGATGACCGCTCCGAAGGTTAATTTTTCCATTGCAGTAAGGACAGTAAAAATTGCTTAATTTCAAAAAGAATCTTACGTGTCTGAATATATTATAATCGAATTGAAATCAATCGAAAAATTTTAAAATCGCACATACACCAATCTTGGTAACCATCATCACATGATGTCGTCTTTATATTTTTTATTAAAATGTCAATTTTATTCGCATACGCGCGCGAATTCCTATTCGTAACTGCTTCTCAATATAAACTTTAACCGTTTCATTTAACGGTTTCTAATAGTTACTTTTAGAAAGTTAAATAGAGCTATCAAAAGGAAAACTTTAGCATTTCTTTCTTGGCCTGTGACAATATATCGTCTAATTTCACGTCGTATATGTGACGTATATGTTCTATAGTTATGATATATTTTTCCGACTGTGTGTAAACAATAACAATTCTATACAACAAAGGAAATATCAAATATTTATCTGATACCTATTCACTAAGCATAGTATAGTCTCACCTTTTCTATTCTAATTTAAATTAGGGATTTTCTAATAAATATGGGAAAGCATATTACAAATGGTTTTAAAGCGTAATGGTAACAGTAATCTCAAATTATCGAGGGCGTTTGTATAATGTAAAAAGGTGCAAAAAGGTAACAAAAGAAGAGATTTTTAATATCCACAAAAGCAGCAGGAGGGGGTGGGGGTTCAATATGTGGGGGGGAGGGAATAATTGATTGTATCGTCTGCAAAGGTCAGTCCCCCGAATGTGACCTTGGACATGGGGGAGGTGCAGGGTCGTCAAATCCCTCTCCCCATTACATTAGACCACCATTGGAACACCTAAAAGAGATAATTTTATGTAAATTCCCACGGAATTACTCCTCTGTCATTTTGAAAATAAAGATTCAACTTGTAGAATGACAATCCTCCTATCTGTGATCACTGGAACACTTAAAAGAGATAATTTTATGTAAATTCCCACTGAATTACTCCTCTGTCATTTTGAAAATAAAGATTCAACTTTTAGAATGACAATACTCCTATCTGTGATCACTGGAACACTTAAAAGAGATAATTTTATGTAAATTCCCACGGAATTACTCCTCTGTAATTTTGAAAATGAAGATTCAACTTTTAGAATGGCAATACTCCTATCTGTGTCCACTGGAACACCTAAAAGAGATAATTTTATGTAAATTCCCACGGAATTACTCCTCTGTAATTTTGAAAATAAAGATTCAACTTTTAGAATGACAATACTCCTATCTGTGATCACTGGAACACTTAAAAGAGATAATTTTATGTAAATTCCCACGGAATTACTCCTCTGTCATTTTGAAAATAAAGATTCAACTTTTAGAATGACAATACTCCCATCTGTGATCACTGGAACACTTAAAAGAGATAATTTTATGTAAATTCCCACTGAATTACTCCTCTGTCATTTTGAAAATAAAGATTCAACTTTTAGAATGACAATACTCCTATCTGTGATCACTGGAACACCTAAAAGAGATAATTTTATGTAAATTCCCACTGAATTACTCCTCTGTCATTTTGAAAATAAAGATTCAACTTTTATAATGACAATACTCCTATCTGTGATCACTGGAACACTTAAAAGAGATAACTTTATGTAAATTCCCACTGAATTACTCCTCTGTCATTTTGAAAATAAAGATTCAACTTTTAGAATGACAATACTCCTATCTGTGATCACTGGAACACTTAAAAGAGATAATTTTATGTAAATTCCCACTGAATTACTCCTCTGTCATTTTGAAAATAAAGATTCAACTTTTAGAATGACAATACTCCTATCTGTGATCACTGGAACACTTAAAAGAGATAATTTTATGTAAATTCCCACGGAATTACTCCTCTGTCATTTTGAAAATAAAGATTCAACCGAAACGTTTGACGTCAATGAGATTGGTCTATAGCTTTTGCTTGTTTATAGTTTATTTTGTTAGATTTTGGAATTATCTTTACAATAGTTTTTTCATATATCTGGAAAATAACCTAATCCAATAACGATTCTCCTATCTGTGATTAACAATTCGCTAATATGCTTTGACATATTGTAAAAATTATGGAAGATTGGCTTCCTTCTGGAGAGGTTTCTCCCATCTTCCTTCTTGGAAATATGAATAAGAAGATTTGTAACAAATAAATTTACTGGGAATGTGTTTCTTTTCAATAATATCATCAAATATTATCTCTACACACCTTACTACAATGATATAAGTTATTGAATGAGAGGGCTTGACTCATAAGTAGTGAATCCTCTCAGCGGTTTCGCCAAATTAATCTCTAGACCGCTCTACTATTGTATTGGATTGGGTTTGGATATCTACTGATAAACCATTACCTCTCATTCAATAACTTATATCATTGTGGTAAGGTCTGTAGAGATAATATTTGATGGTATTATTGAAAAAGAAATACATTATCAGTAAATTTATTTGTTACAAATTATACCGATATTCTACTGATCCAAGAACCTTATGTTTTACACAACAAGATCATATACGATATGGATTCACAGATATTGTGCTCGAATAGGATAGAAGAAAAATACACGGCAATTATTGTGTTAAACAAAAAGCTAAAATGCTCCATGGTAGAAAATTTCACTAATTCTTTTTGTACAACAATGGCTTTATCTACTTTTAAAGAAAACATAATTATCTCAAATTTCTATATTCATCCTAATTCACTAAACAATTATCATCTGAATTTTATGAGCAGATTACTTGAAACCTATAAAAACCAACCAGTAGTACTCTGTGGCGACTTTAATTCTCGTCACCCATTATGGTTCGACAAAGTAACTAACTCTAACGGATTTAAATAAAAACCAATTATAGATGAAAACGATCTCTATATACATAACTTGAAAACGCCTACCTGTGTCGCGAAACTAGTATAATCGATCTTACTATTTCCAATAAACATTCATTAAGCATAATAAATAACTGGCAAACTTCCCAACTAACAAATATTTCGGACCATGTTGCTATAAAATTCGAAATAAAAAAAAAAACGAATACTCATTCAATAATCAAAAATCCACTTGGAAATTCAAAGAAAAAGATGCTGATTGGTCTCGATTTTTTCTCATAATATATCTTTAACAGAAATAATAAGACTTAAAAGTAAAGTGGAAAGAGTTAATTCAGATTTAGATATTGATATGATAGTAAATGGACTTACAAACCTTTTAACAGAAGCTGCCTTTAAATCTTTGGAAGTTATATCCTCCAACTCTAAATATTATTCTAGTAATAACTGGTGGAATAATGAATTGAAAAAAATGAAAGATCATTTTCACTACATAAGAAACCTATATTATCGCCACGGAGCAATCAGTTATAACACATTCAAGTTGACTAGGAATCGATACACTAATGCAATTGATAAAGCAAAGAAAATTAACTGGCGATATCTTATAGAAGAAAATTATACAAACAATCCATTTGGTAACGCATATAAATTTTTTAATAAATTAAGAACACTAGATAAACAAAGGGGAATACCCTTAATTGACAATGCCCCAGAACACCTAAAAGAACGATCAATGAGCAATTTGTTAAATGAGTTGGTACCAGATGATAATTTCGATACGGATGATTCTTACCATCAACTAATTAGAAATTACAAACTAAAAATGATTAACAAGAATAAGATCTGTGTTGAGGAAGGGGAAATAGTGAACCTAATATCTAACATAGACATCAAAAAAGCCCCTGGGGTTGACAGTATAAGTAACAACATGATCAAAAGTGCCCTTCCAAAAATTTTACCATTAATATGCGATTTATTTAATAAATGCATTCACTTCGGATATTATCCAGATAGATGGAAAGAGGCAGCTCTCAGGATAATTCCAAAACCTCACAGAACGAATTTAGAATTAGTAAAGAGTTATCGACCTATTTCATTAATTTCTAACTTATCAAAAATATTTGAAAACATTTTGAAAAATAAAATATACGAATACTATGAAAAAAATGATCTCCTTAGCCCCAGACAACATGGTTTCTTGAAGAATAAGTCAACAACAACCTGTTTGAAAGAAATCACAAAGATCATAATGGAACATAGACAGAAACAACTAGTTACGCTGATTGCAATTGATATACAAGGAGCGTTTGATAATACATGGTGGCCTGCCTTGTTTAAAAAATTAGACGAAGACAATTTACCAGTTGAATTGATCAAAATTTTACGTTCTTTTTTGAAAAATAGAAAAACGATTTTCAAGTATAATAATCTGAAAGTTTCAAAGATATTAACAAAGGGCTGTCCTCAGGGTGGACCATTGTCTCCGTTGTTATGGTTGATATATTTAAATGATCTGCTAACTAATTTGCAATCACCAAACTCTGAAATCATTTGCTATGCTGATAATGTAACTATTATATGTTGGAATAATGGGTTAACAAATCTAAAAAAGTCGATTGAGTTTAATTTGGAAAAGATAGATCAATGGTGTAATGATAATAAGCTGAATATCAATCTTGATAAAACTAGTATTTTACACTTGCACAATAAAGACAAAATTTCAATTAATTTTAGATACAATATTATTATGCCCGTAGAAGAAATTAAAATTCTTGGAATTACGATTGCGAATCATAGATGGAAAAACAAATTGAATTTTGGCCCTCACCTTAACATTATACTAAACAAAACCCAAAGATTGAAAAACCTTTTTTCAATATGTGGAAAATCTTGGGGTCTTAGCACCCAAAAAAGGCTTACACTTTATAAATCTATAATAAGACCAACGTTAACTTACGGAACAGAAATATGGTTTGAATTTATTAGCAAAAAATATAAGTACAAACTGAACTCGATGCAATATCAAATTCTGCTATGGTGTACCCAAACATATAAAACAACCAGTTATAACTGTGTCCACACCTTAGCCAATATTCCTTTGATCACTGATTATATGGAATCTAGAATTATAGGTTATGAGTTGAATAATTTATCAACAGAAGATAATCAATTTTATGATTTGTATATTCCAGGTATACTCAAAGATTTCATTATAACAAGGATTAATTTACTGAAAAAAGATTACTAATCAAACATTTCAAAGTTTCTTTCCTTATGCAATTCCGAAATATTTTTGACCAAACTATTATAATTCACAATTTATAACGAACCATGGAAATTTTAAGGGATTTTTATCAAAAATTGGCGCGAGTGAAGACTCTAGCTGTCATTGTGACAACGAATTCCAGGACTCGAGACACCTACTGCTGGAATGTCCACTCTTCTTCACCGCTAGACAACAGACAATAAATAATGTTGTAGATCTATATCAATTTGTAAATAGCAGAGAGAATTATCATAAGTTTAATTAATTTTGTTAATATATTCATGATTTTCTTTCAAACCTGAACGGTTCAGGTTCCTAATATATATATTTTTTTTCTCTTTTTATTTCGATTACTTTTTTTTTTGTAAAAATTTTATAATTGTTTCTGTTTAAAAAATGTAAATCGACGCAATTATCCCTAGCCGGGATATCGCGTTTGTGTGTTGAAATAAATAAATAAATATCGATAGATGGCAATTAAATTTAAAACAGGACTATAATAGAAAAGCTGAGACAATGGAACCTAATGGAGATCGTTTAAACGACTTGAGTAATAAGCAACAACAACATATATATAAATTTAAAGAAGGTTTTTGTGCATATTATCTGGCTATCACTGAATGTTTTTGCTGATACGCTAAATTGAGAAGTTGCCTGCCTGCCTGCCTTTAGTTACGACTAAACTACGACTGAATGTGGTGTTCTATTCCTACAAGATAGTTTATATTAGATACTAGCCGAATGACCCGGGCAACGCCCGTGTTTTACCTGATTGAATGTTTTGATTCAAATACTATTTGTTACAATTATAAATTGGCGCCTTAAATAAATGCATATATTAGTTAATAACTATAGCCTATGTGCTTTATCTGTCTATGTACTGTTGGCTTCCGTAGGCGTCTCTTACTGGGGGAAAAAAAAAGAGAGGATTCCATTTAGTTATTAACTAATATATGCATTTATTTAAGGAGCGACCCGCTCCAACACAATAGTTACAAAAACGAAAAAGCGAGTGGGGGGGGGGGGGGGGGGGGGGCAAAGGTGGCGTGATCGTAGCCAACCAATAGGAGGGCGCCATTCCAAAAAAAAAAAAAGCAAACGGTGACAGAGATGAAAACTGATTAAGAGATGAAGAACGCATGACACTCGTAACTGTATATAGAATATGCTTGAAAGAGTTTCGTTATTTTAGCATATAACGTTAATCATGTAGGCTTTCGAGCTATAGCCATCATCTTCAGGTGTAAGATATCTGAGAATGAGCTTACAAATTCCACTCCTGTGGAAGGACTGACAGGTCCGAAAGCTAGAGAATAAAAATTTGAACAAGAAACTTAGCCCTGGAGACTTTATTTTCTTCATAATATCATAAATATGTATCGAAAGTTTATGTTAGTTTATGTTAGAATAAAGAAATGTTGTGCTGTACGTGGCCTCCGTTTGTAACAATACCTTATTGAATTTATGTAAATTGGTGAAACAGCTGGAAGGATTCCCCACTAATGAGTCAAGAGTTGTAGTTAGGGATACATTTTTTTTCTTATCTCTAGTACACGTGGTACAGGCCATGCTAATCATGGTGGGTAGAAGTAGGCGACTGCTTTTACTGTAAGCGCACCAATGTCTACACATGTGAAAAGCAGTTTCGACTTTGCACTTACAAATGTGCCAGAGCCCCGTTTGGTTACTTGCACTCGCTGGTGGGGTTGGACTTTTGCAAGAGTCGGGGGCCATTGGAGAATTTTTTTAAATCAGAAAAAAGTGTCCAATGCGGAAATCGAACCCGGGTCGTAATGGTCGAAAACCAAACGGTTTAACCAGCCTTCCACTGACCACCCCTGCCTCACTAATTATGTCCGTAAGTTTCATCACAACCCTGTCAACATCTGTAGTATTAGATGTCCGATTTATTTCAATCGACAAGTTATGTATATTGCCACGTGGAAAATTAGGGAAGACAAACTTCGAGTTAGTTGAGAATCCGGGCTAATTGGCCTACAAAAAGGGTCTTCTAGCCCTACTATGGCTGCAGAACGCGAGCTGGTGGCAAGGGATCCTAGGATCTGGCAGTGGAGGTGTCATCGCAGGGGGGGAGAAAGCTGGAGAGGTCAGGGAAACAGCGCCTTGATGGGTGAGAAGCCTGGATGGAGGCCGGTTGAGGAGGCAGGAGGTCCTGGAAGCCTAGAACCTGAGGGCTCTAAGCTTCAAGGTGGGGCAGCTTGAGGCTCTCGCCTCGTGCTTGTCTGGGAGGCCCTTGGCGCAGCAGTTGGTGCACTTGGAAGTGTGCCGGTCAGCAACAGAGGGGCAGGAACGGCCTTCATGACCGCCTTCACCGCAGTGGAAGCACTTGGGATCTCTGGTGCATTGGGCAGAGTTGTGGCCGAAGCCACAACAGCGGAAGCAGATTCGTGCGCGGACGGACTCCTCAAAGTTGAGGATCACTCCATCCACCACGATCCTTCCGCGATTGCCCTGAGCTCTGAAGGTGTTGAGGTCCACCTCGATGAAGGCGGTACAGGTCCCGTTTCTGGATGCAGAACGATGCGCCACGCGCACCACCTTGTCCCCAGGGAGTTGGCTGACAGCAGGGGTCTCCAGCAGCGTCTCTTCAATGGTGGAGTTGGATGTCTCCTCATCCACTTTGAAGAGGCAGATGCGAGGCAGGATCACCTTCTGTTGGCGGACCTTCATGCCATCCAACTTGTTGGCCAGGGAGGTGGTAACAGCTGGGATGGTATCGGGGTTGCTGGAGTGAAGGACAAGCTTCCCTTTGGTTCGCAGGGAGGCCCAAACGCCTTGGGGTAGAGTGTGGGCAGCGCGGACAGCTTTGAGCATTGCTCTTGGGTCAGCCTGTGGGTCATCAGAGATGACCACTGTGTGGGCCGCCGATTTTTCCCCATGGAGGACCACTTGGGCGGCCTCAGGCTTGGGGACGCGGGAGGGCGCAGGTTTTGCTGGACCTTTGAAGTTGGATCTTTTGGCAGGGGGGTTGGGAGCCTCAAGCTGCTTCCTCTTGGTAGGAGCAGGAGTGGCGGGCTTGGTGGGGTCAGTCTGAGAGCTGGTTTCCTTGCAGGAAGGAGCAGGGCTGGTTTGAGTGCTTTGGCAGGCAGTCTGTGGCTTGATTTCGTCCAGTTCCTTAAAGGACGCGAGGGTGCCAGAGAGGTTCCTTACCTCGGCAATGAGGGCCTTGATTTGCTCAGACCGTGAGTTGACGAATTCCTTCATGATTTGGGACAGGTAAAATCGGGAGGTAGGGTGACGATTCTCTAATTGCTCCTCGAATTCCCGCTTCACCTCTTCGTTCTCCATCTCCATTTGGGCGAGGGTTACGAGGGGCTTCTCGGCATACTCGGCATTCTTCTTCCTCTTCCTAGAGGGAGCCATGGCAGGAGCAAGTGTAAGAGAGCAAAGTTGTGCACAGGTAGAGAGCTAGCTGCGAACAATAAAACGAAACCGAAGACAAACTTCAGGATGACACAGCAATTTATTTAAGGCAAGAACAAACTATGAAGGATAAACAAAAGATAAGGAATAAGGGAAGTTTACAGAGTAGTAAAATATAAACATTAAAAAATGATACTCTGTTAATACTGGTGTAAAATAATAAATACTTCACTACAATATCTTAAATTGATATCTCTTTTCAGTAATTTTTTCCCAGTTGGCATTTTTTTCAAATTTTTTGGTCTTCATATTTTATCAAAGAAAATTTAAAATTGAATCCATTTTCGATGTCTTCAGCAATATGGTGCAGAACCATTAGGTCACACGAAGGTCAATCGATGTCGCAAGCGATTCGAAAAAGGACAGGAAAGTTTGAAGGACGATTTCCGGTCTAGCCACCCAAAAAAAAAAAAAGTATCAACTTCTAAACTTCTAGATAAAAACCACGCTCCAATAAAATCAAATATAACAACAAAATTCTTTTGGCACATGGCATCTGCCCGGTAAGCGGAACACTGTGGGTTCGATTCCCATCCCTGGACACTTTTATTTTTCCGTTTATCATTACTCTTCACAATTCATCCTTTCATACTTCATCCTTAAAGTTAGAAATAATCGCTATTTCTCTTTAAAATAAATTTCGATTTTTCGTTTAAAAGAAACATTCGCGGTATAATTGCAATTTTCGTTTTACAATCATAAGCCGCGTGTTATATATTGTATTTTAAATTACTTTATATAATATTTACGAACGGAAAAATATGTCCAGGGTAGCCTAGTGGACATGGCATCTGCCCGGTAAGCGGAACACTGTGGGTTCGATTCCCATCCCTGGACACTTTTATTTTTCCGTTTATCATTACTCTTCACAATTCATCCTATCATACTTCATCCTTAAAGTTAGAAATAATCGCTATTTCTCTTTAAAATAAAATTCTTTTATTAAGACCTTCTAGTCTTATACAGATTCCTCGAGTAGAAGAGGGTATATACAGAAATAACAGTAATCGAGTAAATATGTTATTTACATTGTATCAAATAAGGGGAATGAAGGAAGAAAAGGCTTGGCATAGATTTATATGCAAGTAATAACCACGCCCTAATAAAATCAAATATAACAACAAAATTCTTTATTAAGACCTTCTAGTCTTATACAGATTCCTCGAGTAGAAGAGGGTATATACAGAAATAACAGTAATCGAGTATATATGTTATTTACATTGTATCAAATAAGGGGAAAGAAAGAAGAAAAGGCAAAATATGCAAGCACTAACCACGCTCTAATAAAATCAAATATAACAACAAAAATCTTTATTAAGACCTTCTAGTCTTAAACAGATTCCTCGAGTAGAAGAGGATATATACAGAAATAACAGCAATCGAGTAAAT